>OX387253.1:7290710-7335710 GCA_947562095.1 Branchellion lobata
CCCTGAGGTGTGATGACGTATCCGAAGGCACAAAAGTTTCCACACAAGGCCTCTGGACACTCTGGAGGTAGGTTGAACGGTGTCTTTGGGAAGAGATCAACAATTTAGAATTTAAAAAATTAATAACGAAAAAAACAATTAACGGGTTTATCAGAATAAAAAACATTTTAGCCGTGATTCAGTAAAAAATATTGTAAATTGAATTTTAAAAAATTGTAAAACCACATTTGAGGATATCTGTTATTGTAAAACTACAATTGAGGATATCTGTTATTGTAAAACCACAATTGAGAACATTCTTCATTGATTTTGAACAGTTTTCACCCACCTTCATACTCATCACTGTCATAGTCATCGCTGTAACTACTTTCAGTACCGTTGTCTGCCTCGCCAGAGTCAAGGCTAACGGTGCTGTCACCACTGTCTTCGTCAGCCCGGTAAGGAGACAATATAGTCACAATAAGCAGAAGACACACACCAAACATCTGCAAAAAACTCGCCATTACAACTCTCTCTGTTAAAAGTTCAACTTTGTAGTATGGAGACAGTGCTAAGTATGTTTGCTTCGTTAGCAAGAAGTGAGGGTTGCAGTTGTGAGTTGCAAGAGGTGCTGGGTCCTGGGGGGAGGAGCTTAAGAAGGCTCACACCAATCAATGCCTCACGCACCTTCATAGTCCTTCATCAATAACATCAAACACTCTCGTTTAATTTATTTCTGTATTTATTAGCTGATTAATTAATTTATTTCTTTCAGTATTTCTTCATTTATTCATTTATTTCATTATTAATTAATTAATTTTTTTATTTCAGTTTTTATTCATTTTTTTGTTTCTTTATTTAAATTATTTTTCACTTGTTATTCATCCAAATTCTTTAAAGTTTGTTATTTCTTCAAATATTTACAGCTTCAAACTCAACAAAATCAGATTTCCAGATTATAAAACACTACGATCTACATCTTTAATCTTTAAAATAATAACGTAGAGTTTGTTGAGTTTATTTGGGAATCAACGTCAGAAAAACACATCATCCCGTTCTAATCTTTACTATTTTTTTCAGCCATCTCCCAATGACGCTCGACTCTCGCGAGCTGAGATTAGTCTGTTACCGTCCGATCAATCATTGCACCACTGATACATGGGATATGAAAGATTTGTTATCAATTTTTTTTCTATTATGATATCCAAAACAGACAAGTAAGTACATTTTGATTTTTTAAATAAAAAAGCATCGACGCACGCACGCACGCACGCACGCAGGCACGCACACACACACACACACACACACACACACACACACACACACACACACACACACACACACACACACACACACACACACACACACACACACAAACTTTGAAGCCACGAGAGATGTGTTCATTATGACATTTCTTTCGCGATGTTTTATCATCAGCAGAACTTTTGATGTTTCAGGTTATAATTTATATTTTTATAAATTTATTTATTTATTTATTTATACTTATATTTTTCTTATATATCTATATATTTATATTTTGACTATGTATATATTTCAAAGCATTTTTTGACTTATAATTCATACATTTTACCCATGTTAAACTAGTTCACAAACATTTTCCCTCTTAAAACGACCTCATAAACCTGACCACCAGAACAGTGAAGAATCTGGAAATTCAAATCCAACTATCAAATATTTTTGAAGATCAAAGTATATTTGAAGCAAGCATAGTCATTAAGATAAAATATAGTGTTTTTGATATCTCCATTAATAAGAATTCTTTATTTAAACAAACATGAGTTCATTTCACGTGCCCTCAAAACTCTACGGGGTTAATGCCACTATAATAATATTCGTGTTTGTATCATTCCCTCCATATGGCCTCGAAACTCTACGGGGTTAATGCCACTATAATGATATTCGTGTTTGTATAAATGTTTCGAAAGAACTTTATTAAGTTTCATCAATTTTTATTTGAACCTTTTTTCTTTTTTTTAATTTTTCTTTTTGCCGTTTGTTGTATGTCCAATGCTGACTTTTAACTTTTTAACTGATAACATACTGTTTTTTCAAATTTAATTTTTTCTTTTTTAGTTCGATTGTTCGCCGTGTTTTGTAGCAGTTCCAGCGTATGCCTGGACTTGATCTAAAAAAAACTGACTATAAAAAAACAAAGTTAAGACAGCTCTAGTAAGTTTAATGAGGAACGCATGCGCAACACTAAGTGATCAGTCATTTTTTTAAAACTGTGAAAATCGTGTTTTATATAAAAATCGAAAGCTTGTGAACAATTTTTACCAGAAACCATAATCAAGCCCCACCATGAGTATAAAAACCTTATATTGTAATAGTTTCTAATCTTCACACAAGTATGGGATTTCAACTTGCATCAAGGAAATATCATTTGCTGCTGATAACAGGTGACAGAATAAAATGGTTGGTATCCACAGTTGTGACCACCATGCAGGAGGGAATGTTCACGAAAACACAACCTCAAACGGCTCACGGTTTCATGAAACGCCACTTCAACTATAACAGATGAATGTTGATATCGTAAAAAAAACCTCCAAACAGCTTGAAAGCACAACAAACTTGAAAGACGCCCTTCAAATCGCTTGTGATTGCGTGGGCTTCTTGGAATAGAGTTTTTTCTGCTTGGGGGTTGGCAGGGCGGCCATGGGTGTGGGTGAGACTGATGGGAAGGACAGGTCGGCCTTGGGAGGGGTGGCTGATTCGGCGGGAGAAGCGGGAGGCTGGTGCAGGGCCTCGGGAGGGTGCTGGGACACCGGCATGTACGAGGCTCCCTCGTATTGGCCTGCTGGCAGCGTCGTCTTTGATTAGTTCTTCCTTCATTACTCAACTTGAAGCATACTCATTCGAACTAACCCATAGCCTTCATCACCCGATTGTCCAGTGAATGAACGGGGGTACTTCAGTTACTGCCTTGGCGCTTCAAAACTTAGATTTTATTTATTTTTATTGCATATTATTAAGTATTAAATTAATTTTTAATAATTTAAATATTATATATTATATTATATTATATTATATTATATCATATTATATTATATTATATTATATCATATTTTATTATATTATATTATATTATATTATATTATATTATATTATATTATATTATATTATATTATATTATATTATATTATATTATATTATATTATATTATATTATATTATATTATATTATATTATATTATATTATCTTATATTATATTATAGAGCAACATACTAACATTCACTTGTAGAATACTTATACTAAAATGAATATAAAATATTAAAAAAACCCCAACCATTATATTTCACTGCATCTCATAAAACTACAGTGAGTTTCGTCACATGACACCACACGGAAACATCACACTAAGCAAAAGCCATCCACCACACCACTGGCCTCCTGGAGGTTGGCTGGGAGCACTCCTGGCTGGTGTGATCATGCCACCTGGAGTGGCTATCGGAGTGGCTAGACGGGACCTCCTCTGAGCGATGATCGACGTCTTGTCGCCCTTTTTTTTCTCTTCCGCCACGTCACACGAACACACCCGACACGTCATCAAAACGTTCATGACGAAGTGACACAACCAGATCAAGAAGAGCAGCCATGATGCGATCTGTGTGGGAGGGTAGGACCATTACGAGATGTGAAACGTTGAATTTTTCATTGAAATATATTTGAAAACTTAAAAAAAATACTAAAAAATTCATTAGAAATCTATAACAGGTTTAAATGAAAAAATATCCATCTTATCTGAGAGGAAATATAGGTTACAGAGTCAATCAAAAGTTAAATATATTGAAAAATTGGTATAAAACATATGTTTGAAAACTTTCAATCAGTCAATTAAATCAAAGATGAATGCATTGATGAATTTTTGAACAGTAAGTGAATTAAAATGAATTCATGAATGAATGAATAAGCTGTTCCAGCGTTCTGGCTGCAAACTAGCATTGCCTCAAGGCGCTCACTTAATTTATAAATGGATTTTTAAACAATGAATTGCATTAGATATCAATTCATTCATGAATTGCATTAGATATCAATTCATTCATGAATTGCATTAGATATCAATTCATTCATGAATTGCATTAGATATCAATTCATTAATGAATTGCATTAAATATCAATTCATTCATGAATGTCATTATATATAAATTCATTCATGAATTCAAAAGGTGCGCCACCCACTCACGCCAGCAACTACCAAACAGCCGTAGAAGGAGTGACCCTTGACACCTTGGGTGGTTCCCCTGGCCACGCTGAGACTCTGCCAAAAGTCCCATTCTGCTCCTAGGTCCTTGCACTTGTAACTGCCATGGTGGTGGTTGTTGTGGTAGTTTTTGTGGTGGTTGTTGTGGTCTTTTTGGGGGTTTCCATGGTCTTTGGGGTGTGGTTTGGAGTGGTGGATGAAGTGGTGGTGGTTGTTTGGAGTGGCGTTGGTTGCGGTGGTTGTTGTGATGCTTAGTTTTTTTTTCAATTATAACATCTGCTTCATCTTGTTTTTTGTTCAATTACGCCTTCCTATTGCTTAAACCTCTGTTTTGCCATGCTTTTCTATTTACAAATTTCCTTTATGATTATTTTTTAATGTTTTTTTTCAATAAAAAGTTTTAAATTATAATTTCTAAAATAAATTAAACACCTTTTTCATTATATTCGTATATACATTTATTTATATATATCAGTTCGTAGCAGAGCGCTTTTGAACAGTGTGTAATCAGCGCTATATAAATGATTAGATTAGATTATAATTCATGTTGCAAACGCCCACTAGTGGTTCTGTTCTAGGCCGATGACGCTCTTGTCAGGGAGCCTGTTCACGAACGTCTCGGTTCGATTGCAGAAGTCCGCCAGACCAGATGTCACAATGCTCGCTCCTGCCACCTGGTGAGTGAAACGACTTTTGTAGTATGTAAATACATTTTCATTTAGCTAATTAAAGATGATTTTGGTTTATTTTGAAGTTGAGGTTGTGAAGGTTTATTGAATAAAGTAAAAAGCTTTGATCAATCTTTATTGTTCTACGTTGCGATTTGAACAACGATCATGAAACAAAATGACTTGTACTTTTTATTTTTTGTTTTAACTTATTCAGTTTTAAAGTTTTTTTTTAAATTTTTTAATACTTAAAATAAATTAAACATTTATTTTGATTCACGATTTTTGATGTTCAAAATCATTTTCGATTGCTTTTGTGGCACGAACCTCGAAGAACATGATGCAGAAGTTGATGACGAGGAAGACAGGGTTGAAGGCCCTGAGGATGTAGATGATGTTCCAGTCCAGCAGCGATCTGTGGGCCATTGTCGATGTTATTTGATGCAACAGCCTTTGCGCACTCAAACACGTCATTCACTACAAGCTCTTGTATGACTCAACCTAGTCATGCAACTTCTAACAAGTCTTCACTACCACTTTGAACAAACTTCCAACCCGTTCCAATCCCTTCTACCATCACTCTTCCAGCTCTCTTATCCCATTTGCGATTTTCCACCTTTCTAAACCTTCCCAAACATTTCCCTTTTTCACCCTACCAAACCTTCTCTGCTCTCACTCTCATTATCTTCTATCTTTCTCACCCTCCAAGCTTCACCCAACCCCCCAAACCACCACTCACTGTAGGGAGCTGGTCTTCTTGTCGGTGAACTTCTTGGAGTATATGATGGCGTTGATGAAACCCATGAAAGTGGCGTAAAAAACGTTGATGGCCAGGTTGACGTAAAGAACAAAGAGACATGATGGCTCGTTCCAGGGCCAGATCATCAACTTCTTCCAGGGCACGATCTCCGCAAACAAGATGCATGCTCCGTGGAAGTTTCTCTGGAGGGGTTTGAGAAAAAGAGTCTTTGAAGATAGTTCTAAAAAACGCGTTACAATTGCTTTGGTTAGAGTAAATTAGATTAGAGGGACCATTGGATGAAAAGCTGGAGGATGGCAGGGGAGAAGGAAGGAATTTGTATGACGGTATGGTTTTTGAATAGTTTGGTAAGAAAATGACTCAGGTTGGGGAAGATTTGAAGCTGGTTAACAACGTAGGTTAAATAAAACCTGAAATGATAACACATGAGTGAGACCAACCAGCGTCACTCCCACTGGGATGACCACGAAGAAGCCCAGAAAGGCAGCAGCAAAGTACAACGCCGTTTGGAGCTTGATGGCGTTGTAGCCCTGAGGCAAACAACCAATCGCAGTCATTGCAAACTTGTGGAAACTTTATTCAACTTTTTAAATGAAGCAAACTGATTTTAAAGGTTTTTGATGGAAACAAAAAGTTAAAATTCACACTTTTTAAATAATTCTGATATAGCTATGCTATTCGATGTTTTTTTTGTATTTCAATTTGTAAACTTAAGTTTTAATTGAGATTTTGTTTTCTACATTTGTACACTGACCTAACTTAACAGGTACAACAGGTAATGAAAAACTGTGTGAACATTTTCGAAAAAAACTAACCGTATTTAGATTTTTTTCCAAATTGAAAATTATTATTAAATAAAATTATGGGTAACATTGATCATTAAAAAATATATTAATTTTACAATTAATATTTATTTCTCTATGCCCATGGTGTATGCTTTGCGTTGCTAAGAAGAATGGCTGATGGGAATGTATATGGTGATCAACATTTATTTGAATTGGCTCAACTTGTAGTTAAAATTACAGTTATTCTTAAAATTTTGAAAAAATATAAACTATTGATTACAGTTTTTTTAATTAGTTTATATTATTTAAATATTTTTTAAATTTTTTCTTAGAACGTTTCAACCTTATGGAGTTGGATGAAGGAGAAGAAATTTTAGGATTCGAGTGAGACAATTTTATAATCTACCAAGCTCCATTTTTTGAATTATAATTTTCATTACTCAAAATTTGTATAAATTTATACTCAATAGACTGAAAAATTCAAAAGTGTTTTTAAATTTCAGTTCTGACTCAAACTATGCAAGTTATGATACTACTATAGGCTTGATTGAAGAAATTGTCATGGGTAAAAAACTTCATTCGAAAAAATTCAGTTTAAATTTATAAACTCAATAGTAAAAGCAAATCAGCTTTTTTCTACCTAAACACCCACAAGTTGACTATTATATTACAGAATTTTTTTTTCATTAAAACATTTCTCGCTAATACTAACAAAACAACTTGTTTCAACCACCACACAGGCCTATTTCAACCACTTCATTATACATTCATCACAACATCTTCCATCATTCACCACAACTTCTCCAACTGCCAACATCACTACACTTTCTTTCATCTAACCTCCCACCACCATATCTCCAGCAACCCAACTACCACACCAACACACCATCAAACTAAATACATCACAAGCATCATCACACCACCAAGCATCACCACTTCACAACCATCACCCCACCACTCAACAGAAGATGACTTCCAACACCTTCAGTTGAACTTCTTTGACCAGCATTGCCACCACTTTGAGCCCGTCGAAGACAACAAGTTCATTTACACCGACCTTCACAACCTCTATGTTGTCACTCATTGCTCATTTCCACCATTCATTCATTCGAAGATACTTTCTCAAACTTCATCTAACTCTGTTCTATGTTGTAATATTTGGCCCTATGTTGTAATATCTTGTTCTTTATTGTGGTTTTTAATTATATACTCTATTGTACTTTGTAGTTCTTTATTAATTTATATTATTTCTCAGCGTATATTATGTTTAGCAAATTATGTTCAATTATTTTATATAACTTCGCTTTTGTATTTCCAAAAATTATTATTCATTAAATTAGTTTTCACGAGCTTATCAGCATTGTCACCATCATTCTCATCATCATCATCATCATCATCATCATCATCATCATCATCATCATCATCTTCATCATCATTATCATCATCGTCATTATCATCATCATCATCATCATCATCATCATCATCATCATCATCATCATCATCATCATCATCATCATCATCATCATCATCATTCTCACCACCTTCAAGACTGGCCAGATAGAGGAATATCTGGAGAGGCGTCTGATGGCATTGCAGCCCTTCTTCTCCATGTCTGCCTTCATGGCTGACCTCTCGTGAGGGGGGGTTGATGATGGTGATGATGATGATGATGATGATGATGATCATGATGATGCTAAGGATGATGATGATGCTGATGATGATGATGATAGTAATAATGGTAATGATGATTAATAGTTTAAAAGTAAAATCAAAATGATAAAAAGTAATCCAGTAATGACGAGGTGATAAGCGCCCAGCAATCGTTGGTAGGGATGCAACAGTGGCTGACAGCGAGATTGTGGAGTTGTTGTTGTCACTGAGTGACTTCACTCTCTTCAAAGAGGCCATGTTGGCGCATAAGAAGGTGTCTATGTCGTTGTGTGTTTATGCTGTTGTGTGCCTGTGTCGTTGTGTGTTTGTGTTGTTGTGTGTCTGTGTTGTTGTGTGTCTGTGTTGTTGTGTGTCTGTGTCGTTGTGTGTCTGTGTTGTTGTGTGTCTGTGTCGTTGTGTGTCTGTGTTGTTATTTGTCTGTTTTGTTGTGTCCTGTGTTGTAGTGGATGTGTTGCTTGCGTTGCTGGTGCTGCGAAGGTATTTGTTGTGTTGGTGTGTTGAACGGTGTTGTGGTAAAAATGACCCAAGTTGTCATTGTCTTTGAATGTTGTTGTTTTTGTTGAATACTGTTGTTGTTTTTGTTGAATACTGTTGTTGTTGTTGTTAAATACTGTTGTTGTTGTTGTTATAGTGGCAATGACTTGGTATTTGTAATGATGGGTGGTGTGACTTGACTGAATTTCACCTTGAACATATCAAAAAATAACTCTATGTGTGTTTCTTATGAAATTTGCTCCAATGTTTCACCTGTCATAACCTATTTCTGTCACGTGTCATATCCTATGTGTGTCACGTGTCATACTCTATGTGTGTCACGTGTCATATCATATTTCTGTCACGTGTCATACCTTATGTCTGTCACGTGTCTTACCCTATGTGTGTCACGTGTCACATGGATGGCGTTCTTGTGACAGAGTGTCGAGGGGAGTTTGACTGACCAGTGTGGTTCCCTACTCACTGTGACTCCCCTGAGGCTGCTGATGTCTGCTGACAACAACAATAATAATAATAATAATAATAATAATAATAATAATAATAATAATAATAATAATAATAATATTGATAATAACGGTAAAAATAATTCTAATGCTAAGAATAGCGATAGCAATAACAATAATAATAATAATAATACCACAACTTATAATAATATCAATAATAATGATAATGAGGAGGCTACGGTGGAGATTGTCAAAGGCGACAATGAGAATGGAGATGAAGAGTCTGAGTTTATTGAGTATGACGTTGGTGATGAGGATGAGGAGGAGGAGGAAGATGATGGTAGTGATGAAGAGGGAGATGATGGTGGTGGTGGTGGTGGTGGTGGGGGTGGTGGTGGTGGTGGTGGTGGTTTTGGTGGTGGTAGTTGGAGTGGTGGTGGTGGTAGTGGTAGTGGGAGTGGTGGTGTTGGTGGTGGTGATGAGAAAATTTCAAAGATAGGTGATAATAACGATAATGATGTTGATGATGGAGAGGATGAAGAGAGCAACGTTAAGGAGTTTGGTGAAGGAAGGAAGGTGAGCAGAAACAGTATTTACGAAGGTTGCAACATACATGATCACTTTGATGAGGAGGACGAAGAAGATGCCACTGATAATGCTGAACTCCATCCAGTCTGTGACCGGAAGCAGAACAACAAAATTATAGCGCATAATAATGCCATGAAGAGTGAATCTAGAACTAGAAATAATAATACTACTTTTGGTAACACTACTTCCACTGCAAGCGATGCTAAAGATAATGAAAATAAAAAAAACAATGGTGACGTAAGAAGTCATAATAACAACAACAACAATAATAATAATAATAATAAGTATAAGTTTCCGGTTCCAGGCGTTTCTGAAATGAACCCTTCTACGTCATCGTTCAATGCACGTGGTAAGGTCACGTGTAGTCTCAATGTTATGGGGAGTAATATCAATAGTGGTAATAATAATAATGATACTAATAAGACTGGTTCTAAAGCTAAAAACCCCTTTTCGAATGACTCTGTGACCAGAAGAATGAATAAACACAAGTAGTGGCAGGAAAGGGAGGGTGGTGGAGATGGTGGTGGCGGTGGTAGCGAAGATGAAGATAGTGGTGGTGGTGATAACAAAGGTGGAGATGGTGGTGATAACAAGGGTGGAGATGAGGATGGTGGTGGTGGTGATAACAAGGGTAGAGATGAGGATGGTGGTGGTGGTGATAACAAGGGTGGAGATGAGGATGGTGGTGGTGGTGATAACAAGGGTAGAGGTGAGGATGGTGGTGGTGGTGATAACAAGGGTAGAGATGAGGATGGTGGTGGTGGTGATAAAAAGGGTAGAGATGAGGATGGTGGTGGTGGTGATAACAAGGGTAGAGATGAGGATGGTGGTGGTGGTGATAAAAAGGGTAGAGATGATGATGGTGGTGGTGGTGATAACAAGGGTAGAGATGGGGATGGTGGTGGTGGTCATAAAAAGGGTAGAGATGAGGATGGTGGTGGTGGTGATAACAAGGGTAGAGATGGGGATGGTGGTGGTGGTGATAACAAGGGTAGAGATGGGGATGGTGGTGATAACCAAAAGTGGGAATGATTGGAGCAGGTTTTTTGAAGGTTACCCCTGCTTGAGACATGGCTTGCAGGGCCGAGATAAAACTGAACAGAAAGTTGATTCATTGTTCAATAACTCAACCATTTTCGGTTTTCAAATATACTTTTTTCAAATTTCCAATCAATTTAATAAAATAAATAATTCCTTTTTGCTCCTTTTAATCATTTTCTAAAAATATAAAATTGCTTTAATTTTCAAAGAATTTTTGACATTTGACATTTTTCATCTCTTTATTCAATCCACTTTCGTCAATACTTCAGAATTTACAATATCAATCACATCACAAGACATGATGAAGTGACAAAATTTCTACAACTTGGTAATTAACAATTCACTAATGATGATGGTTACGTTAACACTACGTTAACCTTACGTTAACACGCTTAAAAATGTGTTGAGCTTAGAGGAAATAACATGAGTAAATTATCTTTTTAAATTATTCATTATTATATTTAAATATGCTTAAAAAATTCAGAATATAATCTACATTTTGAAAGTATTTAAAAATACGAGGTTTATGTTAGTTTTAGTTGCGTGTAAGGTGTCGAAGGGGGAGCGATGCAGTTGATGGAGTAATACTAGCGTCTGAAACAAGTTGTCTCGTGTGTGCTATTGTGAAAAAAAAACAAACTTCTTTGTGCATCGATAGATTCAACATTTACAGCTAAGTTTATAATTAGGATAGTAATAAGATGTCTTTAGTAGTAAACTTTCGTTTAGTAATATTTTATTTATTTTTAATTTAAATTCAACTTAACATAAACAATAATTTGCTATGATTCATTTAATAAAAACTATTCTACAAATTTTCCAGCGTGTTTTTGGATGGGTTTTGAAGAAGACTTAAAAAAAGCTTAAATATCCAAAACTCTGTAAAAAGTTAGACGACCGCAAAACCATCGAAGGAATCTTAATACAAGACAACAGCCAAATGGTGGAGATGTGAAATGAAAGAAAACCAACACGTGTTACAGTAAGACTCCCAGAGGTAATGCCGAAAGGGTTGACGTGTCGTGCTGAAGGGAGCTTATTCAAAAATTCGAATGGGAAATTTGACTGTAAAAAATTACCTGGTCCGGAATTTCAAAGTAATTTGAAAAATCAAAGTGAAAAAATAAAAAATAAAATGAAGTGCTTCATCAGCACGGTGCCTCAAGAAAAACGAAATTTTTGAGGAAAATAATTTGTAACTTGCTTCTTTCGAAAAATTTGATTTTTGAAACCTCACACAAAAACGCGTTGAACGATTAATCGGCTTATTTGCAACCGAAAAATGTGGCTTGCATGGACCCTGCGTGGTTTTTATTTCATTCGAAAACTCAAATTCAGCGCCGCATGAATGCCCATGTTGCATTAGAAGACGGCGCTATAACAGTTTCATGATTCGCTTATCGGGTTGGGAACATTTTGATTTTAGTTAAATGTAAAGGAAATGTATTCGATTCCATAATTATTATAGCTGCTTTTTAGTAGTCATTAGGTTATGGTCAGTCATACATAGGACTGAGTGTTTATACTAGCGCGAACTGGCCAATTCAATGTAAATAGTGATAGTCACGTGAACTATTGCGGGATAGAATTATTACGGTCACTACAGAAATAATGTAACTAACAACCAGCTTGAAATGTTATCACGTGTATATAATTACATAAATAAAAAATCAAAAACCAAGATGAAGCAACCAAACTCTCCAAACGTTCGCACGTCTGCCTTGACCATCCAAGTTGTACACATAACCATACAACCACCATCCAAGTTGTACACATAACCATACAACCACCATCCAAGTTGTACACATAACCATACAACCACCATTCGAATTGTATACATAACCATACAATCATCATTCGAATTGTGTACATAACCATACAACCAACATTCAATTTTTATATATAACCATACGACCACCACCAAGATGTATACACAAGCATACAAGCACCAAGGTGTATACACAAGCATACAAACACCACCAAGTTGTATACACAAGCATACAAGCACCACCAAGATGTATACACAAACATACAAGCACCACCAAGTTGTATACACAAACATACAAGCACCACCAAGATGTATACACAAACATACAAACACCACCAAGATGTATACACAAACATACAAACACCACCAAGGTGTATACACAAACATACAAACACCACCAAGGTGTATACACAAACATACAAACACAACCAAGGTGTATACACAAACATACAAGCACCACCAAGGTGTATACACAAACATACAAGCACCACCAAGATGTATACACAAACATACAAGCACCACCAAGGTGTATACACAAACATACAAGCACCACCAAGGTGTATACACAAACATACAAACACCACCAAGGTGTATACACAAACATACAAACACCACCAAGGTGTATACACAAACATACAAGCACCACCAAGGTGTATACACAAACATACAAACACCACCAAGGTGTATACACAAACATACAAACACAACCAAGGTGTATACACAAACATACAAACACCACCAAGGTGTATACACAAACATACAAACACCACCAAGGTGTATACACAAACATACAAACACCACCAAGGTGTATACACAAGCATACAAACACAACCAAGGTGTATACACAAACATACAAACACCACCAAGGTGTATACATAAGTTTAATTCATTTTACTCATTCAATTTGTATACATAATCTTCTACAATAACAACACAAACGACCAAAGAAAATAATTTGAAAGGGAAGGACAAAATAATTTGACGCCCAAAGACACTATGGATGATACGCGTGCATCATGGCAACTATAAATATGTCTTCATGTCTGTGTGCGTTTTGTTGTATGTTTTGTTGTATGTATGTGTACAAATGTTTTTATGTATATGTTAAGGTACAGTTGTATGTTTTTTTTCGTGTTTATGTATGCTTACGTATGTGTATGTGTATCTTGATTTGCAACGTGTATGTATTTGTATGTTAATGTGGATACTCACGTGTATTTGGTTGTTTATATGTACTGGTGTGTATATCTGTGTGTAGTTGTGTATATACCTTTATGTATGCGTACGTGTATGCGCGGATTGATGTGTGTTATTGCATGGTCATTGAAGGGGTCTTTATCAGTAAATACATGGAGGTTTTGTTTTGAATTTCCCGCTCTTGTGAGGCCATGCTGACGTGTCTGCGTGGTTATGTGTGCTTGTGTCTGCGTGGTTATTTGTGCTTGTGTCTTTGTGTATTTTTTTTCTTTGTTTGTGTATTTTTGTTCTTTGTTTGCGTATTTTTGTTCTTTGTTTTGAGTATTTTTGTTCTTTGTTTTGTGTATGTTTCTTTGTTCGAAAGTATGCTTATTCGGTTGGGAAAACACAATCGAAGGAACCGGTGGTGTTGACCACGTGGCAAACTAGAAAAAAGTAAACCTATTGAAGCACTCAATAATAAGAAAAATAATAAAAAAAACAAAAAAAACATTATTGCTATTATTATTGTTATAAAAAAACTTTAAAGTGTTGAAAACAATAATGATGATAAAAGAAGTCATAACCTTATTATTATTTTTATTATTTTCATTTATATTTTATAACCTCATTAATACCATGGCCAGCGTGGTGTCGAGTTGGTTTGCACTAGCTCACATGAAGGCTGCTGGAACCTTTTTTTTTATCTTAATTTCTATGTTTGTATCTGTTGAAGGTTCATATGAGCTGCTTCATCGCAATATAGGCACAGTTTCATAAAGTATAAATAGGTATTTCATACAATTCGTTATATAAATAATGTTTGTATGTATATGTGTATATATATGTATATGAATATGTGTATAAGTATTCGTTTTGTATATCAACTTTGAAACATATAATTTTGCATGCATCCATGCAACATTCTAAATAATAGTATATCCATCAACGTACCACAATTTATTCATTCACCTGCATGCATTCGCATTCATTCAAACATCATCCATCTATCTATCCATCTATCCATTCATCCATCCATTCATCTACTCATTCATCCATCCATGCACCATTCATCCATGACCTTGAAAACCAACTACAACCTCAAGATTTAAAAATGACGCGCTAAAGAAATATTCCGATGAAGACAATTCGAAGGAAGTTCGAAAAAAAAACAAAAATGAAATTGAAAAAGGTTCTTTAGGTCTTAACAACCCATGGAGGGTCCAGGACTCCATGGAGGGTCCAGGACTCCATGGAGGGTCCAGGACTCCATGGAGGGTTCAGGAGTCCATGGAGGATCCAGGACTCCATGGAGGGTCCAGGACTCCATGGAGGGTCCAGGACTCCATGGAGGGTCCAGGACTCCATGGAGGGTCCAGGACTCCATGGAGGGTCCAGGACTCCACGGAGGGTCCAGGACTCCATGGAGGGTCCAGGACTCCGTGGAGGGTCCAGGACTCCATGGAGGGTCCAGGACTCCGTGGAGGGTCCAGGACTCCAGGGAGGGTCCAGGACTCCGTGGCAGAGCTTGGGGAGCTGAAGAAGAAAGCTCTTGATTGTGTTGCTTGTGTTCGTTCCGTTATTGTGACGTAGTTTTAGTTTTTAATTCTGTTATTTATTTGTTCATTCACTCATTTATTTGTTTATTTATTCATTGTTTTGTTATTGTTTATTGCTCTGTATTATTATTGTTTATTATTATTATTATTATTATTATTATTATTATTATTATTATTATTATTATTATTATTATTATTATTATTATTATTATTATTATTATTATTATTATTATTATTATTATTATTATTATTATTATTATTATTATTATTGTTATTGTTATTATTATTATTATTATTATTATTATTATTATTATTATTATTATTATTATTATTATTATTATTATTAGTATTATTATTATTATAAATATTATTATTATTATTATTATTATTATTATTATTATTATTATTATTATTATTATTATTATTATTATTATTATTATTATTATTATTACTTTTATTTTTAATTCATTCTTTGTGTTGTATTATTATTTTGATAACGTTTTCTGTTATTACTTATTTATTATAGTGTTTTATTTTAAATTAATATTTCAGATTCATTTTAAATAGTTCAATTTGGCGGAATTAATTAAAAATTTTTTACTTTCTATAATATTAAATTATTTTTGTGATAAATATGAATAATTGATCCGTTAAAGTATCAACCCTTGTCCACTTTAGCTGCTAACAAATCAAAACGAAATTAAATATCAGAAATTCCACTCAAACTCCACGAGCAACTAAACGAACAACCGTCCAAAGAGCCAAGCAACCACAGAGCTGTCATCCATTTCAATGACGTCATCACAAATAAAGATAGGAAATGATGGTATAAATAACTTTTCTATAAAAACTTATAGTCGTAGTTGCAAAAAAAACAACAAAAACAACAAACCAAACAACACTTCAAACGCTACATTGTACGAAATCTCACCCCAACCAAACTCCACCACAGACTTCGCCGCGGCGGCAACTCATCAAACCACATACCAGACTGAAAACACACAATGCACCCGAAGCCCACAGCATTAAATCACACCTATCTTAAGCCCCACACCACATCAAACCGCACAATGCACTCAAACTCCATATAACACCCTCCATAATCAGCTTTATCCAAAAGCGGTTTTCCAAAAGCGTTATTAACGAAAAAATACACTGTAAAATGTTGAATTTAAAACGTTACATTTCAAACGTTACATTTTAAATGTTACGTTTGAAACGTTACATTTGAAACGTTACATTTAAAACGTTACACATGGATCGGTTAATCTTTACAGCAACATTATGACGTTTGGGGGTGGTTAATGAGAGTTACAGGAAACGAAGTCTTTGCATTTCACAACTACAGCTAACACGAACACAACAACTCACAAAGCACCACAACCTCAAGAAAAGGATTTTGTCTTGGGACGCGAATGGCTCATAACGAAATTGAATAAATTAGTTTCAAACGATGTGTTATTTAGAGTTTTTGGCGGAAAAGGTTGTTTTTGTTTTGTTTTTCATGCTTCGAGGAATGTTATTTCACTTGTCTCCAGAGAAGCGGAGCCTGAAGAAGGAGAAGTAGTTTGTGAGAAAGATGATAGAAGAACGACAATGGTGGTTCTAATGGTTTCAATAGAATGAGTAAGATATTGGAATATAAATATGAGAAGCAATGAGCCTCTTTCTCCTTCTCTTCCTCTTCCTCTTCCTCTTCCTCCTCCTCCTCCTCCTCCTCCTCCTCCTCCTCCTCCTCCTCCTCCTCCTCCTCCTCCTCCTCCTCCTCCTCCTCCTCCTCCTCCTCCTCCTCCTCCTCCTCCTCCTCCTCCTCCTCCTCCTCCTCCTCCTCCTCCTCCTCCTCCTCCTCCTCCTCCTCCTCCTCCTCCTCCTCCTCCTCCTCCTCCTCCTCCTCCTCCTCCTCCTCCTCCTCCTCCTCCTCCTCCTCCTCCTCCTCCTCCTCCTCCTCCTCCTCCTCCTCCTCCTCCTCCTCCTCCTCCTTCTCCTCCTCCTCCTCCTCCTCCTCCTCCTCCTCCTCCTCCTCCTCCTCCTCCTCCTCCTCCTCCTTCTCCTCCTCCTCCTCCTCCTCCTCCTCCTCCTCCTCCTCCTCCTCCTCCTCCTCCTCCTCCTCCTCCTCCTCCTCCTCCTCCTCCTCCTCCTCCTCCTCCTCCTCCTCCTCCTCCTCCTCCTCCTCCTCCTCCTCCTCCTCCTCCTCCTCCTCCTCCTCCTCCTCCTCCTCCTCCTCCTCCTCCTCCTCCTCCTCCTCCTCCTCCTTCTCCTCCTCCTCCTCCTCCTCCTCCTCCTCCTCCTCCTCCTCCTCCTCCTCCTCCTCCTCCTCCTCCTCCTCCTCCTCCTCCTCCTTCTCCTCCTCCTCCTCCTCCTCCTCCCTCTCCTCCTCCTCCTCCTCCTCCTCCTCTTCCTCCTCTTCCTCCTCCTCCTCCTCCTTCTTCCCCTAATCGTCTTCATCATCCTTATCTTCATCATCGTCATCATTATCAAAAGCACTCACTTATGACGTCATTAGTGACTGGGTACTGAGGCGTTGAGTGAAGCATTGGAGATGCTATTATTTTTTTTGTTTTTTTCGCTGTTGTCGTTATTATTGTATTTATCATTTTTTAATCCGTTTTCGCTCTTATTGATCATTCCGTTTGATAGATTGTTGTTATTATTATTATTAGTGCTTTTCGAGTTATTATTATTATTGTTGTTTTTGTTCCTGTTATTGTTGTTAACACTTTTGTTGTGGTAGACTGCCTTCCCAACCACAATGTCATCTCTGACAGGCCTTTTGTGGCTGTTCTTATCACCACCATTTGTGTTCTCTTCATCTTCGTCCTCCTCTTCCTCCTCGTTCTCCTCTTCCTCCTCCTCTTCCTCCTCCTCCTTCTCATGCTCATTATATTCACTGTTATGGCTAGTATTAAAACCGTTATTTCTATTATTATTTTTATTCTTATTATTGTTGTTTTTATGAACCCCTTTGACATTACTTTTAGCTTTTGATGATTTCCCGTTTTGGACGTGTTCGTGGCGTTTATTATTATTATTTATATTATTATTATTTATATTATTATTTTTATTTATATTATTATTATTATTATTATTATTATTATTATTATTATTATTATTATTATTATTATTATTATTTTTATTATTATTATTATTACTTATATTATTATTATTATTAGCTATATTGTTGTTTTTATGTTGATCAATCAGATTAGTATGTTTATTTGTACTTTTATTGTTTTTGTTGTTGAGGAATTGTTTTTTACTAACATTCATGTTACTACCACTGCTGCTGTTGGTATTATTACTATGATTGCTACTGTTTTTATTACTGTTACTACTATTATGACTATTACTATTACTATTATTGGAGCCTTTGTTACTATGACTACTAATATGATTTTCATAGTTGTTATTATAGTTTTTGTTGTTGTTGTTGTTGTTGAATGGTTCGCAACCACTATCAGCACTGCAAGGACTTGGTGAGCGCTTGCTGCGAGACACCCTCCTCACTCGTCTGCCTGGGGAGGGGGGGGGTGATGGTTTAGGATGAATGGTGGATGGGGGCTGGGGGTGAATGATGGTGGGTGACTTGAAGGATGGATTGATGGATGGATTAGTGCATGGGATGGTGAAGAGATTGATGGGTGGATTAGTGCATGGGATGGTGAAGAGATTGATGGGTGGATTAGTGCATGGGATGGTGAAGAGATTGATGGATGGATTAGTGCATGGGATAATGAAAAGGTTGATGGATGGATTGGTGGATGGATTGCTGGGTGGTTTGGTGGGTGGTTTGGTGGGTGGTTTGGTGGGTGGTTTGGTGGGTGGTTTGGTGGGTAGTTTGGCGGGTGGTTTGGTGGGTGGTTTAGTTTATGGATTAGTGGGTGGTTTGGTGGATGGTTTGGTGGGTCAGTTTGATATTTGGATGGTTGGGAGAATGGATATAAGAAAAAACAAAAGATGAAAATAAATAATGGTTGAAAAAAATGGATGCAAGTATGAGAGAACGAACAAGAGATGGAAAAGTGGATTGATGAGTGAATAGAGGAGCGAGAAATTTGAAGAATGCACGAATGAATGAGTGAAGAAATGAATGAAAGATGTAATTTGAATGAATGAAAAAATGAAAAAGTGAGCAAATTAATAAAAAATGAGAATTGAACGAATGGGTGAAATTATGAACGAGTTAATAAATAAATGAATGAATGATTGATTGAACGAAAAAGTGAATAAATGAATGGATAAAAAACTGAGTGCATGAATTAATAAATGGATGAAGGGTTGAATGGATGAATGAATGAACGAAAGAGTGAATGAATGGATGAATGAAAGAATGAATGAGTGGATGAATGAATGGATGAGTGAATGAATGAATGGATGAGTGAATGAATGAATGGATGAGTGAGTGAATGAATGAATGGATGAGTAAAGTAATGAATGAATGAGTGAATGAATGAACGGATGAGTGAATGAATGAACGGATGAGTGAATGAATAAACGAATGGATGAATGAATGGATAAATGAGTAGATGGGGGTGTTCTTGCACAGAGCACCTGGAGGAGCCTCCTTGGCTAGGGCAGGGTACGACTCGCTCATCACGTACGTTTGCACACGATCGTCAAAAACATTTCCCGCCAAGGCGTCACACCCTTTCATGACTTCACTTCCGGTCATGACACTCTTTTGATTGATGACGTCACACATGGACCAATCTAAAATGGAAGCCGTCAGGGTGGATTGAATGTGTGGGAGAAGGAATAGCATGGAGAAATGATAATATAATAATAATAATAAAAATTAAAAATAAAATAAAAAATAAAAAATATAAATATAAATAATAATAATGATAATAATAATAAATAATAATAATAATAATAATAATAATAATAATAAATAATAATAATAATAATAATAATATAAATAATAATAATAATAATAATAATATAAATAATAATAATAATTAATTTTTATAATAATAATAATAATAAAAATAATAATAATAATAATAATAATAATAATAATAATAATAATAATAATAATAATAATAATAATAATAACAATAATAATAATAATAATAATAATAATAATAATAATAATAATAATAATAATAATAATAATAATAATAATAATAATAATAATAATAATAATAATAATAATAATAATAATAATAAAATAAAATAAAATAAAATAAAATAAAATAATATAATATATTCAATTTGTAAAGCGCCAAAAAAAGAAACTGAGGCGCAACTGGTGACTAAGCCACTCTAGGACGGCGTCTGTTCTTCACTTGAGTTACCGCTTTTTACAACTCAAGCCTGAGCTCAGCCGGGAATCGAAGCTTGAGCCTCACGTTTATCAGGCGGACTTACTAACCATAAAGCTACAAGTGCAAGAATGAATGTCACGAAAAATAAACGTCACATTCATCTTCCTTATCGCTTTGACGTTGTCGACAATTTTGACATGTTGGTGATTAAAAAGCTTTCGCGAAATGATAGACTCATGACCAGTCCAAGTCAATATTTTCAATATACAATTTTTTAAGGGTTGTGTTTGAGTTTTTCGTTCAAAGATGGAATATAATATTAATAATAATAATAATAATAATAATAATAATAATAATAATAATAATAATAATAATAATAATAATAATAATAATAATAATAATAATAATAATAATAATAATAATAATAATAATAATAATAATTATTATTATTATTATTATTATTATTATTATTATTATTATTATTATTATTATTATTATTATATATAATAATAATAATAATAATAATAATAATAATAATAATAATAATAATAATAATAATAATAATAATAATAATAATAATAATAATAATAATAATAATAATTATAATAATATCAAATTTATAAAAGTTTTATGTTTGAGAAGATATTTCGAAATTCACCACATCATCTCCCAGTATAACCACCCACCAACAACACCTCCCAACAACACCTCCCAACAACACCTCCCAACAACACCTCCCAACAACACCTTTCAACAACACCTCCCACCAACACCTCCCAACAACACCTCCTACCAACACCTCCCAACAACACCATTGACATCAACATCTCACCCATCAAAAACAACACACCTCACCCACAAACAACACCACCAAAAACAAAAACCCCAATAACAACACCATCAATCTCACTACCATCACCTCACCACGCCATCACCCCCCTCTCCCACCATCATCTCACCCCACCAGCACTTCACCCTACCAGCACCTCACCCACCATCACCTCAACCACCATCACCTGCCCCACCATCACCTCACCCACCATCACCTCTTCCACCATCACACCACCCACCTTGGTTAGGGGGCACCAGCTGGGAGGGGTGGTAGTTGAATTCTGGGGTCTCCATGCATACGTCGAAGGGCCTGTGAGAATCGAAGAAGGGCTGGAATTCATAGGGCGGTTGTTGGGACTTGAAGGAGGGGTGTTGTGAGTCATAGAGAGAGTGTTGAGGTTCAAAGGGGTGTTGTGGTTCAAAGGGCCTGGTCTCGGTGAGGGAAGGGAGGAGGTGGCTGTCCGTGCTGCTGCTCTGGTGTTCCATGTTGCTGTGGTGGTATTGGTGGTGGTGGTGGCGGTGATGGTGATGGTGGTGGTGGTGGTGTTGGTGGTGGTGGTGGTGGTGGTGGTGGTGGTGGTGGTGGTGGTGGTGGTGGTGGTGGTGGTGGTGGTGGTGGTGGTGGTGGTGGTGGAGATGATCATGCATGGGTGATGAGAGGGGTGGGGAAAGGAGGGTTGATGAAGTGTGATGAGATGAAGTGATATCGGTGAAGTGTGGTGGGATGAAATGATGCTGATGAGGAAACTGGGTTGACAATGAACGATAAAGAGATCTAATCTAATCAAATCAAATCTTATCTAATCTAATCTAATATAATCTAATCTAATCTAATCTACTCCAATCTAATCTAATATAATCTAATCCAATCTAATCTAATCTTCTCTAATCCAACCAAAACAGCCGTAAAGCGCCTTTCAGTACTTTATTGAAAGGCTGTCACCTGTTGCACGGAGTATCGTAAGAGATGGAGTTTTTGCAGTCAATGCAGTTTGAGGTTTGAGCGTGGGAGGTGAGAAGGTGTTGGTGGGTGGAGGAGAGGGAGGGGTAGAAGGAAGCAGTATCATCTGGGAAGGCTGTTTGGAAATTGAAAGATGTTGCTAGTGTTGTTGCGCTGTTGTTGTTGTTGTTGTTGTTGTTAGGGCTTTTGTAGTTGAAAGAATTAATGTTGTTGTTGTTGCTGTTGCTGTTGTAGCCGTTGTTGAGGTTAGTGTTGTTGTTTTCAATCTTTTGTAGATGTTGCAGTTGCTTGAAGAGTAAAAGTTGTTGTTGCTGCTGTATTTCAGGATAGTATAAATTTTCGTTTTTGTTGTTGCTGTTGATGTTGTTGTTGCTGAGGTTGTTGTTGATGTTGTTGTTGATGGGGTACGCGGTGGGTTCGAGAGAGGTGAGAATGTTGGGAATGCTGTTCCTGACTTTGTTGCTGACGTCATTCGTCTTGTACGTCTTGTTGTTCTCGCTGTTGTTCGCCATGTTGTTGTTGTTGTTTTTGATGTTGTTGTTGATGTTGTTTTTGTTGTTGTTGTATATAACAGCTGCCACGTCGGTGTTGTTGAGGTTGTTGTTAGAGTGTTGTATCATGTAAGCCGACGGATTTGGAATAAAAATGTTGTTGTTGTTGTTGTTGCTACTGTTGTTGTTTGAAGCTGGCGAGGGCTGCTTCCTCATGAAAGGATCTTCCACTGGGAAAATTGTTCAAAAAATGGATGAATTAGTTAATAAAAATTGAAAAATGAATTATTTATAATAAAAATGAATTATTTATAATAAAAATGAATTATATAATAAAAATTAATTATATAATAAAAATTAATTATATAAATGGAAATTGAATTTAAATAAAAAAAATTGATTATATAAAATTGATATTAATTAGATGAAATTATAATTAAATATATGAAAATCAGAATAAATAAAATTATATAAATAAATATATAAATATAAATAAATCGAAAAATTGAAGTGAGTTTATTTAAATAAAAAATAATTTAAGTTTTCAAATGAAACTTAATTGACTTTGAAATCAACTAAGATTAACTTTTAAAATAAAATTAAAAAGTAATTTCAACATTTGAAACGAAAGAAAAGTTCAAAGAAAGCCATTTATCTTTGAAATTGAAACGTGTCGGCCGAAATGTTACAAAAAAAATATTTTTGTTACAAAAAAAATTTTTTTGCTGGAAAACAATTTTTTTGTCACAAAAAAATAACAAAAAGAAACAACAAAAACAATAAAAAACAACAAAAACAATACAAAACAACAAAAACAAAAGACAAACAAAAAACAAACAAAAAACGAAAATGGTTGCATGGGTTAGTCACCGTGGTGTTGGTCCTGCACAGATTCGACTGGAGAACAATATTTCGTAGTTAAATATTCATGCAATGGAGCTGATTAATTTCACAAGGTTTTTATTTCTTAATTCTAAAAAGATAAAATGTGATAAAAAAGTTGAAAAACAGTGAAAGATTTTTCCACCAAAAGATTCTTCACCAAAAAATTCTTTTTGAAAACATATCCACAAGCAAATTTTTCATAGGGTCTTGTTGTGAAGGGGCGTTTGACTCACGTGTCTGGTAGGTGTGTCCTGATAGGGGAACGTCCAGTTCCCCTGGCAACCTGTTGTCAACTAAGTCGCCATGGTTACGGGCCGCTTGTGAGTCGCTGTAGTCGCTCTGGCGGCTTTGGTTATTGTGGCCGGTGTGGTCGTTGTGGCTTTTGTTGGTGATCAGAGGCAAATGGTTGCTTGTGCTGAGAGGCGCTGGAGGTGGAATGGGATAAAATTGACGTTTGCCTTACTTCCTTTACTTCCTATTCTCATCTATTCATCCATTTCGATTCACTCATTCACTTGTCAATCCCCATTCACTAACTCATTCAAATTCACTCATTCATTTTCATTCACTCATTCATTCAAATTCACTCAGTCACTCCCTCATTCATTTCCATTCACTCATTCACTCCCTCATTCATTTCCATTCATTCATTCACTCCCTCATTCACTCATTCATTCCAATTTATTTTTCTTTCATTTATTCTTCATCAGCCTTCTTTCTCATCTGATTCTTGTCAAGCTTGTGCAGTCCCTAACCATTTTAATGCATGAAAACATTTAAAAAACCATTTAAAAAACATTCTGCAACTTCAAAGCCTTCTTACGTAAACACAGCCACCATAAACCAAACCAACTACAATCTACGAGCTGTTCTAAACAACTTTAACTAATCTAATCTAATCTAATCTAATCTAATCTAATCTAATCTAATCTAATCTAATCTAATCTAATCTAATCTAATCTAATCTAATCTAATCTAATCTAATCTAATCTAATCTAATCTAATCTAATCTAATCTAATCTAATCTAATCTAATCTAATCTAATCTAATACAATCTAATCCAATCTAATCCAATCTAATCTAATCTAATCTAATCTAATCTAATCTAATCTAATCTAATCTAATCTAATCTAATCTAATCTAATCTAATCTAATCTAATCTAATCTAATCTAATCTAATCTAATCTAATCTAATCTAATCTAATATAATCTAATCTAATCTAATCTAATCTAATCTAATCTAATCTAATCTAATCTAATCTAATCTAATCTAATCTAATCTAATCTAATCTAATCTAATCTAATCTAATCTAATCTAATCTAATCTAATCTAATCTAATCTAATCTAATCTAATCTAATCTAATCTAATCTAATCTAATCTAATCTAATCTAATCTAATCTAATCTAATCTAATATTATCTAATATTATCTAATCTAATCTAATCTAATCTCATCTAATTTGATCTAATCTATCTAATTGAATCTAATCCAATCTATCCAATCTAATCTAATCCTTTCTAATCTAATCTAAACTTTTGTCTAGCGCTGATCACAAGGCATACATATCTCTCAGATTCCTTTAAAAAATGGAGCCGGTCTAAAAAATATAACTATTCCAACTCAATTGAGGCTGACGTCATCTTCTCTGACGTATGCAAACTATTGTGCACTTTTAAAAGATTCAAAACCATTCAACTATTTGTAACATTTAGCCTGAGGACCTTATACTCATTAAACCGTTCATGGAACTCCAGGCATTAATAAATTAATAAATTAGAGGTGGCTTAATACCTCCATGAAAGACACGTTCAAGGCCTGCAGACGATTCTTATGAAGATGATGATGATGATGATGATGATGATGATGATGATGATGATGATGATGATGATGATGATGATGATGATGATGATGATGATGATGATGATGATGATGATGATGATGATGATGATGATGATGATGATGATGATGATGATGATGATGATGATGATGATGATGATGATGATGATGATGATGATGATGATTCCAAAAGAACTCTTTCATGTTTTGTATGCTATAAAACCCTATCAACCCTGTTGAGCTTTCTATTTCTTCCTATTCCTAATGATAATAATCAAAAAAACAAATTGATCAAGTTAATTGAAAAACAGCGATGAGGATCCGAAGGAACCTTTGTAGGCCTCAAGTTCAGTCTTGGCCACCTTCTCTTCCCTTCTCCTCTTGCGACACAGGCACACGGCACACAGGCAGAAGACCAGGAGAGCCCCAAAGAAAGAGACCATAATGCCAATGAACCAAGGCTCCGTCACCATGCTGTGGTGCGCCCTTGTGCCACCTTGCTGATAAAACAAGTGCTCATCTCCTTGTGGCTGTGAGTCTGGAGGGAGATGGCCGTAGGGGAGGTTAATAGAAGATTATGAGGTTCTTTGAGAGAGTTTTAAGAAGTGAGGGAAGGTAATGGGAGGCAGGGAAGAAAACTTACGGAAGATTGGGAGGTTAAGGACTTATCACAACGAGTTTCCAACTAACCATACAAATCACAACAAAATCACTACGCATTCACTAGAAATCCACCACACATCCATCACACCTCCATCACACCTCTACCACACCTCCACCACACTTCCACCACACCTCCACCACACCTCCACCACACCTCCACCACACCTCCATCACACCTCCACCACACCTCCACCACACCTCCACCACACCTCCACCACACCTTCACCACACCTCCACCACACCTCCACCACACCTCCACCACACCTCCACCACACTTCCACCACACCTTCACCACATACCCACCACACATCCACCACACATCCACCACACATCCACCACACATCCACCACACCTCCACCACACCTCCACCAAACATCCACCACATACCCACCACACATCCACCACACATCCACCACACATCCACCACACACAAACCGCACCAACCCGTGGTGACATAAGAACTCAGGACTCCGTCTCCAGCGCTTGTGAACGCACACAACCTCAACTTGAAAGGAAGTGCTGATAAAGATGATGACGATGACGACGATGATGACAATGACGATGTTGATGACGACGACGACGATGAAGACGAAGACGATGGTGGTGGCGTTTGGGGTAACTTGATGGTTATAGATGTTATGGATGCGTTGGTCTCCAACACTTGGAAGGGTTCGGCTACGTTGAAGTCAATGTTGTTGTTGTTGTTGTTGTTGTTGTTGTTGTTGTTGTTGTTGTTGTTGTTGTTGTTGTTGTTGTTGTTGTTGTTGTTGTTGTTGTTGTTGTTGTTGTTGTTTGTCTCTGCCTCATACACGAGGATCTGTTTGGGTGGTGTTGTTGGCGTCGTTGTTGGTATCGTTGTTGTTTTGTGGTTGTTAGGGATTTGTTGTTTTTTTTTGTTTCGTATCTTAGTCTCTTCATCATTGTTAACACATCTCATTTTTATCTTTGCAGTTTCCAATATTCTCTGCGTTTTTTTATTTTCAAAAATAACAGCATAATTCTTCTATTACCATTGCTATATTAACTTTTTATTTTCCATTCTCATTTTGATAAATGTCCTGACAAAAGGGCTCTCATTCCGCGCCAACAATGCATCGGTGTGTAAGCACTCGAGGCAGTCAACACGACATTAGTCATCTGTGTGCTTCGGCACTAAAGCCCTTAGCGGACAAACACATTAACTAATTAACCAGTTAATTCTGATTGATAATTAATTATTTATTTATTTAATTACCAATTGGTGCACGTAATATTATAATTAAATTTATTTTTATATAAGTTTTTTAAGTTTTTTCTTCATTGATCTGTTCCGCTGTAAAGTGCAAACGAATGAGCTTATGTATGAGTTTCAGAAGCGACAAATCAATTGAACAACAGACGCCGTTCTAGAGTGTCCAGTCCTCTAGTAGCCCACAGCAAGTAAAGCAGTTTGCATCGGAGCGCCTTTGAACATAGTGCTAAAGGGTCGTTACAGATGCCCTGATTAGATTAGATTAAGGCAATGATCTAGATTGGGCGAATCCTTTGGATTTCAGAGTTCACAAGTGATTTGGTGAAAAGATTTACCAAACAGAATTCCCCACAACAACCACCATCACCACAACCACCATCACCACAACAACCACAACAACCACTGCCACCACAGCCACCGCCACCACAGCCACCGCCACCACAACCACCGCCATCACCTTGTAGCCAAGGAGAACTCCATTAATGTGCTTTTTTGGTGGTGGCATCCACGAGAAAAGAAGGGAAGAGTTGCCAATCGGAGAAACGTGGATGCGTTGTGGGGGGGCGGATGGAACTGATTGGATGTGTGGATGGATATTTGAATGAATTTGTGGATAGATGTGTGGATGGATGTGTGGATGGATGTGTGGATGGATGTGTGGATGGATGTGTGGATGGATGTGTGGATGGATGTGTGGATAGATGTGTGGATGGATGTGTGGATGGATGTGTGGATGGATGTGTGGATGGATGTGTGGATGGATGTGTGGATAGATGTGTGGATGGATGTGAGGATAGCTGTGTGAATGGATGTGTGGATAAATGTGTGAATGGATTTGTAGTCGAATATAGTAAAGTTAATCCACATATAATTTTATACACTCAGTCTTCTCCCCTCTCACTCATTTGCCTTCCACCCATCCACTCAATCACTCACCATCAAAACCATACTACTTGCCTACGCCCATTCAGCCACACCACTCCACCGACACCCACTCATTCACATCTTTCACGCACACCACACACCTACTCATACCACCCACCTACACCACCCACCCACACGACTCACTCACACACTTTACACCAACCACTCTCACTACCCATCTATCCAACCCACTTTTATACCACCCACCCACACCCCACTACTCACCCATACTACACCATCCACCCACATCACACCACCCACCCATATTACACCACCAACCCACACCCCACTCCCACCCCACTACACACTCCCACCACCCACCACCCACCATCTTCCAAAGTCTTGAAGATCACAGGGTGGGTCTCGGTGCCGAAGACGTGTTCGTGGTACGGACTCATCTTCAAGTCGTACTGCTGGAACTTCTCCAGGCCGTCCAGCACATATGTTCTTGCTCCTAGAAGGTTTGAGGAATTTTGAGAAGGTTCCAGAAGGTTTGAGGAGTTTTGAGAAGGTTCCAGAAGGTTTGAGGAGTTTTGAGAAGGTTCCAGAAGGTTTGAGGAGGTTTGAGAAGGTTCCAGAAGGTTCGAGAAAATTAAAAAAAAATCAATGGGCGTTAAAAAGCTATTTTGAAAAGTCTCAGTTGCTTGCCTTGAAGCCTTATGAATAATTCATTATTATTTCAGTTTGATTAATCTATACTCAATAATACTCAAAAGTATTGAATAATATTTAATAATACTTAACAATATTCAATAATACTTAACAATATTCAATAATACTTAACAATATTCAATAATACTTAACAATATTCAATAATACTTAACAATATTCAATAATACTCAACAATATTCAATAATACTTAACAATATTCAATAATACTTAACAATATTCAATAATACTTAACAATATTCAATAATACTTAACAATATTCAATAATACTTAACAATATTCAATAATACTTGATAATATTCAATAATATGCAATATTATTCAATAATATTTAGGTATATTTAATAATATTCTTTTATGTTCAATTATGTATGGCCACCTGGGATGTTGACAAACTCTTGTCTCGGAGCGCTCTCAACGCTGCCGTCAGACTGTATGACGGTCAATAATAATAATAATAATAATAATAATAATAATAGTAATAATAATACTTTTTTAAACTAGCTTCAATAATAATAATAAAAATAATAATAATAATAATAATAATAATAATAATAATAATAATAATAATAATAATAATAATAATAATAATAATAATAATAATAATAATAATAATAATAATAATAATAATAATAATAATAATAATAATAATAATAATAATAATAATAATAATAATAATAATAATAATAATAATAATAATAATAATAATAATAATAATAATAATAATAATAATAATAATAATAATAATAATAATAATAATAATAATAATAATAATAATAATAATAAATACAAGTAAACAAAGACTCAAAAAATGAAAAAAAAAGTTAAAAAAACAAAAAAATATATAAAAAAACATGAAAGGTTGAAAAATGTGCCTACCAATTCGTAGGAGATCTTGAAACCCTGGATGAATCTGGCGTGCTTCTTGACAGTCCACGTGATCTTTACCTTGGTGCGTGAGATGGTGTGCTTAAAAGTAAAGCGGGAATTGAAAATTAAGTCAACTCTTGGTCTTCCTCGGTGTTGACTACTCCGATGGAATCGAGCTTTCAATCGAGTTAACCCGTGGAATGAATGCAAAAGAGCATCTTCAGTCTGCAACGCCTTCCAGGGAACTGAACCAGACAACACTTCAATCAAGACTCGATTCAAAAGTCCAAAAACCACCCCTCCCCCCTTCTCAAAACCACCCCTCCCCCCTTCTCAAAACCCACCACAAAACCATTTCAAAACCCACCACAAAACCATTTCAAAACCCACCACAAAACCCTTTGGAAAACCAAGCTGCCAGCACCTCACCATGGTGGAGGAGAGAGTTTGTGGGGTGTGTAGTGAGACCAAGGGGTGTCCAGAGAATTTGTTAATGACGTCATTGGGGTGGTGGAGAGAGGTGGTGGTTGTGGAAGGTGGTTTCACTGGAGCGTCTGTAAGTTTGGGTGGTTATGTTATGAACTGGTATAAGAATGCATTGATGGTTTAATAAATTTCATCGAATGTTTAAACATAAAACTAAATAGATTTTATTTTTCAATTTTTGACTTTTCTGCTTGTTCATATCTTCCATCTTTCCATTATTTCTAGCTTCCTTCCAACACCACCAAACTACATCACCATCACTCCATCCCATTATAAGCCCACAACAGTCAAACCTCTGGAACCCCCAACCAAATGCCTCACCCACCAATCCCCAACCAAATCAACCCCCCTTCCAACCCCCCTTCCAACCCAACCAAATCAACCCCCCACAACCCGACCATACCACCAACCCAACCATACCCCCAGCCCACCAAGGGTACGGATGGGTCGAGACACGGCGCTAGGCAGACCCAACCCCAAGGAGTTCCTGGCCCTTATGAGGAACACATAGGTGCTGGAAGATCTAAGGCCCCTTATCACTTCGCTGTTGGATCGCTCTGTATCCGCGTTCACCACCCATCCCTGTGAGGTAAGATGAGTGTATGCAGGGTAGGATGGGAATGGGTCAATGACGTAGAAATGGGATGTGCATGGATGGGATGTGAATGGATGGGATGTGCATGGATGGGATGTGAATGGATAGGATGTGCATGGATGGGATATGAATGGATGGGATATGAATGGATGGGATGTGAATGAATGGGATGTGCATGGATGGGATGTGAATGGATGGGATGTGAATGGATGAATGTATGTGAATAGAAATTCTTTATGAATTGCTTAAGGTTAGGTATGAATGAAATGGAAAAGAACTCGTAAGGTATGCATTAGAAAGATGAATAAACAGTCGATGAAATGCACGAGGCATGTCGGCTTGGATCAGATTAGGCCTGGTAGGAAGGGCTCTATTGAATTAGTTCGGATTGGACCACAACTCATGGACTGAAAGTGTCCTATTGCCACTCTCAACACTCGTCGTCTTATTGCAATGTATTGTATTTTATTGTGTTGTATTGTATTGTATTGTATTGTATTGTATTGTATCGTATTGTTTTATATTGTAGTGTTTTGTGTTGTACTGTTTTGTATTGTATCTTATTATCTTATTGCATTATTTTGTATTGTATTGTATTGTATCGTATTGTAGTGTCTTGTGTTGTACTGTTTTGTATTGTATTTTATTGTATTTTATTGTATAATTTTTTATTATAGTGTATTTTAATGTATTTTATTGTAGTGTATTGTATTTTATTTTAGTGTAGTGTATTGTATTGTATTTTAGTGTATTGTAATTTATATAATTGTTTTTTTGTGTGTTGTATTGTATTAAATTTTATTGTAGTGAATCGTATTTTATTAAATTTCTATTGTACTGTATTGTATTTCATTACATTGTATTGTAGTGTATTGTTTTTTATTACATTGTATTGTAGTGTATTGTTGTGTTTTTTATCTTATTATATTGTATTGCAGAGTATTGCAGTGTATAACTTGATATATTAATGTATTGTATGTATTGCAGCATATACCTTTGTATTTCATTGTATTGCAGGGTACAACTTCGTACAGTAACACATCAAAAACTCACTCCTCCATCCTCCAGACTGAAGCTCTCGATGCGATGTCCCGTGACCACCGAAGAACCAGAGTGGTTTTCCTTCCAGGTGAGGTGCACAGTGGTGGCGGTCACCTCGACACTCGAAACGTTTTCCGGAGGGCCTGGAAAGTTGGAGCGTTCGGGGGTCCTCTTGAAGACGATGTCGGGGTCAGGGTGTCTGACCAGCAGCCTGCCCCTCCAGCGACTCTCCGACCCCTCCTGTCCCACCACCATGCACATGTACCCACCGCTGTCCGAATACTTCAGGTCTGGATGAGTGGGTGAGTGTGTTTGTTTTATTGTGTGTGTGTGTGAGTGTGTGTGTGTGTGTTCTTTTTCTTCTTCTTCTTCTTCTTCTTCTTCTTCTTCTTCTTCTTCTTCTTCTTCTTCTTCTTCTTCTTCTTCTTCTTCTTCTTCTTCTTCTTCTTCTTCTTCTTCTTCTTCTTCTTCTTCTTCTTCTTCTTCTTCTTCTTCTTCTTCTTCTTCTTCTTCTTCTTCTTCTTCTTCTTCTTCTTCTTCTTCTTCTTCTTCTTCTTCTTCTTCTTCTTCTTCTTCTTCTTCTTCTTCTTCTTCTTCTTCTTCTTCTTCTTCTTCTTCTTCTTCTTCTTCTTCTTCTTCTTCTTCTTCTTCTTCTTCTTCTTCTTCTTCTTCTTCTTCTTCTTCTTCTTCTTCTTCTTCTTCTTCTTCTTCTTCTTCTTCTTCTTCTTCTTCTTCTTCTTCTTCTTCTTCTTCTTCTTCTTCTTCTTCTTCTTCTTCTTCTTCTTCTTCTTCTTCTTCTTCTTCTTCTTCTTCTTCTTCTTCTTCTTCTTCTTCTTCTTCTTCTTCTTCTTCTTCTTCTTCTTCTTCTTCTTCTTCTTCTTCTTCTTCTTCTTCTTCTTCTTCTTCTTCTTCTTCTTCTTCTTCTTCTTCTTCTTCTTCTTCTTCTTCTTCTTCTTCTTCTTCTTCTTCTTCTTCTTCTTCTTCTTCTTCTTCTTCTTCTTCTTCTTCTTCTTCTTCTTCTTCTTCTTCTTCTTCTTCTTCTTCTTCTTCTTCTTCTTCTTCTTCTTCTTCTTCATCATCTTCTTCTTCTTCTTCTCCTCTTTCTTCTTTTTCTCATCGTTATCCTTATTATTTTTCAAAATTATTAATGGCACAAAACATGATGAGTTTCCTTACTGCGTCGGATAGATAAAACAGCCGTTCGAAAGAAGAAAACAGTCTTGCACACCCCACTCAACGCCTCACTTCCTTCCTCACAAACCTTTCTTTTTTCTTTTTCTTTTTTGTTTTTGTTTTTTTTTTTTTTTCGTTTCTTTTTCTTAACTATAATTCTTCTTTTTTTTTCATTTTTTTTTTCACTTTGGTCGAAATATTATTTATATTTAATTTTTTTTCTAACACTTTTTTCCAATCCTCACCACACCAACCCAATCCTCACCACACCAATCCAATCCTCACCACACCAACCCATTCCTCCCATACGCACACTCGCACAGTGTTGTCGACTTACCTTTCACTTTCAAGGTGCCAGACCCATCGCTCTCAAAGCGGGCATCCTCAAGGGGAAGGAGCAAGTTATCTTTGAGCCACAGCACTTGAGGCCTAAGAGATCCGCCCATCCGTCTGAAGTCACAATTCAAAACCGCCTTTCCGCCCAATGGCAGTGTTTCATTTTGAAATCCCAGCTCTATGATTGGTGGCAGTTGGGGGTTCGAATCTGGTGGAAATGGTGGTGGTGGTGGTGGTGGTGGTGGTGGTTGTGGTGTGGTGGTGGTTGTGGTTGTGGGGGTGGTGGTGGTGGAGATGATGGTGGTGGAGGGGATGGTGGTGGAAAGAATGGTGGTAGAGAGGATGGTGGTGGAGGGGATGGTGGTGGAGAGGATGGTGGTGGAGTGGATGATGGTGGTGGAGGTAGTGAAAGTAGCAGAAACGGTGGTAGAAGAGCTGGTGTGAATTCTTTTCAGAGCGCCTCAGTTGCTTGCCTTGGCGAATTACATCCATAATTATTTTAAACTTTATTTTAATTTATAACTTTTTATTATTTTATTTTTTTATTAGCAAATAACAATTATGAACATAGCTTATTAATATTTTGATAAATTTTACAGTTATAAAATATTATAATATCAAAAATATCATTATGAAACCTATAATATTATAATTAAAAAAGTCTGCTTATTAATAACAATTATTATAATTTTAATTATAATTATTATAATTATAATTATTATTATTATAATTTTAATTATTATTATTATAATTTTAATTATTATTATTATAATTTTAGTTATCGTTATTATTATTACAATCATTATAAACTGTAACTATTAAGAATTATAATTTTTATCTTTATAATTTTCATAATTATAATCAATATAATTAGTAATAATTATGAAACTTTAATCATAGATTCAACGCATTATTATTTCATTTAAGTGGCCTCGAAACTCTATGGGGTTGATGCCACTATAATAATATTCGTTTTTGTATTGTATTGTATTGTATTTAAACACACACGAAGCACCACCCACCTTTGACTACCAAGCGAACCTTCCCGGTAATCTTCCCCAGTACATTAACACCTGCAAGACACACAACATCCATCATCACCCCGGTTCACATTTCACGAAATCACTCGGTCGTTAAGCGCCATAAAACGGAAAAATATTTTTTTCGGTGGAATAAATGATAAAAATAAATAAAAATAAAAATAAAAAATGAATTAAAAATTTAAAAAAATAATTCTTATATGAAAAAATAATAAAATTAAAATGATAAATATTATTGTAAACAATAATTAAATAATATTAAATACAACGAATAAATAAAATTAAAAACAACGAATAAATAATACTAAAAACAAAGAATAAATAATACTAAAAACAAAAAAATAAATAATACTAAAAACAAAGAATAAATAATTATTATAAAATTTTCGGAACTAGTTTCATTTTTTTGTTTTTCGTGATTTCATGAAACCACCCACTGAAGCATCCGACATATTCCTATTAAAAACCTAATTAATTATTACAAAGCAAAATATTTACTTCATAATAAACACACGCCATTGATTATATTGATTATTAATCTGATTAATAATGGAATGAGCTTCATTTTTGATCTTTGGTAACGGAATGACCGTTTATGTGTGCTCTTTGATCATTCTAGTTAAAATGTTTTTATTAGATTATATTAGATTGGTTTAGGTGGTTTTTAGCATAGAACTTTTAAAAGATTATAAAAAGAATAAAATAAAAACAGTAAAGTGTTCTAAATTAATTTTCAATTGATCTCACTTTGAATGTTAATTAATTTCAAGTTCATTTCAAATAGTTCCAACGTGAATTTGAACTTAAATTGATTAAGAATCAAATTCAAGTGACCACTGAAACAGTTGAAAGAGACCAAGCATGCACGAACGACCCACCGATGCAAAGATAGTCCCCAGAGTCCTCCTCCGTGGCCCTGTCTATCCGCAACACTCCCTTCTCCGACACTGACAACTTGCCGTTCACTTGGTTGGGGTACACTTTGGTCTGTGTGTGTGTGTGTTGTGTGTGTGTGTGTGTGTGTGTGTGTGTGTGTGTGTGTGTGTGTGTGTGTGTGTGTGTGTGTGTGTGTGTGTGTGTGTGTGTGTGTGTGTGTGTGTGTGTGTGTGTGTGTGTGTGTGTGTGTGTGTGCGTGTGTGCGTGTGTGTGGGCGCGCGCACGCACGCGCGGTCTGGTTGATATGATGGTTGTGAATGGTGCGATGTTGTGTGGATAGGGAAATCTTGTGTTGTTGGAATGTGGTTGGTGTGTTTGCATGTAGAAACTTTCAATGTTCGTGGTGGTTGAAACAAAGTGTTTGACACATTAGTGAGGTGACACTCAAATTAGTCGTGGTATAAATGGCTGGTCTAATCAACCCGCCAAAAAATCGTAGGAGCAGCTATATATGAAGTGATCGTGGATACACTAATTAAAAAACCACACTAGATAGCCCCATTAGACAAACAGCATAAAAAAAACACCACAGACAAACACCATAGACAACCTCACTGACACACCCACCCCTACCATGTCTCTGGTCCTGACCCAGTAGATGATGGGAGCGGGGTGAGCGGCTATGTGGCACCGAATGTCGGTGTTTCGACCCTTCCTCACTCTCCTGTCGTACGGGGGATCTACGAAGAAGGGTTTGTCTGCGGGGGTGTAATGAAGATGGGGCTGGATGAAGGAAGGATGGTGGTAGATGGGTTAGAAATGGTGGTGGATGGGTGAAGGATGGTGATGGATGGGTTGAAGGTGGTGGTAGACGGGTGAGGATGGTGGTAGATGGATTGAGGATGTTGATGGATAGATTGAGGATGTTGATGGATGGATTGAGGATGTTGATGGATGGGTGAAGAGTGGGGATGAACGGGTGGAAGATTGGAAAGATGAGTTAAGGATGGTGGTGGATAGGTGAAGGGTGGTGATGGATAGGTGAAGGATGGTAGTGAATGGAAGAAAAGATGATGATTGGAATGAGGAAAGTGGTTTGTAATGTGGGGTAGTTTCGTTTGACGGACTGTTTGTGAGGGTTATGATGATTTGCCTCTGAGACTTCGACATTCCTGAGTAGTTACTTGATGGCAATTTGAGCTAGATAAATTTATGAGCTTTGCTTATTTGATTCCTTGGTCAATTTTGCTCCTATCCACACTTGAAATCCTCATTACAGTTTTGTTGATTTGTCTTTGTTTTCTTGTTTCACTGTCTTTCATTTTAGATTTCATGTTACATGAAACATTTATCAATAGCTATTTGAAATTATTGTGGTCTATTTCATATCCTTCAGTATGCGATTAACTCAGACTTATTCATACTCTAAACTTTCAAAGTTCTATCGGTCGGTTTCTATTGTCTATGGTTGATTTTGTTCTTATTTTACACCACCATTCGTAACTAAGGTTTTTTGTTTAACGCCTCTGCGTCTGCGGCATAATGATTGGCCTGTTCCGTTATAAAGTGTGATCGGGTGAGCCCAGGTTTGAGTTTTGAAAGCGGCAACTCAATTAAAGACGCCGTTCTAAAGTGTCCAGTACTCTAATAGCCCACAGTGAGTAGAACCGTTTCCATGGGAGCGCCTTTGAACATAGTGCTGAAGGGCGCGTTATGTCCTTATTGGGTTAGATTCGTGAGTATACTTGTATACGGAAGAATTAAACATGTCTTTTATCTATGCACTTGAAAACACTTAGTTTGAATTTAGTAGTGATCTGATCTTCCATTCTTCATTTCATCCATCCATCTCAACGCTAACACTTGACAATTATTCTACCTTCAATCATTAATCTATTCATCCATCCATCCATCTATTTTTATATCCATCCATCCATCCATTCACTCATCCACCCACCCAGCCATCTATCCATCTAACTATCTATCCAACTATTCATCCAACTATCTATCCAAGCATTCATCCAACTATTCATCCAACCATCCATCCAAGCATCCATCCAACTATCCATCCAACCATCCATCCAACTATCCATCCAACCATCCATCCAACAATCCACCCATTCCTTCATCCCAACACTCACATTTAACGATTATGTTTGCTTTATCCTCAGTGATACCGACACTGTTGTGCGCCCTGCAGGTGTAGAGACCTGCGTCGTTGCGCTCAACCGCCCTGATCTGAAGGCTTCTGTCCGGTAGGACATGGAACCTGGATAGATGGGTGGATGGGTGGATGAGTGGATGAGTGGATGAGTGGATGAGTGGATTGATGGATGGATGGATGGATGGGTGGATGTACAAGTGGGTTAATGAATGGGTAGGTGGATAGGTGAATTAGTGGATAAATGAATAGATGGACGGATGCGTGACGAGTGAATGGATAAATGGATGGATGAATGGATAGATGAGTGGATAGATGGATGTGAAGATGAGAAGACAAGTTGACAGTTGAATGAAAATGTGGATTGATCAAAGAATGGATTAGCAGATGGATGAGTGAAGGGCGGAATGGATCAAGGAGAATCCGATTGAGTTGATAGACAAGGCATGGAAGTAGTGGATGTGACAGAATACATGGAAAGTAAAGAAGGAACAGAATGAATTTGTGAGAGGAAATAAGATTGATGAGGTGGAGGGAGAGGATGAATGGAATGTTTGATGAATGGAATGTTTAATGAATGGAATGTTTGATGAATGGAATGTTTGATGAATGGAATGTTTGATGAATGGGATGTTTGATGAATGGGAGTGATGAATGAATGCACAGCAATTCAGAGACAAGAACTCAGAAACAATGATTTCAGTAACGCCAAAAATGTTTATTCCAGAGAAAAAAACTTTGAGTCAAAGTTTAAAAAACAAAAAAAAACAAGAAAACAAAGAATAAAAGAACAAAAGCGCTTTGAAAGATAAAGTAAACAAACAACTATCTAAAAAACTAAAAAATCATCAAAGGGCCTCAAAAAACAACCTATCGAGAGAGTAAACAGTTTCCGGTTTGATCCACGTGACCTGAGGGGATGGTTCCCCATGGGCGAGGCACTTGAGTGTGACGTCATCACCCTCCATCACCACGTCGTTCTGGGGCTTGTGGTGAATGGAGGGTCTTTCTGGGGAGGGGGGGGGGGTGGAGTGGGTGAGTTTGGGGGGGGGGGGTGAATTTGGAAGGATGAATGAGTAAGCAGATTGGTGAAGGGAAGAGGGAGGTGGATGAGGGGGGGGGAGGGTGGATAAGTGGGTTGGTGGAGATGAAGGTCGTTGAAGGTTAGTAAGGAAGGTTGGTGGGGGTAGTAAGGATGTGTTGGTGGTGATGGAGGTGATGAGAGTGGCTGGGGATGGTGGTGAAATGACAAGGTGATAATGATGGAGAGAGGATGGGGGTGATGGGGGTGATGGGAGTGAGAGTCGTGGGTGAAGGTAGGCATGAGTAGGAAGACAAAGACGACAATGAAAATGACAAAAATTATAGCAAAAATGGAGTTGTAATAAAGGTGTGGAAAAGATCAAACGACATTGAAATGAGGAGTTAATCCTGGAACATTGCTTCCACTAATTAACGCAACTATAATAATATTCGTGTTTGTTTTGTATTTTATTTCTTTCCTCCTTCGTTTTCCTGCGCACATAACTGGCGCTACGAGCTTTAAAATGGTTCATTTTAGAGCTTTTACTCTGGACGACACAAAAACTTCCAAATTCTTTGTTTTTTTTTCTAAGTTATTCGAACCTTCTTAGAGTTGATTATAACAAACGCGCGCCGTCATTTCTTTGGGTTACAAGAGTTGCTTATTCGTGAGAAAAAGTAACTTCAAATAGAGACGAGCTGTCTTGCTTATTCGAAAGGATGTGAAGTCGTAACCATTGGAAACTCAAGCCATCAATCGTCATCTAAACATTTCTCACTTATGCAATCTTCTGCTTTTGCTTCGAACTTTTGAAGTTTTTGATAGTTTGTTAGTCACTTTTATCGAATCTTCCATCATATTCCAGGGTTTTCCATTATATTCCATAGTTTTCCATTGTATTCCATAGTTTCCTATGAATATTATCTGCGAATTTCGTCTCGCACCACGCGTGAAGGCGCATAATGGCCTTGTACACCTTCCAAAATAGCTTTGACGTCGTCTTGCAAAACCGAGTATTCGCAGTCGGATGTGGAATTCGTTTATATTCCGTTCCATTACTACTCGTTGAGTAACTATACATCAATTAAATTTTAAAAAACTAAATCGGAAATTACTTCCCATCAAATTAATATTTTTAATTCTGTTCCAAAGTTGCTGGTTTTTCACTTTTACGTAGCAAATGTTCTAGAAAAACAGATTTCTATCTTCAACATTTGAAACAAAATGATTCGTCACAAGCATAAATAGATCCAAACAACAAACAAGATCACCTTCAATAACAACAACAACAACAACAACAAAAACAAAAACACTAACAACAAAAACAACAACAACAGAACTTTCATCACTAACTGACAAACAAACAAAAAACAAACAAGCAAACAATTAAACAAACAAAAAACAAACAAGAAAACAAAAAGCAAACAAGCAAACAAACAAACAAACAAAAAACAAACAACTGACTTCCAAGGGAGACGATGGCAGTGTTACTTCTGCGTTCTCCAGCGATGTTGTAGGCCACACAAGCGTACGAACCAACGTCTTGCATCGACACCGACTCAATCCTCAGAGTGCCTCCACTCTGCAGCGTCAGTCTGCCACTTTGCTTGTGTTTGTTGCTGCTGATGCTGTAGAATAAGTTGTTTCTGTTGATGTTGTTGTTTTTGGAGGTTGAGGCTGCGTTGTTGTTTTCATCGTCGAGCGAAAGTTCCACGTTATCCTTGAACCACTTGAGTCTGGGAAGGGGATCTCCAAAGGGTGGCTGGCACCTGAGCTCCACAGAACCTCCCACCACTGCGTCGGTGCTCTGTGGCTGTTCCATGAACTCCGAGTGAAGTACTGTTGTGTGGTGTGGTGTTGTGGGGTAGTCGTGGTGGTGTAAAGTGGAGTGGTGGTGGTGTAAAGTGGAGTGGTGGTGGTGATGTAGTGTTGTGTGACATAGGTGTGGTGTGGTTAGGTGTTGTGGCTGTGGTGTTGTGGCTGTGGTGTTGTGGCTGTGGTGTTTGTGGCTGTGGTGTTGTGGCTGGGGTGTTGTGGCTGTGGTGTTTGTGGGGGGGGGGGGCATCTTCAAGAGGCGTTTCGTTGTTTTTGTAAAAGTTGCAGTAGTTTATGTTGTTGGAGGTGTGGCTGGTATGGTTGAGTGAGGTGTTGGTGTGGTTTCATTCTGTTCACGATTTTTGTTGTTGTTGTTTTTGTTGTTTTCGTGGTTGTTGTTGTTGCTTTTGTGGTTGTTGTTGTCGTTGTTGCTTTTGTGGTTGTTTTTGTCGTTGTTATTGTTTTTGTTTTTGTGGTTGTTGTTGTTTTTGTTTTTGAGCGGTGAGGTCAGAGGTGAAAGAGTTAGGGGCGAAGTGAGTAGTGATAAGCGGGAGATTATTCGAGTGGTTCAGGTGATAAAGTGATAAGGAGGTGGCAGTTTGGAGTGTCGGGGATTAAGAGAAAGAAAAATGAGTCCATAATCTCATTGGTTTTTGAATAAATTAAAAATAATTTTATTTCTCATGATTGTAAAAGTTATAGAAAACAGTTACATTTCAAAACTGAAGTTTTTGAGTGGCTTAACCTTCGGGTGGAATATTTTGAAGCTGCAATTTTTAAAAATTTGACGGATGGTTGAATTTTTTGCACCTTCCCCCATCCTCCAGGCCCATCCCCTACCCCCATCCTCCATCCCCCACCCCCATCCTCCACCCCCACCTTCCACCCCCATCCCCCACCCCCACCCTCCATCCCCATCCTCCATCCCCATCCTCCACCCCCATCCCTCACCCCCATCATAAGTACAAGTTGAATATGTAGGTCGTTGAAGTTTCGCAAAAGTTAAATGCCGTTTGCAGTTTTGGTGTGAGTTTAAAAAAACTGTTCAAAAAATAAATGGTTATTTTGAAAAAAAATCGAAATATCTGAAAACGATTTTTCAAAATAAAATTAAAAATAAAATAAAATACGAAAAAATAGAAGAAAAAATTTATGAGTAAGAAATATAATTATAAATATGAAGTATAACTTAAATTTATTGTTTAATTTCATGAAAAATTAGAAAATTTTAAGTTGAAAAACAACAAAAATGAAACAACAGTTGAATTATTATTTTTGAAATCGTTCAAAACATTGAAAGAAATGGAAAAGATGGAAGAGGCCATTATGGAAAAGAGAATGTTCTAGAAATAATGAAAGCAAGGCTGATGGATGGCGCATACATAATGAACAAGAAGTAACGGAGGAAGGATTAATCAAGACCATGCGATGTGCCCGGTGGTCAGCAAGACAAGGAGGAGTGAAGGAGGGGTTGGGAGTTATGGACTCGAGCGTGGAGTGTGGAAATAAAAGGGAGTCTTGGAAACGAGGGTGGATTGTGAATGGTTGGAATGGCGAGAAAGTTAAATGTGGGAAAAATTTTGTATTTTGAAAGTTAATTTGAAGAATTTATGAAATAACTAAAAAGTTTTGAAGTTGATTTAAAAAAATTTTTTTTAATAAATTTGAAATTTCATAAATTAATTATTAAAATAAACAAAACTAAATTTTAAATTTTAGAAATAAATTTGGGAATTCAATATTAAATTTAAAAATGATTTTTTATTGTAAAAATTCTGAAATTTGAAAGTTTGTAATTGTGAAGAAAGGCAGAAACCGTGAAAAGATGGTTTAAATTAAATTAAATTAAATTAAATTAAATTAAATTAAATTAAATTAAATTAAATTAAATTAAATTAAATTAAATTAAATTAAATTAAATTAAATTAAATTAAATTAAATTAAATTAAATTAAATTAAATTAAATTAAATTAAATTAAATTAAATTAAATTAAATTAAATTAAATTAAATTAAATTAAATTAAATTAAATTAAATTAAATTAAATTAAATTAAATTAAATTAAATTAAATTAAATTAAATTAAATTAAATTAAATTAAATTAAATTAAATTAAATTAAATTTGTAATTTTTTTAAATTATCATTTGAAGCGAATTCAAATAAATGAAACGCGCCAAGGCTGTTTTAATGCATTGAAAGGAAGTTACTCTCCAAATTCAACCGCTTCTCGAGACGCTGTTGTCATGGCACGCCCACATCGAGATGTCACCAGGGAGTGTGTGTGTGTGTGTGTGTGTGTGTGTGTGTGTGTGTGTGAGTGTGTGTGTGTGTGTGTATGTGTGTGTGTGTGTGTGTGTGTGTGTGTGTGTGTGTGTGTGTGTGTGTGTGTGTGTGTGTGTGTGTGTGTGTGTGTGTTGTGTGTGTGTGTGTGTGTGTGTGTGTGTGTGTGTGTGTGTGTGTGTGTGTGTGTGTGTGTGTGTGTGTGTGTGTGTGTGTGTGTTTGTGTGTGTGTGTGTGTGTGTGTGTTTTGTATTCATTGAGCACTCAAAATCTTCTTGCTAGAGACCACTCTACAGAAGGGGCCATTAAATTTGATGACTTCTTTATGTTTTGCTTGATTAAAACTTTAAAAAAGTCCAAGAAGCTGGAAAATGCATTCTGAATTTAAAAAAAATACCATAAAAAAACTAAATAAGAGAAAAGACAACTGAAAAATAAAGTAGAAAAAATTATTTTCAAAAGTAAAATAAAATTATATAAAAATGTATGGAAGAATGATGTAAATAAAAGGATAATAATAATAATAATGAAAAAATAAAAAAATAAAATAAAATGAAAATAATGATAATAAAAATAATAAAAAGATTCGATAAAGTTGATTGAAAACAAACAAAAAGACATAGTAACATTTATAGAGGGTTAAATTAAAAATCAACCCATGAAGAACTGCAATTATTATTATTATTTTATTTTAGTTTTTATTTTTTTAAATTTTTATCATTGTTATCATTATTATTTTTATTATTATTTTTAAATTTATTATTATTGTTGTTTATTATTATTTATTATTATTTATATTATTGTTATTGTTATTATTAATATTATTATTTTTTATTTTTTTATTTTTTTTTTAAATTATCATTATTATTATTATTATTATTATTATTATTATTATTATTATTATTATTATTATTATTATTATTATTATTATTATTATTATTATTATTATTATTATTATTATTATTGTTATTATTATTATTATTATTATTATTATTATTATTATTATATTTATTATTATTATTATTATTATTATTATTATTATTATTATTATTATTATTATTATTATTATTATTATTATTATTATTATTATTATTATTATTATTATTATTATTATTATTATTATTATTATTATTATTATTATTATTATTATTATTATTATTTTTATTGTTATTATTATTATTATTATTATTATTATTATTATTATTATTATTATTATCATTATCATTATTATTATTATTATTATTATTATTATTATTATTATTATTATTATTATTATTATTATTATTATTATTATTATTATTATTATTATTATTATTATTATTATTATTATTATTATTATTATTATTATTATTTATATTATTATTATTATTATTATTATTATTATTATTATTATTTATATTATTATTATTATTATTATTATTATAATTATTATTTATTATTATTATTAATTTTATTATTACTATTATTATTTTATTTATTTATTATTATTATCAATATGTACATTTATTCATCCAGCGTTCGCTCAAGCTCCACTTGCCTTCCCATTAATCCTCTTTTCCCTCCAATAAACACGTTGACAAACACTGACAAACACACTGACAAACACACTGACAAACACACTGACAAACGCACTGACAAACACACTGAAAAACAAACCGAAAAACACACTGACAAACACACCGAAAAACACAATGACAAACACACTGACAAACACACTGAAAAACACACTGACAAACACATTGACAAACACACTGACAAACACACTGACAAACACACTGACAAAAAACAGTAACGTAAAAAAATTCTTTTAAGTATTTGTTAAAAAGAAGTACTTGAATAACTTAAAACAAGCATTAAAAAAATGAAAAATCTAAAAACTCACAAAGAAAAAAATAGTTAGACAAACACACAGAGACACTCACACAGAAACAAACACACAGAGACACTCACACAGAAACAAACACATAGAGACACTCACACAGAAACAAACACACAGAGACACTCACACAGAAACAAACACACAGAGACACTCACACAGAAACAAACACACAGAGACACTCACACAGAAACAAACACACAGAGACACTCACACAGAAACAAATAGTTAGACAAACACACAGAGACACTCACACAGAAACAAACACATAGAGACACTCACACAGAAACAAACACACAGAGACACTCACACAGAAACAAACACACAGAGACACTCACACAGAAACAAACACACAGAGACACTCACACAGAAACAAATAGTTAGACAAACACACAGAGACACTCACACAGAAACAAACACACAAAAAACGCAGAGACCAACACAAAGACGATTACACAGAGACAATCAGTGAGACGAACAGACAACGTTGCAGAATGGTCTGTTGTGCCTTTTCTGG
>OX387253.1:7343210-7360710 GCA_947562095.1 Branchellion lobata
TTCTTCCATCCATCCTTTCATCCAACCCTCTTCCGATCATCTTCTCATTCTTTTTTTCTTCATTCTTGTTCTTAATGTTCGTTCGAGGTGTTTGTATGTCTGTTCTCTTCTTCGTTCGTTCTGTTCGCTGCCTCGTTCGCTCTTCTCGAGTCACCTTTTCCGCCTCCAGAACTGAAATTTATTTTTAGTTTTGACAATATGAATTTTTCATTACTAACTTCATTAATTTTCCGACAATAATTTTTTTTTAATTAATTTTCTTAGTTTTTAAATTATTTTTGTTTCTGGAAAGTTGTGTTTCTATCAACTTATTCACCCTATGTTTTTCTTTCTATCAAATATCGTATTTTTGTAATTTCTTTGTTTTCATACCTATGCTTTGTTTTCATACCTTTGTTTTGTTTTCATACCTTTGTTTTGTTTTCATACCTATGTTTTGTTTTCATACCTTTGTTTTGTTTTCATACCTATGTTTTGTTTTCGTACCTATGTTTTGTTTTCATACTTTTGTTTTGTCTTTTTTTTTGTATTTTAATTTTGTTTTTTCAATGTTTTTGTATCTGTTGAACTTTCAAGTGTTATTATAATGTTTTCCGAATGATTTTCACGCATCTATTAAATTTTTTTTACACTTGTGCACGTGTGACGCACGTATGCCCGTACATCCACGTACGTTGTGCGCGTGTATACGCTCATGTGTGTACATGTGTGTCAACGTTTATAAGTATGGACGTATACGAGTGTGTGTGTGTGTGTGTGTGTGTGCGTGTTTGTGTGTGTGTGTGTGTGTGTGTGTGTGTGTGTGTGTGTGTGTGTGTGTGTGTGTGTGTGTGTGTGTGTGTGTGTGTGTGTGTGTGTGTGTGTGTGTGTGTGTGTGTGTGTGTGTGTGTGTGTGTGTGTGTGTGTGTGTGTGTGTGCGAGTGTGTGTGCGTGTGTGTGTGCGTGTGTGCGTGTGCGAAAATGTGAGTGTGTGCACTTGTGTTTACGCATTGCGGAAAGACACAAGACATGTGTCATGTCTATCCTGCCAGCAGTCTCATAATTCCGCTGCAACCTCACACACATCACGCAGGCCAGCTTTCGAGCATCCAGCTATTTTGAAATGAAAATAAATAAATAATAATAATAACAATAATAATGATTAAAAAAAAATTAAAAAAAAATAAAATAAAATAAATAATAATAATAATAATAATAATAATAATAATAATAATAATAATAATAATAATAATAATAATAATAATAATAATAATAATAATAATAATAATAATAATAATAATAATAATAATAATAATAATAATAATAATAATAATAATAATAATAATAATAATAATAATAATAATTGAAACTGAGTATGAATAATTGTTTCAACTCATTTCCGAAATTAATTTTTCAAATCTCCTTGCAAATTTTTCCGGAAATATTTTATCGTCAATATTAATTCATCCCAGAATAACATTTAAATAACAAAAATAATCATAACCATGGTAACAACGTTAGTAAATGCCTTTTTGAAACGTTCAAAGGGTTCTCATTGGTCGAACAAAAAACTTGTTATTTTGTATGGTGTTTTGTTTTCAGTCACACATCCCTTCACAACAGCCACTATTTCCATCTCATTAACTCCTTCCTTTTATAAGGTTTTTTTTTTTTCATCATTTGGTTTTTATGTATTCAATTTTTTTGTTTTTTTTGTAGAATTTAAAAAAAAATTATTTTATAATTATTTTGGGATTCTCCATGCAAAAAAACGTTTTAAGTGTCTTTTTTTTCATTTATTTTGCATTTTCTTTCTTTGAAATTCAAAACTTGAAATTTTTCTAAAATTAAAAAAAAATTCAACTTTCGAAACTAAAGATTCTGAACATGGTTGGTCTTAGAAGCTATTTTTTTTCTAAATAATGATTTTTAAAATTATATTTATTTTTCAAAATCATATATTCATCTTTCCAAAATATATATTCATTTTTTAAATAAATAATCAAAACTCAGTTAAAAAAACAAAACCTGAAGGAGAAGTTAATACAAAAACAACTAAAACTGGGAAAACGAAGGTCTGGTGGAATGAATGCAAAGCTTGAAGCAAAACGTTCTAAGCTCTGGATGGATGAGTGGTTGCAGAGAGTGAGGGAGCGAAAGCATTGAAGCAGGAATAGGTCCGTCGATCGGAGGTTCCAGAAAGTTCTATTCAGTCAAGGCGTTTGAACTCAATCATTGTGGCTTTTACTTCACATCCTTAGCATAATGCGTACTTCACGCACATACGAAAACTTATACTCAAGTGACGAAATGGCATATGAGTAGACGTAGATAAACAGAAAAAAAAATATGTGTACAAAACAGTCACATACACAGTTGCGCACACATACACACACAGACACACACACAGACCCACACACTCACACATACAATCAGACATAGCATCACACACACAGTCACACACATAGCCACACACACAAACACACACACACAGTTACACACACACACACACAGTTACACACACAGACACCCACACAAACACACACACACACACACAACTACAAACACACAACTACAAACACACGAAAACACACACCTACAAACACACAAAAGCACACACAGACAGACAGATAAACACACACACAAACATGCGTCAGTGCTTTAATCCAAACATACCTGCCATTCTGAGATAAACGGCATTCTGAAACCTCCTCATTATACACAAGTCCATCATCCTCAAGCACATGAACACACACACACACACACACACACACACACACACACACACACACACACACACACACACACACACACACACACACACACACACACACACACACACACACACACACACACACACACGCACACACACACACACACACACACACACACACACACACACACACACACACACACACACACACGCACACACACACACACACACACACACACACACACACACACACAAACACAAACACACACGAACACATACAAACTTTCTTATTTTGTTTATCCAGCCATTTTAAAACGTCAAAGTTATTTTTTAAGGCGTAAGCGAGTTGAATGTGAGTTGGTATTTTTTGACATTATTCATGCTTGCCTAACAAGCACACGGACGATGTATGTGTTTGTACACAGAGCTTCGAGACACCTTGTGGAAAGTTCCAACCAACCTCACCAACGTTCACCAGAAAACACCCTTCCAACATTTCCGACAACATTCAACATCAACATTTCCCACAACGTACAACATCAAAATTTTCCACAACATACAACATCAACATTTTTCTCAACATAAAATAAAAAACAACACAACATTCACACAACGCACAAGATGCAAACAACACACAACAATACAACACTCACACAGCCTTGTTCGACCGCTACTTGAGACAGAAAACAGATATTAATTGCTAGAATGGTTTTAAACATGAGCCAGTGAATCAGAATAATAGTAATAAAAAAAATATTGATACAAAAAACAACAACAATAAATAAATAAAATTGTTTCAATAAAAACAAAAACAACAACAATAAATAAATAAAATTGTTTCAATAAAAACAAAAACAACAAAAACAACAAAAATAACAAAAACAGCAACAACGACAATAAAAAAAAGTCGGAAATTTTTTTTAAACTTTTGAAATGAAAGATTGAAGGGGGATGAATTGGTGCTGTGATGTCGATTTATGGAGGATGCATTAGGAGTGGCGATTTATTGGCAAGAAATGAATGTTGATAACTTCCGAAGCATCTCTTTCCATAACTCATCCTCCTCTTCCTTCCATCTGCATCGGTGGGAGTTTGTTTGAAAGCTTCAAATCCCATTTGATTTATCTCCGTCTCCTTGGACATCCAGTGGCATTTCGGAAATATTCCTAAATTTCATTTTTTCTGATTTCAAAAATTATTTTTTAATTGTTTCTTTCAATTTTCTCGCTTTTTTATAGTTTTTGTCATTTTTTAATTTTCTTTTTTTTTATTTATCTTTCCCTTATCATTCACTTTTTTTTCTCATTTATTAATATTTGTTTTTTTTATTTTTTTAACCCGTTTTTTTCTGAGTGTCTATCTATTTTTCCCTTCAATCAGTCCCACATTCCTAGTGGATGACAAATACACGAACATCCGTCAGAATTGAAGTTCTTAAAAACTCAACATTTTTGTTTTCTTTAAAAAACATGCTCCAATTTCGATGTGGGGTTGCAATTACAATACTTGGAAAAAAATAAAAATAAAAATAAAAATTTGAAACTAGAATAATAATAATAATAATAATAATAATAATAATAATAATAATAATAATAATAATAATAATAATAATAATAATAATAATAATAATAATAATAATAATAATAATAATAACAATAATAATAATAATAATAATAATAATAATAATAATAATAATAATAATAATAATAATAATAATAACAATAATAATAATAATAATAATAATAATAATAATAATAATAATAATAATAATAATAATAATAATAATAATAATAATAATAATAATAATAATAATAATAATGATAATAATAATAATAATAATAATAATAATAATAATAATAATGGAAATAATAAATAAGAACGATAAGACCACTTGAATTCCAAGCCACTTGACCTGCTCAGCATGCCCGCCGAAACCACCGCAACAACTTCTAACAACCGTTCTATATAATACCATGAAAAGTGCAACTACTACTATAGACATCGCAACAGTTTCAACTACAACAGCTGTATCAACCACTAAAAGAACAAATACAATGAAAACTACAACAATAACCGCCACAACCGCTAAAACTACCGCAGCAACAACCAACTAATACAACAACCAGTACACTAATGAAGATAACTACTACAACAACAATTTCAACATTTACTTAAACAATTGCAACATTTACACTAACAATCGCAACATTTACAACAACAATCACAACATTTACAACAACAATCGCAACATTTACAACAACAATCACAACATTTACAACAACAATCGCAACATTTACAACAACAATCACAACATTTACAACAACAATCACAACATTTACAACAACAATCACAACAATTACAACAACAATCACAACACTTACAACAACCGTATCAGCTTTTAAAATGTGGCAACCTGTTTTGAGCTTTTTACTGCTGTTGTTTCTAATCATACCAATATCTGAAAAAACAATAACAGCAACAACAATAACAGCAAAAGCAATAACAGCAAAAGCAAAAACACTAACAGCAACAACATACAACAATAACAGCAACAACAAAATATAAAAAAAATAACAACAAGAAAAAAACAGCAACAATAAAAATAACAGCAACAATAAAAAAACAGCAACAATAAAAAAAATTAGCAACAACAACAGCAATAACAATAACAACATCAACAACATTAACAACAACAATAACAATAAAAACATCAACATTAACAACAACAATAACAATAACAGCAACAGCAACAACATTAACATACATTTCCTTCGTTACAATGTTCATCACGTCCATTAAAACGTTGTTTGCTTCGCTTCAACTGCTCTTATCTCTTCCATTGTTCTTATCATTTCTTCGCTATTTCACTTCTTCACCACATCACCTCACTTATTCTACACCACTTACCCTTCCAGTACTTCTCTATACGACCAGGAAAACCACTTCCACCACTCCATAACAACAACTACTTAACAACAACAAGATTCTGAGTTGCAACAACAACAACAACAAACATCTACCACTCTACAGAAACCAAGCAACTACCGTATCACAACAACAACAACAATCACCACCACTGCACTACCTCGATGCAACAACAACGACCACCACTTCACCCCTTCAACACAACAACCACCACTCCACCACAACAACCACCACTCCACTACAACAACCACCACTCCACTACAACAATCACCACTCCACTACAACTACCACCACTCCACCACCACTACCAGCACCACTACTCTACCACTACTACCAGCACCACCACCACCACCACCACCACCATCACCACCACCACCACCACCATCACCACCACCACCACCACCATCACCACCACCACCACCACCACCACCACCACCACCACCACCACCATCACCACCACCACCACCACCATCACCACCACCACCACCACCACCACTCAAGCCCAATAATCACAGCAGTGCTTGTTGATAGATGCGCTTTCATTTTTGCCCCTCGAAGTCGATGAACGAAGTGTCTGTCAATATTTTTTTTGTTTTTTTTTCGTTTTTTTTTTGTTATTATTTTTTTTTTATTTTGTTTTTGTTATTTATGGTTATTTTTTTAATATTATTTTGTTTTTGTTATTATTTTGTTTTTGTTATTATTTTGTTTTTGGTTATTACTTTATTTTCATTATTATTTTTTATGCGTTTATGTTTTTGATTTCTTCCGTTATTTTCAATTTTTCTTAATTTTTAATTTTATTTTAAATTTTTTTAATTTTTTATCATTTTCGAGATCTTTCGTTCTCTCGTCCATTTTTGTTAATTCCAAGTATGAACCCATGTTTGGAGCTGCGCCGAACATTTGGTGGTGTTGGTGGTGGTGGTGGTGGTGGTAGTGATGATGGTAGTGGTGGTGGTGGTGGTGGTGACGGTGGTGGTGATGGTGGTGGTGGTGGTGGTGGTGATGGTAGTGGTGGTGGTGGTGGTGGTGGTGACGGTGGTGGTGGTGGTGATGGTAGTGGTGGTGGTGGTGGTGGTGGTGACGGTGGTGGTGGTGGGGGTGGTGGTGATGGTGGTGATGGTAGTGGTAGTGGTGGTGGTGATGATGGTGGTGGTGGTGGTGGTGGTGATGGTAGTAGTGGTGGTGGTGGTGGTGGTAAAAAGATTGAAAGGTGCAGGTGGTGTCTCAAAGAGGCTGGAAATGGAAAAAATTGGAAAGATAAAAAAACAACATTAGGATGCTGCTTATAGAAGCAGAACGTAAGTAATCTTAATCTGCTTATAGAAGCAGAACGTAAGTAATCTTAATGGAAGAAAGTTGATGGTATCCTTGAATAAATAAATAAGGGAAAATATGGATTGATAACTCTTGAGAAAAGTGAGTGATTGAACGCACAAGGGTGTGTAGCGTATATGAAACCTTTTTATGAAAGAATTATACGAGAAAATTATAAAAATAATGAAACAAGATGATCGTAACATGATGAGAATGATGAAAAGGTTAGTTTAATGGTGTTATTGGCAGGAAGAAGGCGTTAATGATGGTGTCCCGTGGTCCTGGGACCTACAGGCCAACGTAGCTGCACGTGTTGTTGTGTTTTTTATTGTATATGTTGATGTACGCGTTTTATTGTGTGTTGTATGTTTTATTGTATGTGCTCTTGTGTGTTGGTGTATGTGTTGGTGTATGTGTTGGTGTATGTGTTGGTGTATGTGTTAGTGTATGTGTTGGTGTATGTGTTGGTGTATGTGTTGGTGTGTGTTGGTGTATGTGTTGGTGTATGTGTTTTGTATGTGCAATTGTATGTGTCGTATTTCTTGAAAAGTATTTTTTGTGTACAATGTTTTTCAACTTGGATTTGCAGAAGTCTACAACAAAATTGAAATGAAATCACGACATTGACAAGAAAGGAAAAAGCAACAGGAACATCAACAGCATGAGTTTCATTCTTTTTTCTCTTTCCTTCTTCTCATCTTCCTCTTCTTCCTCCTCTTCTTCTTCCTCCTCTTCTTCCTTCTCTTCCTCCTCCTCCTCTTCCTCCTCCTCCTCTTCCTCCTCCTCCTCCTCCTCCTCCTCTGCTTCCCCTTCCTCCTCCTCCTCCTCCTCCTCCTCCTCCTCCTCTTCTTCTTGCTTCCTCACTTTTTCTTCCTCATTCTACCCCTCATTTTCCGTTTTTTCTTGATGTCTTCCTCTTCCTCCCCTTTTTTCAATTCCTCAATTAGCATATCCAATGTACACAGGGACTCTCGGAGTTCATGCACCGAGTGAAAGGCGCTTGTTGATACAGTAAATACATTGCATAAGTAATTGATGAATAGGCAAGTGAGCCTAATCTTCACAGGAAGAGAAGAAAAGGATGAGAAAGAAGAAGATGAAGAAGAAGAAGAAGATGAAGAAGAAGATGAAGAAGAAGAAGAAGAAGAAGAAGAAGAAGAAGAAGAAGAAGAAGAAGAAGAAGAAGAAGAGAAGAAGAAGAAGAAGAAGAAGAAGAAGAAGAAGAAGAAGATGAAGAAGAAGAAGATGAGGAAGGAGAAGATGATGCCAATGAAAGGAAGAAAATGATGATGACGTTAAAAAAAACAGCGAGTGGTGATGACAATGACGAGAAAAGGAGGAGGAGGAGGAAGAGGAAAAGAAGGAAGAAAAGAAGGAAAAAAGGAAGAGGAGGAGGAGGAGGAGGAAAAGGAGGAAAAAAAGAAGGGAAAAAGGAAGAAGAGGATGAGGAGAAAAAGGAGGAAGAGGAGGAGGAAAAAGAGGAAGAGGAGGAAAAAGAAGAGGAGGATGAAAAAGAGGAGGAGGAGAAGGAGGAGGATGAGGAAAGGAGGAAGAGGATGAGAAGGAGGAAGAGAACATTGAGAAAAGGTGAAGGAGGATGAGGATGTTGAGACGGAGAAGCGAGGAGGTTTGAACAAACTACTGATAAATCATCGCCTTCTAATTTATAGTTTCAATGCATTAATGCCGGCCAGCCTTGGTGTCCAGGTATGTATGCTCGTTTGCGTGTGTGATTGTATTCGTGTCTATTTGTTTGTATGTGTAATTGTCTGTTTCTATGAGTGAGCTTGTTTGTGTCCGCATCATTTTGTTTGGGTCTGTGTTTCTTTTCGTCAGTTTTTGTTTGTTTTATTGAGTATTTATTAGTACAATTGGGTGTTTTATCGAGTATTTATTAGTACAATTGGGTGTTTTATCGAGTTTTGTACATGGCTTATTGAGTATCCGTGTATGTTTTATTGTGTCTATTTGTATGTTTCATTGTCTCTATTTGTATGTTTTATTGTGTCTTTTTGTATGTTTTATTGTGTCTATTTGTATATTTTATTGTCTCTATTTGTATGTTTATCGTGTCTGGGTAATTATTTGTCTAGTGGGCATGTGAGATATAGTGGTGAGAAGGGATTGATAGGGTGTTGAAGGGTCATGATTAATGCCGTCTACGATATATCCTTCACTCCTGACAAAACTATCAAAAAATCCTTTTTCAAATAAAAAAATGAAATTCCAGTTTGAAAAAAATAAAAAACTTATCACGTAAAGTTTTTTTTATTAACATTTGTTTTTTAGTTTAAACGTTTTTTTTCTCCATCAACATTCAAAACCTTCTAGATTTTGTTTTGAAGATGTGAAAAAGATCTAAGGGTTGGGAATTCTCAAAATTTGTGGAAGCAATCGGAAAGTTACTGGAGGTTTTGATATCATCTTTTTATCATCTTTTTATCATCTTTTTAAAAACTTCATTAAAAACTTTGATAGCGGTCTTTCAATCAAAATGACGAAAAAATGAATAAAAAACAAAAATAAAAAATATTTTGGAAACGATTTGAACACGTGATAAAAATTAAAAAAACTAAAAAATTCAAATTTTGCCGTTTTGACGTTTGTTTTGACATTTGAAAAATCCAAGTTTTTTTTTTGTTTTTCAAATGTGTCGGAAAACTTTTCAACATCACGTGACACTACGAGTAGCTACCATTGGCTGTGAATTTTTTTTTTGCTGGAAAATCTCTGTCCAAAACATTTTTCTTTTTTTTTTTCAAAATTAAAAAAAACTTTTTTTTTCAACTTTGAACAAAAAATCATTGAAAGTAATCTCAAATTTCCAAATAAAAACATTTCAACCCTTGCTTGAAATACGAACCCTTTCCAAAATTCTGTCACTTTTTCTAACCACCCCTGTTTCTCTTCTTTTTTTTTCTACTTTTTGTTTGTTAATTTTTTTTCTTTCTCTCTTTTTTTTCCTATTTTTTTATACTTTCTTTTCATCCTACCCTTTTTTTTATTTTTTTTCTTTCTTTTCTTTATACCCTCATTTTACTTTTCAACGTCTTTGGAGCTCCATAATCATGCTCCGTTATGGTCTTGCCTGCAGAATCCCATGACATCTTCACGAACACTTCGTCGCTTTATTTTAAAAAGCGAAACAGCACAACATTCGTTGTGAACTTTTGCTATCCATCCACTCACTTATCCACTCATCCATCCATTTATCCACTCAACTATTCATTTATCCACTCATCCATTCATCTATCCATCCACCCATCCATCCATCCATCCATCCACCCATCCATCCATCCATCCACCCATTCATCCATCTATTCATCTATCCATCCATCCACTCATCCATCCATCCATCCATCCATTCATCATTTCCCACACCCATCCACTCCTCATCCATCTACCTTACATCGTTCTAATGTTTTATTGTCCGCTAGTAATGCGATAGCTTCCAAAACTTTAACATTTCTCAACTAGTTTTTAACATCAAAATCTTTTATTATTATTATTATTATTATTATTATTATTATTATTATTATTATTATTATTATTATTATTATTATTATTATTATTGTTATTATTATTATCATTATTATTATTATTATTATTATTACTATTAATATTATTATTATTATTATTATTATTATTATTATTATTATTATATAATTACAACATAATATTAATATTATTTCAAAATTTTGTTTTATATTATCAATATTTTAATATTATTATTATACCATATTATTATTATACCATATTATTATTATACCATATTATTATTATACCATATTATTATTATACCATATTATTATTATACCATATTATTATTATACCATATTATTATTATACCATATTATTATTATACCATATTATTAGTTTATAATTATGGTATGTTATTATGTGATGTATACATTGATTATTATTTGTTATTTGTTATATGAACTTTCAATAAAACCATTTTTAATTTAAAAATTGAAAAAAAAACAAAATACAAAAGTTCAGAGACTCAGAAAAAGAAGGTTTTTTTTCAATGTTTCAAGTTCCACTATGGTATTAGGAGGATGTTGATTTATGGTTGCCATGGTAGAATGATGATGTTGTTGGTGGCGGTGTAGAAAAGAAAAAAAGAAAAGAAATGAAAAAAATAATAAGTAGAAAAAATGTGATGATGATGATGATGATGATGATGATGATGATGATGATGATGATGATGATGATGATGATAATGATGATAATGATAATGATGACGATGATGATGATGATGATGATGATGATGATGATGATGATGATGATAATGATGATAATGATAATGATGACGATGATGATGATGATGATGATGATGATGATGATGATGATGACGACGACGATGATGATGATGATGATGATGACGACGATGATGATTATGATGATGATGACGATGTAAGAAAAACGATGAAAGAATTTCAGATTTTTGTGAGAAAAAACGACTGTTTGTTTGTGAGGAATCAATTGATTTTGATTAATTTTGATCATGCAGAAGCAAGTTAAACAATTTGTAAGCAATCAAGCCAATGTGGAAAATTTATTTCATGAAAACAAATGAAATTAGTTGTATTCATACAAATTAAAAACAATTTGTTGTATAACAAAGTTTTGTATCATTTTGTATCGAATGAATGCATTTACAGCTTGTTATAGCGCCCAGTTTGCAACCTAGGTTAATTTAGGTGCTAAGGATCTGTTGAGAATACGGCGGAGAAAGATGAGTATTGAGTTGTTTAAAAAAGTTAGCGAGCAGAAGTTGGGTGGAGAAGAATTCTATGGGTTAGGAGCCGTATGGGAACTAGAGTGATGAGCGAAGAAGTTGCAGAGAACTGGTTGTTGCAACAGGGGCCGGATCGAGAGGATCCAAGTGATTCGTGTTGATAAGAACACAGACCACGGTTTTATTTTGTATCAACAGAAAACAGTATTATTTTGTATTAATACAAAACCATTTTATTTTGTATTATTTGTATTACTTGTATTATTTGTATTACCACAAAACCGTACTATTCTGTACAAAAAAAACAAGCTTTTATTTTGTATTAATACAAAAACAAGCTATTATTTTGAATTAATACAAAAACAAGGTATTATTTTGTATTAATACAAAAACAAGCTATTATTTTGAATTAATACAAAAACAAGGTATTATTTTGTATTAATACAAAAACAAGGTATTATTTTGTATTAATACAAAAACAAGGTATTTGTATTGTATTTACACAGACCCAAATTAAATTTTTATCTCACGCAGGAATGCTATTAAGACAAAATGTTCATTGTTTTATGGGCAGATGATTGCGAATTTGGAAACTTTATTAATAATCGACCTTTCTTCAGAGCAGCTCATTGGTTGAATTCATTTTTAAATTTTTTAGAATCAAAATTTTAAACTTTATTTTTCTTTTATACATTCTATTCAATATTTTAAATAATTTATTTGTCTTTCAATCAATTTTCAATGAAGATTTTCATTATTCTTTCATCACTTTTTTCAACGTATTCAAGATTATTTTTCAAATTATTAAAATAATTTTTTAAAATTATTAAAATAATTTTTTCAAAATTATTAAATTAATATTTTTAAAATAATTAAATTAATATTTTTAAAATTATTCAAAAATATAATTTAACTTATTCTATCATATTAATTTGAATCATTTCATGAACCAGTTCCTCAGAGCCTTAATTATTTTCTTTCTTGAGAATTGAACCAGTTGAACCAGATAAGATGTTTGAAGGCAGAAGAATCATAATTTAGTTTACGGTTATTATTTTTTAAATAGAACGTTTTTTTAAATAATTTTTTTTTTTTAATTGAATAAATTTTTAAATTGAATAAATTTTAAATAAAGAAAATATTTAAATAAAAGAAATTTTTAAATAAAAGAAATTTTAAATAAAATGAATTTTTAAAAAGAATATTTTTGAATTCTTTTTGAAATAAATTTTGAGCAAAAAGATCCCATTTAGTACAAAAGTTATCCATTGTACGAGATTCTTTTCAGTACAAAAGTCAATGATAGTACAACAGGTAGTAATACTTCCAACAGATGTCGCTAATAAAACATTCATTGCTCATTAGTGGGGCGGTATAAGCAGCAACATGAGTTATTGATAGTATCAACAGATATCGTAGGCAACACCCACTAATAACATGTATTATTGAACATTCCAGTGGGTATTAACAGAAGAGTGTAGTATTCATAACGAAGATATCACAAGGCTGAACATCATCTTCAAATCACCACTAGACCACCACTAGACCACCACTAGACCACCACTAGACCACCACTAAATCACCACCCAACTCATCACCAGGTCACCATGAAATAACCATAAAATCACCATGAAATCACCATGAAATCACCATGAAATCACCATGAAATCACTATGAAATCACCATGAAATCAATAAAAGCCCTAGAGTCACCTCACCACACCCTATTTTTCAACGAACTTCCATAGTAACCCATCTACCATCCATACTTCCCATCCCCTTGCTCACCCTCTATCTCCAGTTCCGATCCACCATCCATCATTCATTCATTCATCTTAATCCCCCACCAATCACCCCACTTGAACCACCTCTTTATCATTCGTGCACTTTACCCAAGACCCTTCCCATCAAGACCCAATCACCCAAACTCCCAATGCATGACAGCGACGATAACTTGGCCATTACTCAAACCTCCTCATCCATCAAAGTCACTTCCCGCCGCTTCTTGTAAACATTTACGTCTTCTTATCTGCAGCCTAAACATCCTCTCTTGTATGAACCCTCCTACACCCCCCCTTCTACACCCCCCCTTCTACACCCCCCCTTCTACACCCACCCCCCCCCTCCTACACTCTTTTGTTGTAGCCTCCTTATCCTCTTTTTATTTATTCCTTATTTCTGTTTTTTATTATTTTTTTTAATTTCTTTGAAGTTCCTATTTATTTTTATTTTTTTTTTTATAGTTTTTTAAATATATTTTTTATATTTTAAGTTTTTTTTTTAAATTTGAAAATGAAAAATTATTCAAGTTTTATTTTATTTTTTTATTTTTTTTAAACGTGTTTCCATGAACAAAACTGATCAGATGACGTGTTCACATCAAAAAAAAACTTATGAACCAAAATTTGAAAACATAGAATTGAAAGTTGAAAACATAGAACTGAAGGTTGAAAACATAGAACTGAAAGTTGAAAACATAGAACTGAAGGTTGAAAACATAGAACTGAAAGTTGAAAACATAGAACTGAAAGTTGAAAACATAGAATTGAAAGTTGAAAACATAGAACTGAAGGTTGAAAACATAGAACTGAAAGTTGAAAACATAGAACTGAAAGTTGAAAACATAGAACTGAAAGTTGAAAACATAGAACTGAAAGTTGAAAACATAGAATTGAAAGTTGAAAACATAGAACTGAAGGTTGAAAACATAGAATTGAAAGTTGAAAACATAGAACTGAAAGTTGAAAACATAGAACTGAAAGTTGAAAACATAGAACTGAAAGTTGAAAACAAAATTAATTTCTTCATCTTGGCAGGCTTCTTAGGCAATGTTTACCAAGCTTTTTTTTCGTTTTAAGAAGATTCAAAGTTTTGTTTTGAAAAAAGTCCTTGTCATTTTGCGCGTTTTCAAACTATGAAAAAAAAACTAGTGAAAATTTTGACTTTCGGTGGATGTATAGAAAAATACTGCAAGAAAAATGTGGTTCAGGAAAGTTACGATAAAACAAAACAACAAAACAACAAATAAATACAAAACAACTGTTTGCATAGAAGCCAAAAAACTGTTGTTTCTAAGTCACAGAAAAATACATTTGGAAAATCATTATAACCTATAGAAAAAAAATCTAATAAAAAAAATTTTTTTTAATATTTAAAAAACAAGAAACTATGAAAAAAACAAAAAATTTCAACAAAAAAACTCTAACAAAGGAACAAAAAGAGTCAAAGACTTTGGCAACTGTCGCCAAGACAAAGACATTTTGTGCACTTGCTCGCTTACGCTAATTGTTTTTATTTGTTTTTTTTTTTAAATATTTTTTTATTGTTTTTATTTTTGTTTTTATTTTTTTAAACAATTTTTTATTGTTTTTCTATCTTTTTGTTTTGTTTTTATTTGGTTTGCAAATTTTTTTTTTGTGGATTATTTTTATAGGTTTTTATACTTGTTATCATTGATTTCACTGCAGCTTTATATCAACCTTTCAATTCTTTCTTTTCTTTTTATCAATTGTACGATAAACTTTCAAAAAAAATTTCAAAGTTCGAAAATTTTTTTTAAATTCATAGCTGGCTTTTAAGGCTTCTAAATTGAAAATAATTTGGATAATTTAAAAGTGAATTTAACCATCACAACACCTCCCAACTTCTTCATTAGGGTGATGCGAAAGCAGCCACAATTAATTTCAAGGTGGTGATTGATGTACGTAACTGGATATTATTATTTCTATTTTTCAGTGGTAGTAGTAGTAGTAGTAGTAGTAGTAGTAGTAGTAGTAGTAGTAGTAGTAGTAGTAGTAGTAGTAGTAGTAGTAGTAGTAGTAGTAGTAGTAGTAGTAGTAGTAGTAGTAGTAGTAGTAGTAGTAGTAGTAGTAGTAGTAGTAGTAGTAGTAGTAGTAGTAGTAGTAGTAGCAGCAGCAGTAGTATAGTAGTAGTAGTAGTAGTAGTTAGTAGTAGTAGTAGTAGTAGTAGTAGTAGTAGTAGTAGTAGTAGTAGTAGTGTAGTAGTAGTAGTAGTAGTAGTAGTTAGTAGTAGTAGTAGTAGTAGTAGTAGTAGTAGCAGCAGTAGTAGTAGTAGTAGTAGTAGTAGTAGTAGTAGTAGTAGTAGTAGTAGTAGTAGTAGTAGTAGTAATCACGTGATATGTGTTTGGAGAGTGGGTGGGATGGAGGTTGATGGGATGGAAACGGTTCATGCATTGTAAAAGTAGGAGAGGAGGCCTGGAAGAAGAGAACATTAAGAGTTTACACTGGCTGTTTGTATGACAAGTCATGCAAACAGAGCCTCGTTTGATGTTCTTAAGAACATGAACAAAGAGAGGTTGTTTGAAATTATTTGCCGCGCTTAACACTGATGTGTCTCGTGTGGATCGATTTCACAGGTGGAAGAAAAAGCGTACGGAAGTGTACGTGTACGTGTACGTGTACGTGTACGTGTACGTGTGTGTGTGTGTGTGTGTGTGTGTGTGTGTGTGTGTGTGTGTGTGTGTGTGTGTGTGTGTGTGTGTGTGTGTGTGTGTGTGTGTGTGTGTGTGTGTGTGTGCCTTAGTTCATCAATTTAATTATGTTTCTGAGAATATGCGTGTTGAAAAGGTTTTTTAGGCTGATGAAAAATTATAGGAAATAGGTCCAAGTGTCGAGCAATTTAAAACCCGCTCAAGTATTCTGCTTCTATTAACCGCTGATGAAAGTATGAAAAAAAAATTATTTATTTCAGACGCTTTTTTGAAAAAAAAAAAAAAAAAAAAAAATGAAAAAAAAAAAAAATGAAAAAAAAAATAAAATAAAGTGGGAAAACGAGGACAAATTGAAAGATTTGTGAGTTGAAAAAATTAAAAACGGCGAATGATGGTAAAATGAAAAAAAAATATTCAAAAGTTTGAAAGGAATAGAAGAAAAAGGAAGGTTTGTAGGAAAAGTGAGAAAAAGATGAACAGGAAAAAACAGGTTACAGTAATGAGCTGTAAACTGTCTGTTTGCTTGTATTCCCAATACAAACCATGGTGGTGGCGGTAGTGGTGGTGGTGGCGGTAGTGGTGGTTGTGGCGATAGTGGTGATGGTGGTGGTAGTGGTGATAGTGGAGGTAGTGGTGATGGTAGCGGTAGTGGTGATGGTGGCGATAGTGGTGATGGTGGAGGTAGTGGTGATGGTGGTGGTAGTGGTGATAGTGGAGGTAGTGGTGATGGTAGCGGTAGTGGTGATGGCGGCGGTAGTATTGATGGTGGTGGTAGCGGTTGCTGTGCTATTGTCAGTAGTGGTGGTTATGATGGTGACAGAAATTGTGGTGGTGGTTGTGGTAGAGTGACTGGAAAAAGTGACTATGGAATGCGGGAGTGGTAGTGATGATTGTGGAAATGGGGCAGTGGTGGTAGTGATGAAGAGTGTGGAAACGTGGTAATGGAAGGGAAGGCAGATGGCTGCATTGATAAGGGGGAAATGAGGATGAAAAGATCTCTGAAAATAATGAATATATTGATAAGATGGCGATGATGATGATGATGATGACGACGCTGGTGATGACGACGACGATGACGAAGAGGATGATGACGATGCTGGTGATGATGATGATGATGATGATGATGATGATGGTGATGATGATGAACAGGATGATGACGATGCTGGTGATGATGATGATGATGATGATGATGATGAAGAAGAAGAGGATGATGACGATGATAACGAAGAGGATTATGGCTGTTATGATAAGGAACAGGGAAAGAAGAGTGAGACGAAAAATTGAAATGAGATCGAAGAAAGAAGGAAAGAAAGAAGACAAGATGAAGAAAGGAATTGGAGGAGATGATAATGGAACGAAGCATGGTTGGT
>OX387253.1:7368210-7385710 GCA_947562095.1 Branchellion lobata
TTGTTATCAAAGCTGTTATTGTTATCAATGTTGTTAGTTTTATCAATGTTGTTATTGTTATCAAAGTTGTCTCCTGATGTGATCTCTGTAAGGAGGACGTTAGAAGGGTTGGGGTGTTGGGAGTCACAATACACGCAGTATCGCTCCTATCGCGTTTCCTTCTGCGAACTGCGCCTCATAAATCAGCTTGTCGTGTGTTTATGATGTGTGTTTTAGGCTGTGTTTTCTATGCTGTGTGTTCCAATATTTGTGTTTTAAGTTTTGTATTTCAAACTGTATAGCGTTTGTTGTGTCGTGTGCATTGTATGTTTTGTTGGTATGCAAGAGCTGGTTCTGTTAGTATGTTAAGTATTATGTTGGTGATGCGCTGTCTCTCATGCTCTCAGCGTGTCATGTTTCATGTCTGTTAGTATGTTACTCCAAGGACTCATACACGGTGTTATTATGCCCCACTGAATATCCATTGTGTCTAATCTAATCTAATCTAATCTAATCATGTTATTTGTATAGCACTGATTCCACACTGTTAAAAAGCGTTCAAAAGTGTCCAACGGTTTGCAAGTGTTTCATGATAACTCAGGGTTATTATTATTATTATTATTATTATTATTATTATTATTATTATTATTATTATTAATGTTGTTTTTATTCTATTTACTGTTATTTTTGTTATTATCATTATTATAAGGTCTCTTATAAGTTTTGGCCTATTAAATAGACTCAATTAAAACTTGTTGTGTTGTATTGTATTATATCATTTTGTATTGTATTTAATTATATATATCTTTGTATTGTATTTCTATATATTTTTTTGTATTGTATTGTACTATATTGTCTTGTTTATTCATTGTATTGTACTATACTGTTTTTTATCGTGTTTTACTGTATTGTTTTGTTTTTGTTGTACTGTATTGTCCTTTTTTGTATTGTAGTTCAGTCTGTAGTCTGTACAATTTCAAGAGCATGCATCATCTCTTTTCAACGCTCTGAACATTCCTCCTTACTCCCCCCCCCCCAACCACCATCCTCCACCACCATCCACCAATCTTTTCTACCACCATCCACCCTCCTCTCACCACCATCCACCATCTTTCCACCACCATCCACCATCCTCTCATTAGCATCCACCATCCTCACCACCATCCGTCATCCACCCCCCCTAGCTGCTCCCACGTGTTTGCCTACTTTTGAAGAATCACTTTAACATTGTGCGCAAATAGTGCTGTATTTTGTTTACTTTGTCGTGTGTGTGTGTGTGTGTGTGTGTGTGTGTGTGTGTGTGTGTGTGTGTGTGTGTGTGTGTGTGTGTGTGTGTGTGTGTGTTTGTGTGTGTGTGTTTCTGTGTGTGTGTGTGTGTGTGTGTGTGTGTGTGTGTGTGTGTGTGTGTGTGTGTGTGTGTGTGTGTGTGTGTGTGTGTGTGTGTTTCTGTGTGTGTTTCTGTGCGTGTGTGTGTGTGTGTTTCTGTGTAGATGTAAAGTGGACGGATCCACTTCATAGATACAAATTATTTCAATATAAACTTTTAATGTCGATAATAATGACTTTGTAATAAAATAATTATTAATAAAATATTTATATAAAATTAAAAATAAATATAAAAATTAATTATATATGAATTAATGCATGAAGTGAAGCAAACAGCAAAGCAGAACATGAATCAGTGAGTCCATGGGACTCACAAGTGACGCGAGGCAACCAAGTGGAAGAAGTGGGGTGATTGAGTGGATGCATGGAGGAGTGGAAGAGTGAATAAGTAGATGGATGAAAGAGTTAAAGAGTGAAGGAGTGAAAGAGTGGATAGATGAAAGAGTGATGGAATGAAAGAGTGGAAGAGTAGATGGATGAAGGAGTGATGGAATGAAAGAGTGGAAGAGTAGATGGATGAAGGAGTGAAAGAGTGGAAGTGGTGGAGTTGATGGATGGAAAAGAGGAAGAAAGTGGTTTGGGATTGAAGCTCCAGTTAAAATTCCATGCTGACATTTTTTATATTCAACATTATAATTGTTTTATTTACATAAAACACTTTATTTTGACACGTTTTCCTTCCAAGCCATATCAAGCTCTTTTGGTGCAGAATTTTTAAAAATCTGTTTTTCTTATTTTTTTATTTTATAATTCTTTAAAAAAATAAATTTAAAGTAATTTTTATTATTCTATTCATTTTCAGATTTCGAACGTTTTATCTTCAAACGCCAGTGCATTGAACGCGTCAAATGCCTGAATCTTTTTAATTCGCACATTTTTTGTTGGTCTTAGGTTAGCAGAGCGACTAACGCCTGTTTTCGAAACGACCTGTTTAAAACTTTGGACAAAAACAAAAATGTAACAATTATTTTTAAACTTCATTGTTCTTCGATTTGAATTATTGGTTTGGAATGTATATTTTTTATTAAGGCTTTCAATGAATCGCTCTCCCGACTTTCTTCGTAATCTTTCTTTCGCTCCCTTTAGTCCACCTCCTACCTTAAAAATTCTATTATTACACTTCTAATTAGAAATTCCTGTAGTTTCCATAAGCAGCTTTTTGTCTACTTCTTCCTCTTTCCCATTTGGTTTTTCTCAGGGTTCTGTTCAGGGTTCTCATCTTTTTATTCTTTATACTTCTGAACTCCCAAGAATTATTTCGTCATTTTCTCCTCAGATTCATCTTCATGATAATGACTCTTACACATTAACTTAATTTTCTTAATATGAATTATCTTCTACTATTTCTAAAATCTTTTTTTTGTATTGTCAAAATAATCTCTTGTAGTGATTTTAGGTTCCTTAAACTAAATCCTTTAAAATTTGATCTTATATATTTTAAAAAGTCTTTCCGACTTACTCAATCTTTTCCCTCAATAGTTATCTCATCAAACCTTCCAGCATCCATAGTTGAGGCTTTATCTTTGACTCTTCACTTTCTTTCATACCAAAAATAAAATCTGTAGCCTAATCATGTTTTTTCCATCTTCGTCGTACAAGCAACTGAAACTTTTCAAGACAATCCAACCTTCAAACTACTAGTTTCTTTATTTTTTATGTCCTGCTTTGTTCTTTGTAACTCTTTATACTATGGACTCCAAGAGACCACGCTACATCCTCTCACCAAAGCTTTTAATGGCGCTGCCCGTTTAGTTTCTGGCATTCATAAATTCTCTCGTTTAATTCTTAGTCTTATTTCTACACTGGTTGCCTTTTAAAAAAGATCAGTTTTCAAAATCTGCACTCTCATGTTTAAAATAAAAAAATAATCACTCACCTAACTACTTAGCTGAACTTTTTAAGTTGCCTTTTCGTAAAATACTGAGATCTACTTATTATCCTTGTTTTAGGATACCTTCCAATAGTACTTAGGTTAAATCTACACCTTCCTACTGTGGCCTCTTCCATGGAACTTTCTTCCTCCTTATCTCACTACTATTACTTCTTTACATTCATTTCGCAAAGCCGTAGAAACTTTGTTGTTTAAACAGTTCGTAGCAGAGCGCTCTTGAAAAGTGTGGAGTCAGCGCTATACAAATTATTTGATTAGATTAGACACACTGGGTCTCTAAGCTTCACTTCATCATCATCATCATCATCATCATCATCATCATCATCATCATCATCATCATCATCATCCTCATCATCATCATCATCATCATCATCATCATCATCCTCATCATCATCATCACCGCCATCACTACCACACGGCCATATAAACATCCTGTTTTTAACACACTCAAAGCGTTCCTTCTTCCAACTCTCATTCGTCACACTCCTTCACACCACTCACTCCGTCTTATCTTCAACTATTTTTTTCCATTGTTTTTAAGCACTAATCGCTCACTTTTTTTGAATTCCTTCTATTCAAACCTTCTTCAATTTTCTTATTAAATTTTTTTGTTTATTAATTTCAATAAAAGTTCAATTCATTTTTAAATAATTCAAATTAATTAAAATAAACTTTTGCATAATACTTATATATTTATTTTTATTTTTTTCAAAAATTATTTTTAATAATCATTCTATGTATGTTCCTGCTCATTTCTCGTGCCTCTCTTCAATGACTCTCTTGTGCATGCATTCACCAAATTACCTTTCAAAGGCTCTAAAGCTACATGTAAAAAAAATAAAAAAATATTAGCTGTTAGTATTAGTTCTATTGTTATTATTATTGTTATTATTATTATTATTATTTTAATAATAATAATTATTATTATTATTATTATTAGTAGTAGTAGTAGTAGTAGTATTATTATAAGTATAATAATGAGGAATAATAACAATTGTTTTTTATTTTTGTAGATATTATTATACAAAAAAATTAGTTCACTAATTTTTTATATTGAAATTATATAGCGTTGTATTACTATTATGTATTTTTATTTTTTTGTTTTTTTTTTCAAATTTATGACGGTTCGGAATTATAAACTTTTGCCAGCACTGATGCAGCGTTACTTCACGCATCCATCCGGTCTTAATTCCCCGTAAGGTGTCACATCTTTTTTTCCCATAGATAGATCATGACGTCATATTTAGTCGACACTATAAAAAAAACATTCATACTCATTTGACACTATAAATAGAACAGTCATACACATTTAAAACTATAAATAGAAGTCACATCGTTTGAATAGACGGTGTTTTTGGTTAATAAACAAAAATACTGAAAATAATCAAAATAAAAGCTAACATAGAATAAATAAAAGATAATAAAAAAAATCAAAAAGTAATAAAAATATTCGAAGAAGCTGATAATAAGTGTGTGAAACTCACTCGCCGCTTAGACACACCTTGCGTCAGCAAACATTCCACCTAGCCTCCACTCTTCCACCCATATTTCATTCAGTCGTTCTTTCATCCGATTTATCATTTATTCTTCCATTCTCCATTCATTCATTATTTCTTTCTTTCATTAATTAATTCTTTCATTAATTCTTTTATTCATTCCTTCATTCTTTCATTATTTAATTCATTCATCCATCCATCAATTCTCCACAACATTTCATTTTCAAGGCTCACAACCTTCCAATCCTCAATTGTTTCCCCTTCATTCACTCCTGCTTGCAAAAGCTCACAGTTGTTGTTATTAACAATATAATTATCATTATTACTTTTATTATTTTTATTATTGTTATCATTATTATTATTATTATTATTATTATTATTATTATTATTGTTGTTGTTGTTGTTGTTGTTATTATTATTATTATTATTGTTATTATTATTATTATTATTTATATTATTATTATTATTATTATTATTATTATTATTATTATTATTATTATTATTATTATTATTATTATTATTATTATTATTATTATTATTATTATTATTATTATTATTATTATTATTATTATTATTATTATTATTATTATTATTATTATTATTATTATTATTATTATTATTATTATTATTATTATTATTATTATTATTATTATTATTATTATTATTATTATTATTATTATTATTATTATTATTATTATTATCATTATATTTGTTTTCGTGCTCTAGCAACAACCACTCCCAGCTGCTGGTGACACAAAATAAATTGAACGCCACACAAATAAAAGCCTCAAGAGGGAGAAAGCATTAATATATCGTCACCACCCCTTTATTGCTTCTACTCCTCCCCCTCCCCCACCCTCCAACTACCCTTCATACCCCCCTCCCTTCTTCCTTCCCTCCTTCCTTCCCTCCTTCCTTCCCTCCTTCCTTCCCTCCTTCCTTCCCTTCTTCCTTTGTTTCTACCACCTTTTATGACCCTGTTGTCACGTGAGGTTTCCAAAATAGCCTCCTTTGGACCAAATTATCGTCGCTTGTGGCTGGTGTTTCGCTTTTTTGCACATTATTAATGATTTTTCAATGTTTTTCATTGGATTTTTCAAACAAACTTTAATTTTTAAACCAGTTTTTTTTATATTAAAAATTTTATGCCAATTTCGTTTTTATCTTTATTTCCAAATTTTATTTTTGTTTTTATTTTTTCACTTCGTTTTAAACCTTATTTATAGTTTTTGATTCTAAGTTTCCATGACATTTTTTTAATTTTTCGGAAAATTCGTGCGTGACGGTGGCTTCGAAAGTTTTACTAAGGGTTAAAAGTGGTTTAAAAATATTTTATTCATTAAATCGTTGTTTCATCTTTTTCAAACTTGATTTTTTTATTTATTTTATTTCTCATTTTAATTGAGTTTAAGCTTAAAAGATCGTGAATTGGAGTAGTGAGTGATTATCATTAAAAGCTCTGTAAACAAGGAATTTGAATAGATTTGTGGTAATGAGATGCAAATGAGGTCATCATATTCATGAGTGAATCCCGAGCCCTACTGTCATCAATATGATTTTTTGACATCATTTTTATTCGTATTTTTTATTTTATTTTTATTTTTATTTATTATTTATTATTTTATTTTATTATTTTTCATTTTATTATTTATTATTTTATTATTTTTTATTTGTATCTTTAATTTTATTCTTTTTTATTTTATTTATATTTTCTATTTTATTATTTTTCATTATTAATATTCTGTTATTATTATTATTTTTATTGTTGCTTTCTGTTTGTGGAAGGGTTTTGTTTAAAGTTAAAATAATTTTTGTCATTTTATACACATTTCAGCACTTTTTCCGACCCTTTTAATGCGTCTTCAACGCTTTCGTCACTGTTTTGTACTTCAATTAATCTTTACTCTCAATCATATTTTTATTCTTTTTATTATTTTTATTATTATTCTATCTTTTTATTTGTTTTATTATTATTCTATCTTTTTATTATTTTTATTATTATTCTATCTTTTTATTATTTTTATTATTATTTTATCTTTTTATTTGTTTTATTATTATTTTATCTTTTCAATCTTTTTATTATTATTTTAGCTTTTAACTCTTTTTTTATTAGTATTTGTATTATTATCAATTTATTATTATTTGTATTATGATTAATTTTATTATTATTTGTATTATTATTAATTTCATTATTATTTATATTTTTATATTTTTATTAGTTTTGTTATTATTTATCTTCTTATTAACTTTATTATAATTATATTTTTACTAGTTTAATTATTTTATAATATTTTTTCATAAATTTAATTTTTATTTAGAGTCATTTTAATTTTAATTAATTAATTTATTTTATTTTTATTATTATTTTCATTCATATTTTTATTCAAATAACCCACTTGTGACTGAGGAAATGAAAAAGGATGTGATGATGATGATGCCGATTAGCTTATTCATTCTTCCGTGTTGTTGTTGCTGTTGTTTCTGTTCTTTTTTATTTCCGTTGTTTTTTTCAGTGTTTTTGTTCTTCTTGTTCTTATTCTTGTTAGTGTTGTTTTTATGGTGTTGTTTTTATGGTGTTGTTTTTATTATTTTTGTTGTTAATGTTGTCACTATTTTTGTTGTTAATGTTGTTATTATTTTTGTTGTTAATGTTGTTATTATTTTTGTCGTTAATGTTGTTATTTTTGTTGTTAATGTTGTTGTTATTTTTGTTGTTAATGTTGTTATTATTCTTGTTTTTAATCTCGTTGTAACAGTAAATTTTTCTTGACAACGCCTATGTTGACGATTATTGTGGGTTATTCGGAAGATAGTCGGTTGTCTCAGCTTTGTTTGTGTTGTTTGTTGTTTTTGGTTGTTGTTAAATCCTTTATGATTTGTTTTTGTTTATCTGGGAGAAAAATGTTTAAGTTATTATCTCTAAAAACATAATGTTACCATCAAAAAACAGAATCCAATGTACAAAACAAAAAACTCAAACATAAAGTTTCTGCCCTCATTTATATATTCATGTATTTGTTACCACTTAAGCGCTACAGAAGCATAAAAGTTCTAGAACAATCTTGAACTTCAAAGATTTCCTTGAGTGCATGAAGCTAACGAGGCATCAATTAGAGGCGATTGATTGGGAGTTTGAAATTTCTTATCTTGTGTTCAAACAATTTGATTTACACAGTTGAAAAGCATAAAAGTTAATATATACAATTGAAATGCATACACTTTGACATACACAATTCATACAAGTGGGCATACAAAAGTGAAATTCATACAATTGAACATACAAAATTAAAATGCATACAAGTGGACAAACGCAGTAAAAACGCATACAATCGACTTTCCTTACGTACCATGACACGCTCATATCGGCATGACAGATATTGAATCGCAACACGTGATCTTCAGCATTGTCTCGTTAGCAACGTGTTAATCTCACATGCAACATCAGTTACCGCCTTATAGACACCCTCGGTTGCAACTGAATGTTGAAACATACAACAAGTTAGGTGGAACAACAAAGCAGATACATACATACAAGACTCTGCATACACATACAACAGAACACACACAATATTCTGCGCACACATACAAAATAAAAAAACTCAACACTTGAACACACATACAACATAACACACTGCACACATATATAACGTAACACACACACATTTACATGTCAGTGATATTATTTGTTATAGTGCCGTCTTTTATTGTATGCTAGCACTAATAAAATTCAATGCAACACCGACGCAATAGAGTGCACAAGCCCATTGATAACTGCTTTCAAACTCTCGCATAATAAACATAAAACACAAAATATCGTACATCGCACAATGCACACCACACAATGCACACCACACATTGCCCACCACACATTGCACACAGAGCCCAGAAAGCACAAGGCATAACACACAGAAAACGATACAACACACAGCACACACAATAAACACACATGTGTGTATTATATGTTATAACGCCACTTGGCATTGAGTAAGCCGAGGCGATGAGATAGCACGCAGATGAATTGACAAATGCCTTCAGCCCCGTCAGAGCAGATAACCAATTAGACCCATGTATAAAACCAAGGGCCTAACGGTGTCGCTGCATGCAGTGGTGGTGTTGAGAATAGAGGGGTATTCATGGTACCGACTTTGTGTAGGTGGTATTTTTTATGTATATGTGGTAGTTAGAGTATTTTGTATGTGTGTGGTATTTGTTCACTGAGTATTTGTATGTGGTATTTGTTCACTGGGTATGCGTAGGTGGTGCTTGTTCACTGGGTATGCGTATGTGGTGCTTGTCCACTAGGTATGCGTATGTGGTACTTGTTCACTGGGTATGCGTATGTGGTACTTGTTCAGTGGGTATGCGTATGTGGTACTTGTTCAGTGGGTATGCGTATGTGGCGATGTTATGTCTGTTTAGGTTGAAAAGACGCTTGCAATTTGATGGATGGCAAAGTGGATGAGGATGTGGTATGAAGATAAAGAAATGGTTTGATGGTAGGAGTTATGTAGGATTGGGTTGTGTGGATGATGAAGAAATAATAGTGGTAGAATGATGAGGTTGGTGTGAGTGGGTGGCAGTATGGGGGAGTGGTTTGATGGGTGAGGGAGGGGTTTGAAGGGGTGCAGAACGGGAGTGGTGGCTCCAGTGGTGCATGGAGGAAAGCCATCTATGCGTGAAAATGAAGGTTTTCTGCACGATGAAACTAAATCTTCGCAAACGAGCTCCAAGTATCCAGAAAGAAAGAAATTAAACAACGACCACATCACAACTCCAGTACAGCTTCTGCCACTACGTGATTGCAACATAAAAGCCATTAAGACTGAGTGCTTGAATAATGGCACGCCATTGAGAACTTGACTTGAGTGAGGTTTGAGGTTGTGGTGATGTCACCAGCTGTTAGGGCTGGCAGGTTGACCTCTTGTCATTCTGCTACCACCTTTGCACCACACCTCCAAGCGGCGTCAGGTCTTAAGAACTTTAGACCATCTTTAGGCTTATTAGGAAAAACTAAAAATGCCGTTTTTCGTGATTTTTGTACTTATATTTGGACAAATGCTTCTTCGGTAATTTTTATTGAAATCTTCTCATTTTCCTGGAATGTTTTTTTATAATTCAATTTTTTTTTGTTTTTGAAGGGATTTTTAAGCTGTGTTCAGCGGAGGTTCATAATCATTTTGTGGCTGTGAGGTTTCGCTGGGCTGTTAGCGCACAATTAGATTCACGCAGATCGAGGAGTGCTGTAATTGCTCAATTGCCTAATCGACAAGGCGTCTGATAGTGGTAATGATGACGGCGATGATGATGATGACGATGATGATGATGATGATGATGAAGATGATGATGATGATGATGATGGCGATGATGATGATGATGATGATGATGATGATGATGATGATGGCGATGACGATGATGAGAATGATGATGATGAAGATGATAATGATGATGACGGATACATTAAAATCAGTAATAATGCGAATGCGAACAGATGTAATAATTTTAATATTCATTTTTTTTTTTTATTATCAATAAAAAATGATGAAAGTGCTTGTTACGAGTGTAATAAGAATAATGAATTCAAGGAACCTGAGCCGGGGTTTGCGCATTCCACCGGGACCTTAATTAGCGGTCACGGAGTAAGCCAACATGATACAAGAGTGAGTGCACAGCGGAGAGCTTATCTCAGGCGATGATTTATCATTTCCATATTCAGCCACTGCTTCGTTACAGGCGACTCAATCAAGCATAAAGACGTTAAGTCTTCAAATTAATCTTACACCAATCATTGTCATCGTGCAAACTTCGTCATTTGTGCCGCCAAGCCCTTATCGTGCAATAACCTCCACTTTCGTTGACTTTACAATTCTCATTTTTCAAACTTCTTCAAAGTTATTTTAAAAATTTTGATTCTTTGCGACTTCTCAACTTATTTTTTTTGATTTTTTTTCTTTTAAAAATGTTGAATTAGAAATTATTCATACCTCTAAACCACTGTTTCAGTTGTTTTTTCATATTTTTTAAAATCTTTTATACTTTTTATTCATTTCATGTTTGTTTTTATTTATTTATATTTGTTTGTATTTATTTATATTTGTTTGTATTCATTCATATTTGTTTGTATTCATTTATATTCGTCTATCTTCATTAATATTTTTTCTACTATAAACAATTTAATTCATTTTAGCCCGATTAAAATACAATTCTTTTAATTAATCCATACTCCGTTTTTATCCGGCCTATTCTGTTGTCCTTTAACTCCGGTTCAACTTCAAAAGCGTGTGGTGGTTGTTATCCGTGTTCCTTGCTCCTTTCCCGCAATCAGTTCATATTTTTACGATCACAACCACTTCAAAGCCAGTTTTCAAAAACACCAACAAAACACGAACGGAGCCACAAACACAGGCATGCCGCAATCACCCTCATTCCTCCTTATATATCTTCGTGTGAATACTCTAAATGTATACATATATACAATATATATATACACATGTATTTGTATATGTGTCTATATATACATGAATATTTATGTGTGTTTTTGTGTGTGTGTGTGTGTGTGTGTGTGTGTGTGTGTGTGTATGTGTGTGTGTGTGTGTGTGTGTGTGTGTGTGTGTGTGTGTGTGTGTGTGTGTGTGTGTGTGTGTGTGTGTGTGTGTGTGTGTGTGTGTGTGTGTGTGTGTGTGTGTGTTTGTGTGTGTGTGTTTGTGTTTGTCTGCATGTGTGTGTGTTGATTTTTTATATTTCAAATACATTCATATCGAATCTGATCTTCACTTTCACATATATATGCATATATTTTCACATGTGTGGCTTTAAGTAACGATGATGAACATTCGCTTCACATATGCTGAATAGCGGATGAGCGTGCGGCTGTAACGACGTCCTTACTTCATGTGTTACCATACTTACATAACCCGAATCATGTCGTTAAAGTTATGCGTTGTCGTGTGTTTTATGTTACATTTAATGCCTTTGATCAAGTGAGCTTAAAAGCCTAAAGAATAACTTCTCACTTGCCCTTGGTGTTCTATTGAAATAACAGTCCCTTATCAGCCTAATCGACGCAAATTCATTGAAACTGTAATGGTTTTTTTTAATTATTCAATTTTTATAGTAACTAATTTATTTATTTATTTATTTATTACTTTTATTAATTTTTTGTTTATAGGTTTTTTTCAACTTTTTTCTTTTTTCGTTTTTGAAAGTTACTTGTTGAAATTCATTTTTTTTAGATTTTTCGAAAGTATGTTTCATTATTCGTAGCAATAAAGCCACACTGAGCTTGAAAGGATTACAAGCCACAAAAAATACATTGTTAAAGCATCATTTAAAAATTTAAAAATTGAAAATTTACATAGTTAAAAATTCACCTAATTAAAAATTCACCTAATTAAAAATTCACATAATTAAAAATTCACATAATTAAAAATTCACATAATGAAAAATTCACATAATTCAAAATTCACCTAATTAAAAATTCACATAATTCAAAATTTACATAATTAAAAATTCACATAATTAAAAATTCACATAATTCAAAATTCACATAATTTAAAATTCACATAATTTAAAATTCACATAATTAAAAATTCACATAATTAAAAATTCACATAATTAAAAATTCACATAATTAAAAATTCACATAATTAAAAATTCACATAATTAAAAATTCACATAATTAAAAATTCGTATAATTAAAAATTCACATAATTAAAAATTCACATAATTAAAAATTCACATAATTAAAAATTCACATAATTAAAAATTCACATAATTAAAAATTCACATAATTAAAAATTCACATAATTAAAAATTCACATAATTAAAAATTCACATAATTAAAAATTCACATAATTAAAAATTCACATAATTAAAAATTCACATAATTAAAAATTCACATAATTTGAATTTCATATAATTCAAAATTCACATAATTTGAAATTCACATAATTCAAAATTCACATAACTTGAACAACAGTTTGAACGTTTTGAAAATAGAATTCAATTCAAGGTTAAACTCATTTTAAAAGTAAAACTTTTAACTCATTTCTTCATTTACTTTTTGTTTTATTGTTTTCTTTATTCTTTGTTGTTGTTTTTTTTTCTTCTCTTTGTCTTCTTTTAGTTCCAAGTTCATGCCTTGCAGGATAAGGAATCTAATCTAATCAAAACATTAAAGAATGATTACTCTTACGAACGTTGGTGCGTCGGTGCTTGGTGCTTCAGCGGGGGTTTGAAGCTTTAATGAGGTTTGAAAAGTTTAAATCAAGTTTGAAAGTTTGGATTCGTTCTCTCATTGATGCACTTCCGCCAGAAGACGCGAAATAGAATCAAATATTGATAACCAATCTAGCGTGATTCATCCCTAGCAATAATGTGCCAACATTGGTTCAATAAGAGCTACAGTTACAACATTTTAATATGAAACCTTAAAATTGACTTCACTGCTTACTATGGCCAATTAAACTCTGAGCAATGAAATTATAATGTTACCGCCTGCGAGCTTCAACAGTAACACACCTTCTAATACTGCCCCGTCGCAACTCATATGACATATATACAGTCTCTCATGAAGACCCTTCCATGAAGACCCTCCTATGGACAGCCTCCCATGAAGACCCTCCCCTGAAGACCCTCCCCTGAAGACCCTCCCATGAAGACCCTCCCATGAAGACCCTCCCCTGAAGACCCTCCCATGAAGACCCTCCCCTGAAGACCCTCCCATGAAGACCCTCCCATGAGACCCTCCCATGAGACCCTCCCATGAAGACCCTCCCATGAAGACCCTCCCCTGAAGACCCTCCCCTGAAGACCCTCCCAGGAGACCCTCCCATGAGACCCTCCCATGAGACCTCATGAAGACCCTCCCATGAAGACCCTCCCATGAAGACCCTCCCATGAAGACCCTCCCCTGAAGACCCTCCCATGAAGACCCTCCCATGAAGACCCTCCCATGAAGACCCTCCCATGAAGACCCTCCCCTGAAGACCCTCCCATGAAGACCCTCCCATGAAGACCCTCCCATGAAGACCCTCCCATGAAGACCCTCCCATGAGACCCTCCCATGAAGACCCTCCCATGAAGACCCTCCTATGGACAGCCTCCCATGAAGACCCTCCCATGAAGACCCTCCCATGAAGACCCTCCCCTGAAGACCCTCCCATGAAGACCCTCCTATGGACAGCCTCCCATGAAGACCCTCCCATGAAGACCCTCCCATGAAGACCCTCCCATGAAGACCCTCCCATGAAGACCCTCCCATGAGACCCTCCCATGAGACCCTCCCATGAAGACCCTCCCATGAAGACCCTCCCCTGAAGACCCTCCCATGAAGACCCTCCCATGAAGACCCTCCCATGAAGACCCTCCCCTGAAGACCCTCCCATGAAGACCCTCCCCTGAAGACCCTCCCATGAAGACCCTCCCCTGAAGACCCTCCCCTGAAGACCCTCCCATGAGACCCTCCCCTGAAGACCCTCCCATGAAGACCCTCCCCTGAAGACCCTCCCATGAAGACCCTCCCCTGAAGACCCTCCCCTGAAGACCCTCCCATGAGACCCTCCCATGAAGACCCTCCCATGAGACCCTCCCATGAAGACCCTCCCATGAAGACCCTCCCATGAAGACCCTTCCATGAGACCCTCCCGTGAGACACTCCCATGAGACCTTCTCATGAAGACCCTCCTATGAACAGCCTCCCATGAAGACCCTCCCATGAAGACCCTCCCATGAAGACCCTCCTATGGACAGCCTCCCATGAAGACCCTCCCCTGAAGACCCTCCCATGAAGACCCTCCCATGAAGACCCTCCCATGAAGACCCTACCGTGAGACCCTCCCATGAAGACCCTCCCATGAAGACCCTCCCATGAAGACCCTCCCATGAAGACCCTCCCATGAAGACCCTCCCATGAAGACCCTCCCATGAAGACCCTCCCATGAAGACCCTCCCATGAAGACCCTCCCATGAAGACCCTCCCATGAAGACCCTCCCATGAAGACCCTCCCATGAAGACCCTCCCATGAAAACCCTCCCGTGAGACCCTCCCATGAAGACCCTCCCATGAAGACCCTCCCATGAAGACCCTCCCATGAAGACCCTCCCATGAAGACCCTCCCATGAAGACCCTCCCATGAAGACCCTCCCATGAAGACCCTCCCATGAAGACCCTCCCATGAAGACCCTCCCATGAAGACCCTCCCCTGAAGACCCTCCCATAAAAACCCTCCCATGAAGACCCTCCCATGAAGACCCTCCCATGAAGACCCTCCCATGAAGACCCTCCCATGAAGACCCTCCCATGAAGACCCTCCCCTGAAGACCCTCCCATGAAGACCCTCCCATGAAGACCCTCCCATGAAGACCCTCCCATGAAGACCCTCCCATGAAGACCCTCCCATGAAGACCCTCCCATGAAGACCCTCCCCTGAAGACCCTCCCATGAAGACCCTCCCATGAAGACCCTCCTATGGACAGTCTCCCATGAAGACCCTCCCATGAAGACCCTCCTATGGACAGTCTCCCATGAAGACCCTCCCATGAAGACCCTCCCATGAAGACCCTCCCATGAAGACCCTCCCATGAAAACCCTCCCGTGAGACCCTCCCATGAAGACCCTCCCATGAAGACCCTCCCATGAAGACCCTCCCATGAAGACCCTCCCATGAAGACCCTCCCATGAGACACTCCCATGAGACCCTCCCATGAAGACCCTCCCCTGAAGACCCTCCCATAAAAACCCTCCCATGAAGACCCTCCCATGAAGACCCTCCCATGAAGACCCTCCCATGAAGACCCTCCCATGAAGACCCTCCCATGAAGACCCTCCCCTGAAGACCCTCCCATGAAGACCCTCCCATGAAGACCCTCCCATGAAGACCCTCCCATGAAGACCCTCCCATGAAGACCCTCCCATGAAGACCCTCCCATGAAGACCCTCCCCTGAAGACCCTCCCATGAAGACCCTCCTATGGACAGTCTCCCATGAAGACCCTCCCATGAAGACCCTCCCATGAAGACCCTCCCATGAAGACCCTCCCATGAAAACCCTCCCATGAAGACCCTCCCATGAAGCCCTCCCATGAAGACCCTCCCATGAAGACCCTCCTATGAAGACCCTCCCCTGAAGACCCTCCCCTGAAGACCCTCCCATGAAGACCCTCCCATGAAGACCCTCCCATGAAGACCCTCCCATGAAGACCCTCCCATGAAGACCCTCCCATGAAAACCCTCCCATGAAGACCCTCCTATGGACAGTCTCCCATGAAGACCCTCCCATGAAGACCCTCCCATGAAGACCCTCCTATGGACAGTCTCCCATGAAGACCCTCCTATGAAGACCCTCCCATGAAGACCCTCCCATGAAGACCCTCCCGTGAGACCCTCCCATGAAGACCCTCCCATGAAGACCCTCCCATGAAAACCCTCCCATGAAGACCCTCCCATGAAGACCCTCCCATGAAGCCCTCCCATGAAGACCCTCCCATGAAGACCCTCCTATGAAGACCCTCCCCTGAAGACCCTCCCCTGAAGACCCTCCCATGAAGACCCTCCCATGAAGACCCTCCCATGAAGACCCTCCCATGAAGACCCTCCCATGAAGACCCTCCCATGAAGACCCTCCCATGAAGACCCTCCCATGAAGACCCTCCCATGAAGACCCTCCCATGAAGACCCTCCCATGAAGACCCTCCCCTGAAGACCCTCCCCTGAAGACCTTCCCATGAAGACCCTCCTATGAAGACCCTCCCATGAAGACCCTCCCATGAAGACCCTCCTATGAAGACCCTCCCCTGAAGACCCTCCCCTGAAGACCCTCCCATGAAGACCCTCCCATGAAGACCCTCCTATGAAGACCCTCCCATGAAAACCCTCCCATGAAAACCCTCCCTTGAAAACCCTTCTAACACTGCTTTTTTCACCGTATATGCTTTGCTTTGTGTCCCTGTTGCAGCGTGCCAACTGTGGAAAACTCTCATGTCTCTGGCCATGGTCATGCCAGCTCTACCGTTAGCTGTGCCATCTGTCGTGGAACCGTCGGTGTAGATCTGGAGTTCACTATGACCTACTTCATTGATGGTTCTTAGGGGCTTTTTAAGTTGGACGTTCTGAGCATTGACTTGTTCGCTGGTGTCATGTAGGGGCTAGGGGTGGGTGGTCCCATGAAGGTGGGAGCCTCGTTTTCGCGGTTTGGTGTTGGGAGAATATGTTAACTTCACTTAGAACTACTTTGAGTAATCTCAGTCAATCCATTTTCACCAGTCTTCGAGGAACATGTCTGTCCAGAGTCAATTTCCGAGGGTCTCTGTTAACCTTTTGTAGCAAGCTGTCCGCGTTGAAAGGTGACAAGGATCTTGGATCTCGATTCAAGGAGGGCGAGATGTGTCTCTCTTAAAACAAATTTTCTAGTGGTTGATCTAATGTGACCAGTGATGAATCTAGCTGCGTTCGGCAGGGCACTTTCGGCTCTCCTAGGTTGAAGTTTGACACCCAAGAAGCTCAGGCCTGTGAACCATATTCGGCCAGAGGTCTTTGAAGGGTGATGCATATTGTTCACAGATCTATTGGTCGCCATCCCCGAGTTGTGGCCTCAAGAGCACGGAGAATATTTTTCAAAAATTGAACAATCAATTAGGTTGAAATATTAACTAATTGATGCCTTAAATTCAACACCCTTACTTACCAACAACAACACACAATGCTTAACCACCAACACCAACACACAGCGCTTAGCTACCACAATGACACACAA
>OX387253.1:7393210-7430710 GCA_947562095.1 Branchellion lobata
AAGAACTTTTACGATGACGACGATGATGACGGCGTATCTATTACGGAGAGAAAATAGTGACGTATTGGGTGATTTGCGGTGACGTCACAGGCAGTGGTGAAGAGAAAGAGGTTCTCGCACCAAGTTTACCACTTCTTTAAATAATTATTTTTTGTGGTTTTGAAGAATTTATTATTCAATTTTTTTTACAAATGTTCCATTTCTCAATAAATAGTTTTTCTAAAATTAATTTTTGTTTGGTTTGTGTTTTTTTATTGAATACAATACAATACAAACACGAATATTGTTATAGTGGCATTAATCCCGTAGAGTTTCGAGGCCACTCAAAAACGTCTCATTATTAAAACTATTGTGAAAAATTAAAAATAGAATAAAATAAGTAAATAAATGAAAATAAAAATAAATTATTTATAAAAAAGAAATCAGACCTCCTCTTTTATCTTCCACATCGCAAACACTCGGATACAAATAGATACAAACAAACGGAAATACGGAACAAAAAAAAGACAAAATGATTAAAAACACACAAAAAAAAAAACATAGACCAGAACGTTTTTGAAAAAAAAAATCTTACAATTTGAGACTCATTAGTCAGTTTGCAACAAATCCCTTTTTGGCCGCATGTCCTTTCTGACGTTTCTTCCCATGTAAACCTCTCTCTTCCACACATAAACATTTCCAACCTACTCACACAATCTGACACACAACTACACAGCTTACAAACATCCAAGCATTGATAACTCAAAATCATAGATATCAATGAGTGAAAAAAAATAAATTACGGAGCTTATTATAGTGGCGTTGAGTTCCTAGTACACATCCACACACAAATAAAAAGAATCCACACAAACAAAAAGTATCCACACAAACAAACACATCCACACAAACAAACACATCCACACATACAAACACATCCACACAAACAAACACATCCACACATACAAACACATCCAACAGCCAAGGATAGCACATCCCCGCAAACAAACACATCCAACAGCCAAGGATAGCAAAGAACAGGAACATTAAATTTCATTACCACTAACATATTATTGAGCAAGATCAAAGACTACGAGTTACCTGAAAGCAAAGAATACATATAAGAAGAGATTCACAACATAAACATACATAAACAACATAAACACATACACAACATAAACACATACACAACATAAAAACATACACAACATAAACACATACACAACACAAACACATACACAACACAAACACATACACAACACAAACACATAAACACAACATGAATACATACACAACATAAACACATATACACAACATAAACACATACACAACATACACAACATAAACACACATGCACAACGTAAGCACACATGCACAACATAAACACACATACGCAACTTGAAAACATGCACAACATGCAACCACCAAAATTAAATAAACATACAGAAGAAACTTCCAAAAACATACATACATACAAAATCCTAAACATAGATCCAAAAACATTTAAGCACACACAAAATAACACACAAGTGAACACACATGCACACACACACACACTCAAACATTAATGCATACACCGACCAATGTTAATTCCTTGTTAAACACGCTAAACACATAAACACACACACAGACACTTATACAAACATAAAATTAAACAAACTCATAAGGACAGATATTTGCATGTACACCTAGAAATACACGCACGCACGCACACACGCATGCACGCACGCACGCATGCACGCACACACACACACACACACACACACACACACACACACACACACACACACACACACACACACACACACACACACACACACACACACACACACGCACACACACACACACACACACACACACACACACACACACACACACACACACACACACACACATCCACTGAAGACACATCACTCATAATCCTCCATTGTTAACTTTACAATGTCCAGCAGGCTTTCTCAGCATCACCACCATCTCCTCCTTCTCATCATCACTTTTTCTCATCATCACTTTCTTCTCATTATCACTTTCTTCTCATCATCATCATCATCTTCTTCTTCTTCCTTCCTTTCTTATTCATTTTTCAGTCGGTATTAATAACAATATCAACCGCGCACAGGTTTGTATGGCCGTTTTTATTCGCTACTTCAACTTTCCTTATCCAGATTCTGTTGTGAACTATTTGAAATGTTAAAGTTCAAAATTGGAAAAAGTTGTCAGTTTGTTTCTCTATTTAGTTTTTCTTTTGATATCAACCATAAATCTTCTAGTTTTTGTTTGAGATAGATAACATTTGTTTAAAATTATTTAATGCTGGAAGAATAATATTCTTTTATCGTAAAAAAAATATTAACTCTACAATGAATATTTTCAGTGTTTTTATAAAATAATTGAGCATTTTTCACATCAAATCTCATATAATCTAGTCAATACATTTGTAACGCGCCCTTTTGCACTATGTTCAAAGGCGCTTCCATGGAAACGGTTTTACTCGCTGTGAGCTACTAGAGGACTGGACACTCTAGGACGGCGTCTTTACTTTAGTTGAGTTTCCGCTTTCAAAACTCAAACCTGGCCTCACTCGATCACATTTTACAGCGGAACAGGCCAATCATTATACCGCAGGCGTGGAGGCGTTAATCAAAAAACATAAGGTTACGAATAGTCAGTGTAAAATAAAAACAAAACTGGCCATGAACAATAGAAAAAAACTGATAAAACTTTGAAAGTTTAGAGTATGACTAAGTCTGAGTTGAATCAAGTGAGTACCGAGGTATATAAAATAGTTTACAATCATATCAAATAACTATTGAGAAATGTTTCATGTTACAAAGAAAACAAAATGAAACAAGAAAACAAAGACAAATTAACCAAAACTTTGTGTCATGATAAAATTAAGTGTAAATTAGGAGCAAAATTGACTAAGGAATCGAATTAAGAAATCTTATATATTCATAATAGCTCATGTTTACACCAGATAACTACGAAAGCAACCTACCTTACTACCTATGCGCTATAAAAATTTGTACATCCGTTCATTCAATAAGGTATCGTGTTAAAAGAAACCCTACAAAGAATGGAAAAAAATTAAATAAAAAAGTCAAATTTACCAAAACTGTAGTTTTTAAAAATAAAAAATAAAATAGCAAAAAATCGAAATTCGAAAACGAAGTTAAACCAACTGAAACTGTTGTTACAAGAATTCGTGGTCGGCAGTTAGAAGCAAAACTGACTACAAAATCAAAATACGACCATTTAAAAAGTCAGAATATAAAAATTGTTTTTAATCACATCCAATGACAATGAAGAATGTTACATTCTTGAGAGATGAGCCTGATGTAGGAGTCAAGGAACATTTCTTCCCATCCATTTCTCCCTCAGCCATGTTCCATTGTCACAGAAAGCCCTCAGTTGACGATTTCAGCCCGATTTTGCTCATTTAAAACGAAAAATAGCCGAAGACTCTTCGTAACAAACACAGGCTTTGACTTCCAAAAGGAACAAATTTTTTTTACAAATAATTCATATTACTCATAACAAATATATGAAACTCTAACTTTCAACTTGTTAATAAAAGCAGTATTAAAAATAGCAGACGAAACGGCCATGCTGTGAGAAATATTGTTGTAATGATTTATAATTTGTTTAAAGAAAGAAGAGTATGATTTCTGGCGCAGAGAGACATCAAAGGAGTGAGCCATAGTCATGTCATATGGACATTCAATGTATTGACACTCAAAAACACGGGATATAAAAAAATAAGATAAAGAAACAAAAGAAAGACATGAACTAAGAACAAAGGAGTCCATGAAACAAAAAAAAGTATAAAAAAACATATATCTATACTTTTTTTAAAATTAGAAATAGTAGAAAAAAGACAAAATAAGAGATGAAGGTGAAGATAAAGTTGAACAAAAAATAAAGAGATTTTCTAGTTGCTTGGTTCATCAAATTTCCATTTGCTTGGATGATCCAATCTTCTAATCCTGCACTATGTGGAAGCAATCAACGACAATGGAAAATTTAATAACAATGCTACATTGATTAACTTCCCACTCACGTCACTTAGCTCCAACTTATTCTCCTCGCTTCGGAGACCTGACAAATTCCGATTGCTCACACATTTCTTGATTAAATGAGCTTAGATTAGATTACTTGAAAATTTAACAAACTTTAATTGTTGTTTAACAATTAGTAGCAGTGCGCTCTTGAACGGTGTGGAATCAGAGCTATACAAATGCTTTGACTAGATTAGATTACTTTAAAAACAACACAATTCTGGTGTTTGTAACCATGAGTACGACATCACTGGACAGAGTCCATATTTATTCAGACTTTAATTCTGCTTTTATTTCTTGAAAAATCCGTTTCTATTTTTTCCAAACATTTTTTTTCGTCTTCAAAAATAATTTCAAGTTTTTTTTAATATGTACAACTTTTAGTTTGCATTTAATATCAATTTTATTTCAAATAAAATTCTCATAAAATTTCATTTTATTCCAAGTTATATTTTATTTCACCTTAAATTTTCTCATTAATCATCAATACCCACTGATGCCTCCTTTAATGGCCATCAAACAGTTCGCTGCTTGAGTAGTTATTTGTAATTTCTCGAAATTATTTTCTTACGTTTGAGTTTTTTTCCAAATAGCCGGAGGAAAAAAAGAGAATATTCATTGGATTCCGAATTTATTATTTTTTACATATCAAAACGTGAAATTTTTTTGTTTTTGCAATTTTTCATAAAATTCATGGTTATTTATTGAAAGTATAAATTAATTAAAAACCCATTCTTAGCCTCCTTACCCACTTCGGCCACCCACCAAGTTTCGCCCTTTGTCTCAATCAATCACCACCACCATCACTTCAAAGCATGTCAACTAACAAAAACAAAAACAACACCGCTATTACCAATAAACCACAACAACAGAACCACCACCCCCAATAACAACAACCACAACAACAAAAACAACAACAACAACAAAACTACAACCACAACAACAATAAAACTACAACCACAACAACAATAAAACTACAACCACAACAACAATAAAACTACAACCCTAACAACTAAAACAATAAAACCACAAGAATAACACCCACAACCCCAACAAAACTACAACAACAACACCAAAAACAAAAAAACCAACAACAACACCAATAACAAAAATACCAACAACAACAACAGCACCACCATCAAAGCACATCAACCACCCGGACAGTCTTGATCTTTTAACCCATTCAACGAACCTTCGACGTTCCAATTAATAATCGTTAAGTAACTCTTGAGAGGCGCTTGTGTCTCGAGCCCTCTTGCTGAACTGCTGTCAAATGTTTGCGTTATACAACTTTATACAGCTATTAGCTTCAATAGAAATTATTTGTATCAATTAAAGATTGATTTACAAATCAATTTTAATAATAATTTAGAACTTGAATTGATAATCGTTTTAAAACTTAAATTTAAAAGTGATTGACATATTGATTAAAAAAATATTTATCAGATAATTGAATGCATTTTGTTAATACCCGCATTTCTTCAAGTAACTGGTGAAAGTGGTAGTGAAGAAGATATTCAATGAAGTATCTAATGGAGGGTAGATATTTTCAATAATAAATAATTAAATTAAAAATAATAAATAAAATTAAAAATAATAAATAAAATTAAAAATAATAAATAAAATTAAAAATAATAAATAATTCAATTAAAAATAATAAATAAAATTAAAAATAATAAATATGAAACAAACTGAAAAAAAACATAATAGCAAAAATAGACGAAGTCAAGTGGGCTGGGAAGAAAGATAGACGAGAGAAGGGGTGCATAGAACAACATAGCGGGAAGCTTCCATCAAACGTCGAACTTGCGAGCAATGAAACAAAATCACACAAAAAGAAGTGGATAGCTGCCATAGCGTTTATTCAAATTGTTGTGCGTGGTAGTATCTGTAGTGAGAGGGTCTGTGCTTCCATACGTCTTCATCACGTCGTTGGTGGGTGCACTCACGTGGTGAAGACTCAGCGTGAGAAGACAGGTCCTTTCTGAGAAGCCAGTTCAGGTCCATACCAAAAATGAATGAAGTACTTTTTGAATACTTCAATTGATGAATAATTATCAAGCCTCAAGAATAATTCACGCACACAAAAGCCCATTTTTCACGCACTAGGACTGGCGTTTTGCATGAAGATGAGTTGAAAACAGTTTTTGTGGTGATGTGGCGTGGACGGTTGTTGGGGGCCGAAGAATCGATAGGTGCTGATTTTTTTTAATTTGAGGAAACTTACAAACATCTCAAAATGTTCACAATCGTCGACGCCACTACGGATGAATTTACGAATTTACCATAAAATAACCGAGAAGGCGCCCTAGTGCTAGCCTTCAAAAAGTAGATTTATTATTATCAATATCATTGTTATCATTATTATTATTATTATTATTATTATTATTATTATTATTATTATTATCATTATTATATTATTATTATCATTATTATTATTATTATTGTTAGATCAATGACAATGCTTCAACCTCTCTTTATTGAAAGCATCAATTGAATTAAAAAATGAAATAATTTGACGTGGTGACGAACTATCGCAAGGTGTTGTGGCTAGTCTTAGAAACCGCCGCATTCACCTTAGCACCTTCCGTGGGGAAAAAACACCTAGTAGAGATATTAGTACCTACATTACTTTGAGTATTTATATTATTGACATTAAAACCATGCACACTAGCGCCGTTGAAGCCATTCATAGTGTTGGAACTCATGCTGACATTAACATTAACATTATTATTAATATTACTATTATTATTATTATTATTATTGTTATTATTATTACCTAATTGATTGACGGCATTGAAATTATCTATGTTAGTATTTGGAGTATGGTGGAGGTTATAGGGGACATAGTCGTTGGCACTGCTGCTTGCCAGCTGCATGGCCATGCTGGCGTTGTAGTAGGCAAGGCTTCCATTGGCTTGGTTGCTATAGTAGCTGGCCTCATTGATGTCTGAATGGGGACCCATGTTGAGATAAGGTGAATTGTTGACGTTACCGTTGTATTGCAACCTGGCGCCAAAGTCGCCCGACAACTGGGCGAGATTGAAGGGCGTGAACTGGCGAGGCTGGCCGTTGAGCGGTGGTGGAGGAAAGTGCAAGGGTTGGTAGTAGTTGGGAGGCAGAAGAGGTCGAGGTGGCAGAGGGTTGGGAGTTTGTGTCGTCTGCATGGAAAGACCAGTGAAGTTGGAAGCAAGGTTGTTGATGTTGTTGCTGTAGACGGCATTGTTGTTTGCCTGAGAGTTATTTGCCTGGGATTTTCGAGTATTGTTGTTGTATTTGGTTTTTGAATTGGTGCTGTTGTTGTTTTGTTTTTTTTTGTTGGTGGCATTGCCTTTGTTGAACTTGTTAGAAGAAATAGTAGAATTGTCTTTGCCTTTGCTTGAGTAGTTACTAGCATTATTGTTGCATAACTGTTGAGGAATAAATTCTTGTTCCGGTTGCTGTTGTTGTTGCTGCTGCTGCTGCTGCAAAAGTTGAGTTTGGAGACATTTTAGTTGCAGTTGATGTTGTAATTGTTGTGTTTGTTGAATTTGGTATTGTAAGTGCAAAGGTAGTTGCGAAGGTTGTTGTTGCAGTTGTTCAGGGAAAAAAAAGTTTTGAGGGAGCCATTGTGGTCTGTGGTGTTGATGGATTGGTTTCAAAGTGATAAAGGTATTGAAGTAAAATTTTACACAGTTTATAAATTTTCAAACGACCACAGAAAATTTTTTAAAATATTTTTTGTGAAAGAAAGCTCCAAAACCTTTCGTAGAGATGTAGAGATTGGTTGATGGGAGCTCGGACAAATGGTGGCTGATTAAGGGCACCTGTCTGAAAACTTACACATTTTCTTTGATTTGACAAGCATTTGGAAGTTTTGGAAGGTGCAGATGGAAGGGGAGAAGGAGTGATAGTTTCTGTAATCACCACAAAAGATGGTTTGGCAGGTACAGTAGTAAGAACAGTGGTAGAAGAAGCAGCTGAATCAAGTCTTATGACTGAAGTTCCAGTGATGACAGAAGATGATGGACTTTTAGCTTTAGAGTCTATGGAACTTACACCCATAGATACTGTAATGACAGGGGTAGTGGTCGATGGACACTCACTTGCTTCTGTTGTTTGTGGGTTTTCTGTTGTCTCTGATGCTCCAGAAGAACAACTAAGAACTATGCCAGTCGGATTGGGAGGGGGAGAAGCTCCGAGAATTCGTTTTCTTGCTTCTGCGTACGCGGCTTCTCTTTCTTCCAAACTCTTTACTGGCTTTTTTGATAACCTGTTTTTCAAAAAGAAATTGAGTCATAACAAAACATCGGATAAGCAAAATTGAAGATGAATGGAAACAATTTGAAACAAAAAGATTAAGGCTTAAGCATGTGACGAGAATGAGGGCCTAACTGACTTCCTCGTTTCGGTGTCCAAGTCCATCAAACAAGGAGCCGTGTTGGGAGTCCTCTTTAGAATCTTGATTGGTTGCCCGTTCGTAGTCATTCTGAATCACTTCTAAAAGTGGTCTATCAAAATGTTCTATAATGAAAAACGAAATTGGCCGTTAAATATTTATTGAGAATTTGAGCCATTTTAAATTATGATACAAGCCGATCAACACTTAAAAACATTCCCGAATTTTCTTTGTTCTTTATCACTTTGTTTTATCTATTAACTAAAATTAACGGAATAAACCAGAAATTAACTTTCCCCAGAAAAGAAAAACTATAAAACGGATGTAGGTTTAAATAGCAAATGCTAGAGCACTTCATTTTATTCACAGAATAATCGTACATTAGGAGGTGACAATTCATTTAAGTTTCTAAAATTGAATAAAAAACTAATTTATTTCATTTAAACATTGTTTTGAGTAAAATATGATATTAATTATTCAAGTTTTGAAGTTCGAAAAAAATGATGGTCGTAGAAAATATCTCAAAACAATGCCCCTTTTCATTGCGTTTGGCATATGAAATTTAAATAATGCCGGTTTTTTTCTTAAATTTTTTTTGAAACTTTACACTGCTATTCTAGTTTTAACAAAAATACTACAAGATATAATTCTTTAAAAAAAAATAATTTAACCAATTTCATTACCACAAAAATAAAAAGTTGGAACAAACGATTTTTCTTAAAATAAATTAAAACATTTAACTGAAAAAAAAGACTGATTCAAGATGTGGTCGATTGCAGATGCTCATGCCAGCTTCGAACTTGGTCAGGGTTCTGCACCATCAAGGACCACTGGTCCAACGTCCTGCTGCTGCTCGGTTTGAGTCCTTCAAGAAAGCCAATTAATATCAGCTACGATAATATTTTATTTAATATCTAACTTAGTTGGAAGGATTTTTCTGAAATTAATAGAACGTTGGAAATATATTTATTGAGAATGAAAATTGCCAATGGCGTCTAGAACTATTTTTAAAAAAGAAATATAATTTCAGCAGCCAACAAACCAAAACTAATCCAGCAAACAGGAGTTTTCGATGGTGTTATTTGGTTTTTTTCCGCCGATTCACTTCTTCTTTTTGCATCGCCATCTTCCTTTTTCTCATTCGAACATACCACAAAGATGGAGACCAGAAGAATGACATCATTAATTTGACACAGCGGAATTTTAAAATTGAAGTACTCGTCGTAACAGATTTCGCCTGCTACTGTAGCGTTCAACTTTTTGCTTTTCGAGTCATTTTTATTTATTATTATTCCATCTTTGGTCAATAAGAGCAACCTCACGAACACGCCTGTTTTGTAGTGGTTGTTGGAGGTCACAAACTTCATGGCTTCACTCCAGTGTTATACTTTCTATTGCTCATGCATCACAAAAACACAACATGGCTCTTATTAATTATTTTTGCATAAGAATTTATTGAACTTCTTCGAGTTTTTGTTGAGTTTAACTTCGCTTCTAATTAGCATTTAGTTACCTTTAATTCACACTCGTCTCTAACCATTACATTCATCTTCCTCCATCCATCCTTCTCTCCATCTATCCATCCATCCATCCTTCTCTCCATCCATCCATCCATCCATCCATCCATCTCTCCATTTACCCCTAGACGCATTCCTTCATTTACCAACTTGTTCATCCCTCGCACACATTCATCTACTTTCTAGTCCATCTATCAATTCATCAGATAACCTATATATTTTCATCCCTTCAGGCCCCTTTTCACTCATACAGCCATCCATTCTGTCAATAAGTTATCCATTCATCCATTTACTCACGTTCAGCAGTCTTCCAGGGTTCTTGTTGCAGCACACCTCCAAGGAGTCCTCCCACCTTCACCACCTGACAGCTCACCACTTCCACCTGGTGCTCGTAACTTAAGCCCAGCAGCATCTTCAGGGCCTGAAGGGAGGAGGCAGAAGAGAGGAGGCGTAGATATATATATATATATATATATATATATATATATATGACAAAATCAACAACAATAACAACTACAAAAACTACAACAGCAACAACAACAATAACAACTACAACAACAACAACAGCAACAACAACACTAACAACTACAACAACTACAACCGCACAACAACACTAACAACTACAACAACTACAACAGCACAACAACACTAACAACTACAACAACTACAACAGCAACAACAACACTAACAACTAGAACAACTACAACAGCAGCAACAACAACAACTACAACACACAATGATGAACCTGTGCGCCTTCCACAACCAGCTTTAGCGCATCTGAGGACTATCTTCAGGCGCTTAAGATAAACAACAACAACTACGAAAAAAACAGCAACAACGACAATAACAACTATAATTAAAACAGCAACAACAACAATAAAAACTACAACAGGAACAACAAAAATAACAATAAAAACTACAACAGAAATAACAACAATAACAACTACAGCTACAACAACAACATTACAAACTACAACTACAACAGCAACAATAACAACTACAACTATAACAGCAACAAAAACAATAGCAACTACAACTACAACAGCAACAACAACAATAACAACTACAGCTACAACGGCAACAACAACAATAACAACTACAGCTACAACAGCAACAACAACAACAATAATAATATTAATAAAATAGCATAAATAAAAAGTTTGCCAACTTAATTGGTTTCACGGATTCATTGACACACAAACCGATAATCGATTCTGCCTGCTTCATTCGACTTTTGTTTCTTTCAAAGAACAAAGAAATAATGAAAAGAAATTCGTTTTGGAGTTGAAAAGTTGTGGGTTCAGCCCAAAGTTGAAATTTTGTTTACATGCAAATTGTGGGTTTGTGAGCTTCCGACCGCCTTTAATATGCAGTTTTAACGATGCTCATCGTTCTGATTCCACTTTGAACGTCTTTGAAAATAGTGCTAAAGGGCGTGTTACAAAGGTTTTGGTTGGATTAGATTACTGAATACCTATTTCAGCCACCTTGCACAAAAAACACCTCACAATCAACTCACACCCGTCCACAGGTTCCAATCTCTTCAGTAACCACCAATCTAACATCCAACTCACACAACACCCTCAATACCCATCCTCACACCCCTCCTAATCACACCATCCATCCTCACACCACCCCTCTTCACACCACCCATCATCACACCACCCCTCTTTACACCATTCATCTTCACACCACCTCTCTTCACACCACCCATCCTCACATCACCCATCCTCACACCACCCCTCTTTACACCATCCATTCTCACACCACCCCTCTTCACACCATCCATCCTCACACTACCCATCCTCACACCACCCATCCTCACATCACCCATCCTCACACCACCCATCTTCACACCACCCCTCTTCACACCATCCATCCACACACCACCCATCCTCACACCACCCCTCTTCACACCATCCATCCTCATACCACCCATCCTCACACCACCCATCTTCACACCATCCATCCACACACCACCCATTCTCACACTATCCCTCTTCATACCACCCATCCTCACACCACCCATCCTCACACCACCTCTCTTCACACCACCCATCCTCACACCACCCATCCTCACACCACCCATCCTCACACCACCCATCCTCACGTGGGAAAAGGGGGATAAAGAAGCAGGGGCAGGTTCTAAATCACTGTCCTCAAACGCTTTCTGGTCTTCCTCCTCCGCCATCTTCCAAAACGACATCATCATTTCATCGTCAGAATCTTCGTCATTTTCTTCGAAGCCCTCATTATCTTCAGAGTCTGTGGTTGATGAGTTGTAAAGTGTTGATGAGTAAGAATGGGTTGATAAGTTATGAGTGGTTGATAAGTTAGGAGTGGTTGATAAGTTGGGAGTGGTTGATAAGTTGGGAGTGGTTGATAAGTTAGGAGTGGTTGATAAGTTAGGAGTGGTTGATAAGTTAGGAGTGGTTGATAAGTTAGGAGTGGTTGATAAGTTAGGAGTGGTTGATAAGTTAGGAGTGGTTGATACGTTAGGAGTGGTTGATAAGTTAGGAGTGGTTGATAAGTTAGGAGTGGTGGGTGTACTGAGCGAGAAGTTCAAAAGTGAATACAGTTCTGAAAGTGGTTGGATGTTGCCTAATGACGAAGCATTGATTTTCACAAGCTGTGAATTATGTGCGACTTCAAACTATTGAAACCACGTGAATACTGAAACTTCTGTTTAATTCAAAAATAAATAAATAAATAAAATTAGAGTTTAATTCTAAAAAATTAAATTAAAAAATTTGAAATTAATTATAAAACAATTAAACTATGAAATTTTAGATTTAAAAAAAAGAGAAAAAAATGAAAAAAGATATTTCAATTTCAACTTGATAGAGAAATGGGCAGGACGAGTAAAAAAATAAATTACTGATTTGAAAAATAAAGGCAACGAAGGGTGAAGAAGCAAAAATATGACATTGAAAAAATGTACGCTACATTGAGACAAAATTGGATCTTGTTGACTCTTCAGTGGGTGTTGTACAAGAATATGTTCTTGGACCATTGTTGTTTTCTCACTGAAGACCTTGAAAAAATAGCCATGAGCTACAAGCTAGGATTTCATCAGTATGCTGATGACACTCAGATATACGGCCACTGCGATAATGATGGCACAGAAGAATTGCAAATGAGAGTGTCTGAACGTGTGGATGAAATCGCAGCTTAGATGAGAGCCAATCGTCTTAAGTTCAACAGGGAAAAAACTGAAGTTATCTGGTTATCTGACAAATATTTTGAGCTGTTTTGTCCGTGTATTAGAAAGCAGCGGTTTTCCATCAAAATCTATGAGGAACTTGGGAACCCATATGAATAGAGACCTCACGATGTCAACGCAGATATCAAAAACAAACAGATGTGTTTTACCTTTTAGCGTCAAATAAGGTCCATCAAGAGATGTTTGACAATGAAATCTTTAAAGACACTTGCATCAGCCTTAGTGGCAACATGGCTTCAGTCAGCTTACCTAAGGTAGCAACGCTGTGTATTCAATCCATAATCAATACAACAGCCAGGTTCATTAAAGGAGTAAACAAACATTATCACATTACCCATGCACTCGGAAACTTTTATTGGCCAAAAAATTGATAAGAGAATTGAATTTAAAATTGCTCTGCAGATGTACAAGTGTTTGTCCAACGAGGGTCTTGCGTATCTGACACGTGACCTAGTTCCAGTTGCTAGTCTGCCTGAAAAACAGAGACTGAGATCGGCTAAATCAAAAGACGTTGTTCCCAACAAGCACAAGCTAAAATCATTAGGATTAAGAATATTCAGCGTCAGCGGACCTAAGTTGTGGAACAGCCTGTCTAACTTGCTTCAAGTTCAACAAAGTCATTCTGCTTTTCAATCTCTGAAGACCTACCTTTTCAATAAATCCTCTCCCTCATCATCACCATCATGATATAGAGTACTTTTTTAAAGAAAGTTCGATTGATTTATTTCATTATTTTTTTACTTTTTTCACTATATTAATAATAATAATGATAATAATTATAGTAACAATACTAAAATTTATAATGAAAATAATATTATAAATAAAAATAATAACAATAATAATAATAATAAATAATAACAAAACGTTTTGAGTGGCTTCGAAGCTCTACGGGGTTAATGCTCTTATAATAATATTCGTATTTGTATTGTGTTGTATTGTGAGAAACGTTGCTGTCGACGTCATCTTTGACAAGTCTGAGTTGTTGGTTTGTACATTGTGAGTGTAATAGTTCAACTAGCAAACAAACAAACACACACCTAAACACGCTTCCACCCCCACACACACATAAACACACACACACACACACACACACACACACACACACACACACACACACACACACACACACACACACACACACACACACACACACACACACACACACACACACCCACACCCACACACACACACACACACACACACACACACACACACACACACACACACACACACACACACACACACACACACACACACACACACACACACACCCAAACCCCCACGCACACACACACACACACACACACACACACACACACAAACACACACACACACACACACACACAGAAGTTCTAATCTGTTGTAATCAATGCTCTTAACACCAGCTCAAAACTTCCTCTGCATCACACGTGTTGCGGCGCATAAGCTTGCAAAAATATGCTATGAAAGATGGCTGCAGATCAATAAAGAAGACAATAAAGAGAAATTTGCTACAACAAAAACCAAACAAAAAAACAAAAAGTAATACAATACAATACAATACAATACAAAAACGAATATTATTATAGTGGCATTAACCCCGTAAAGTTTCGAGGCCACTCAGGTAATATGATGATTAATGAGATGGTTGTGAAATAAAAAAGAAAAATAAATATGATTTTTTATCATAACCAAAACAAATTATTTTTCATGGACTCACCTTTTTTTTTGTATCTCATTCTCTGATACCTCTTCTTGTCCTTCTTCTTGCCAGTTGTCTGAAAGTATTCGTCATAACCCTTAGCCTTTCTACACCTGTGTGTGTGTGTGTGTGTGTGTGTGTGTGTGTGTGTGTGTGTGTGTGTGTGTGTGTGTGTGTGTGTGTGTGTGTGTGTGTGTGTGTGTGTGTGTGTGTGTGTGTGTGTGTGTGTGTGTGTGTGTGTGTGTGTTTGTGTGTGTGTGTGTGTGTGTGTGTGTGTGTGTGTGTGTGTGTTTGTGTGTGTGTGTGTGTGTGTGTGTGTGTGTGTGTGTGTGTGTGTGTGTGTGTGTGTGTGTGTGTGTGTGTGTGTGTGTGTGTGTGTGTGTGTGTGTGTGTGTGTGTGTGTGTGTGTGTGTGTGTGTGTGTGTGTGTGTGTGTGTGTGTGTGTGTGTGTGTGTGCTTGCTAGTTGGAACCGTTTTTATGCACTCCCAAGTGGGTTTTGAGGGATGTGATTATGTACAAACATGACAATGAAATTAAAATAAAACTCTCTCAGACAACGAAATTGAAATATAAAGATTCAGAATGAAAAAACAACGAAACACGACCAAATATCGCCACAAGTGCTCAAAAGAGATTGTGAGAATGAGGAAATGTAAGCTTCCTGAAAAGGCATGGCTCAGCGCAAGGGAAACTTTCAACTTAATTTAGCTTAGATTATGATGAGTTAATGTAATTGAAGCTACTTCAGTTAAGAATAAATCAGATCAAATGATGGAAACATAAAAAGTGGCTTTGATATTTCTTTTTGGGCGAACTCCATTATAATTCCTTGTTTTGTAGCATCATCTTGTTACCTTGTATAATAAAAATCGACTTGAGTTGAAATGGACGAAGAAAAATAAATTTGAAAATTAAAATAAAAACAAATTAAAATGGAACAAATGAGATTAATGAGAATTCAAACTAAAAGAAAGAAGCTTGTGGGTTGACTTGAGGAAGCATTCTTTGATGTCATCGAAGCAGTCTGCCATGCAGTCAAGGAGCGCAAAGAGGGGTCTGTTGAAGGTGGCGGTGAAGCACAAGATAACCACCATCAGCAGCAACACGAACATGAAGAACACCTTTGCTTCCAAGGGCACTGTGATGTGGTGTGGTGTGGTAGTGGTGGTGATGGTGGTGGTGGTGATGATGGTGTGATGGTGGTGGTGTTGATGGTGGTGTGATGGTGGTGGTGGTGATGGGGGTGTAATGGTGGTGGTGGTGATGGGGGTGTGATGGTGGTGGTGGTGATGATGGTGTGATGGTGTTGGTGGTGGTGGTAAAATTATGAAAAGGTGATGAGTAAGTGGGGAGGTAATGAATTGGTAGGGGAGGAGGGGTGATGAATTGATGGGGGAAAAGGGTGATGAATTGATGGGGGAAGGATGTGATGAATTGATGGGGGAAGGGGGTGATGAATTGAAGGGGGAGGAAAGAATTGGTGATAAGGGTGAATTGGTGAAAGATTGATTACAGATTTGTGATAGAAGTTCATAAGCTGGAAACAAAAGGGTTGAGGTTGATGATGGAAGGGTGGGTGCTAAGTGAAAGGGTGGATGGTAGGTGGAAGGTTGTTGGTGGTAAAGAAAAATTGAAAAAAATTAAATGGTGAATGAAGTAGGAATAATGAATGGAAGAATGAATGAGTAGTGGAACATAGGAAGAATGGTGGGAGAAAGATGGATGAATGGGGAAATAACGGATTGATGGTGGAAGGAAGGATGGATGGTGGAAGGAAGGATGGATGGTGGAAGGTAGGATGGATGGTGGAAGGTAGGATGGATGGTGGAAGGTAGGATGGATGGTGGAAGGTAGGATGGATGATGGAAGGTAGGATGGATGGTGGAGGTAGAAAGGATGGTGGAAGGTAGGATAGGTAACAAGCGAAAAAATAGATATATTCAACTGAATAAAACCCAAATATAATGGGTTTCAAAGGCTTCATAAACATTGCAAAACTTACGAGAATTGTTTTTATAGAATTTTAAGTATTAAAAACAGATTTTTAAGGAATTAATCTTTGAAAAATAAAAAATATTTTTTTAATAATCTAAATTTTATCACAAAAATATCCTAGTGTCAAGCCACTTTCATAATTCAACGGAATATAGGTTTGCAAAACTAACCCATTGCTATGATGCTTTCGTCACCATCAGGATTCATTGTGGTAGTCGTTGTTGTGGTCGTTGTTGTTATGGTTGTTGTTGTTGTAGTTGTTGTTGTTGTTTTGGTTGTTGTTGTTGTTGTTGTTGTTGTTGTTGTTGTTGTTGTTGTTGTTGTTGTTGTTGTCGTTGTTGTTGTGGTCGTTGTTGTTGTTGTCGTTGTTGCTGTCGTTGTTGTTGTGGTCTTTGTTGTTGTGGTCGTTGTTGTTGTGGTGGTTGTTGTTGCGGTGGTTTTTGTTGTTGTTGTTGTGGTCGTTGCTGTTGTTGTCGTTGTTGTTGTCGCTGTTGTTGTGGTCGTTGTTGTTGTTGTGGTGGTGGTTGTTGTTGTAGTGGTTGTTGTTGTAGTTGTAGTTGTTGTTGTTGTTGGTCTTCAATGTTTTATATTTATTGTTCACCACTTCATCAATAATACTTGAGTTTCAAAAAAATGTGATGCTTCGATTCAGAGTGTTATTATCCAAGTATCACCATGTTTTGGATTTGTAACGGATTGGCCATTCAATCGTTTGGTATCCTGCGTAGAATATGAGTTATGGCGTTCATTAGAATATTTTCGGGAAAAATGGATTATGAACCACTTGATATTAAATCTATGTAATTTATTCACTCCAATCCTCTAATATAATATAAAAAAAACCCATCTAATCTCAACTCGGAAAATAAAATAATTTGAAATAAATGAATAATTTCAATTTAGCCCAATAATACACTTTAATCTAAAATAAGAAATAGTTTTCAAAAAGGTATTCACCTTCAAGCCGATGGACACCTTTTCTTGAGTGATATTTTGTAGGTAAATACGATCTCTACACTTCCAGGTAGAGAAGCTTTTTATAGGAAGTTCCTTTTGAAATGAACAGACCTTTAAATACACAAAGGTATTGAAAGTCGAAGTGAATAGTAATGGCTCTTGGTACGATCAATGAATTTAAACGGTGGTTGAGTAGAAACTTGAAAACCAACGAATGGAGAGACCACAGCACCTGTGAAATGCCACTCGTCTCCAGTTAATGTTGCCAAATGGTGAAAGAGCTTTGGATTTTTTTTCTTTTCCAACGAAGGACCAATAACCTCGTCAGGTTCTAAAATTTCCAACTTGCATGTAAACGAGCTTGTTGTCTTTGGAATGGAGTGCACAAACACACAACGTTACATCAACAAATATTTCAATATATATATGACCTTTTAAATAACTTAACCTAATTGGATGACCTAATTACTTATATAAGCACAAAGAAAGTGACACTTTCCACAAAAATGAAAGCAAACCTCCCACAAGGCACCTGGGCATTGCACCACCATCTGATCATCAGGTATTTAAATGAGACAAGAGCCCCAAATCGATGACCCAAGCCACCGAGAATATTATTATTTTTTCTATTTTTTTAATTAATATCATTATACTAATAATAATAATAATAATAATAATAATAATAATAATAATAATAATAATAATAATAATAATAATAATAATAATAATTATTATTATTATTATTATTATTATTATTATTATTATTATTATTATTATTATTATTATTATTATTATTATTATTATTAGTATAATGATATTAATTAAAAAAATAGAAAAAATAATAATATTCTCGGTGGCTTGGGTCATCGATTTGGGGCTCTTGTCTCATTTAAATACCTGATGATCAGATGGTGGTGCAATGCCCAGGTGCCTTGTGGGAGGTTTGCTTTCATTTTTGTGGAAAGTGTCACTTTCTTTGTGCTTATATAAGTAATTAGGTTATAATAATTATTATTATTATAATTATTATTATTATTATTATTATTATTATTATTATTCTCATTGTTTATTATCATTGTTTTTTTAATAGTCTTCATTAGATCAAGTCCAGACAAACGCTGGAAATGTTACAAAAACACGGCGAACAATCGAACTAAAAAAGAAAACATTAAAATATACGAGAACTGAATGTTATCAGTCATAAAAGTCAGCATTGAACTTACAACAAACGGCAAAATAAATAAATAGTAAGAAAAAAGGTTCAAATTAAAAACGATGAGCGATGAGTATTATGAGCTTATTGAGTATTGAGAAGACGAGAAATGAATGAGAAATGTCTTGGTAGCAAGAGTAAATTGGTTTTGGTGTAATTGTGCGTTCGTCTTCGCATATAACGGGATGTAGACTTGACAGTTGGGAGGATCTGATTGAGAACAAGTGTTCATCAAGAGATGCAAATATTGGTTTTATTTTAGGATCGTTAGGAGGAAGGTAGTTAAGTCCTATAAGTTTATTAAGCAAAGATTGGAGTTGTTTTATATGTTCATGATTGGCGAATCCACACCGTGAAAGTGCTGTATATTTCATGCAAGATACAATATGAGATTCTATTATATCACACAACTTGAGACCAAAGAGTCCATGAGCTCTCATTATTTCAATCGCATGAAATGTTTGGTAGCATTTAGTAATAATATTGTCAATGTGAGGTGTGATGTTGAGAGTTTCAGCGAATGAGACTCCCAGGATAGTGAGGCAAGAAGTTCGTTGGAGAGATGGATGAAGATTGGGGGGTGTTATTTTTATATAGTTATTATGTATAAACAATTCATAAGATTTTTTGAAATCACTAAATTAAACTTATTCAGATAAAGAGTCTAATTCTAATTGAAAACAATTACAATTAGATGATGGAATGACGAGATAAGTGTCATCAGCAAACTTGATCATTTTATTGAAGGGATGTACAGGTTTAAGAGAAGATGCATTAATAATAAAAGATGATGAACCCAATACCGAACCTTGAACCACGCTAACCCTAACCCTAATAAGTAAGACACTAGATGTTTTACTGTGAAACCTTTTAAAATGAAATAAGTAAATTGTGAATACTATCATCAATTTGTAATGAGGCCACGTTAGTGGTGAGAGTGGAATGATTGAATGTCGACTGCCTTAGAAAAATCTAAAGCAATAAGACGCAAAAATTTGTCAGAAGTTAAAAGAGAGGTTATGACAGAAGTGATATAAATTATGGCTGAAGTGGGTGAGCCGGTTGGCCTGAAAGCAAATTGGTCATCAAATCTAGACTTGATGAGGGGGTTAGTTAAACAAGGGTAGATATGGTCTTTAACTATGTATTTTTCTAGTATTCGAGTAAGAATAGGAATAATGAAAATGGTCTATCAAAATTGTTTCTTTAATGAGTTGGTCCATACTAAATTGATTGAAGACCAGTTTGTATGAGACTATTATGCGACAATGAATGGAAGTCACCACCTAAAATAAGCTGATTATTATGATCTAGCATAAAATTAGAGATAATATCTATATGACTTATCAAACGAGCTTCTGAATGTGATGGTTTGGGTGGATGATATAACCCACAAATAAAATGTTCAATATTATTGAAGGGGCACTTGACAATAAGAGTTTCAAGTGCATCTATATTATCCTCATTTACATGTTCAAATACATTAGCTGTTATATTCGATTTAATATAAATTAATACGCCACCACCTCTTTTCTTAACCCTTTCTTTTCTGTAGCTAGAATAATCATCCATAGTGATGAGTCTATCCGAGTGATTTGAGCCATGACTCGCTGATGATGACGATGTAAGGCCGTAGTTGAAAAACATCACATCTGAGGCTCTCAATGCCATGAGGTGTGAGGATGCTAGTGGCATTAATAATGTAGACTACTGGAGGTTTATACTTATTTATAGGTTTTTTAGGATTGGAAATAGTGTTGAAGATTATTTTTATAAGATTATTTCTATTGATACTATTTCTATTGATACTATTTCTATTGATACTATTTCTATTGATACTATTTCTATTGATACTCTTTCTATTGATACTATTTCTATTGATACTATTTCTATCGATACTCTTTCTATTGATTAGCTTAAAAAAATGAATTTTGAATACGATAAATTGTTGGAATCAGCCTTGGATGATTCGGATTCCAAATATTATTTTTAAATATTTTTCTAGTATCACGAATTATCTTACCTCCGATTTGAAATTTTTTGAACTCATCTGAAGAATATTTTATCATATTGATGTGAATATAATTAATTTGAAGAAAATCTGATTAGAATACGAATCGAAATGAACAAATCGCGAGAAAAAAAGTTTTAAAAATATCAAAAACAACAAACTATAAATTAAAAACAATAAATTACTCAAAAAATTGGAAAAAAATGATTAAAATAGTAAAATTTGAAGAATTAAAACACAGTGACAAAAACAGACATTACGTTGCCAAAGCATGTATAGAATCCCAGACGAGATATTGTTACTTTTATTTTATAGTCTTTATGAAGCAAATCCAGATAAACGCTGGAAAAAGCACAGAACATTGTGAGAAATCAAAATGAAAGAATAAAAAATTAAAATAAACAATAACTGAATGTCGCGAAAATTGTCAATTGTATTATTATAGTCATTATTAGATCAAGTCCAGAAATACGCTGGAAATGTTACAAAAACACGGCAAATAGTCGAAATATTGAAATATACGAGAACAGAATGTTATCAATCATAAAAGTCAGCATTGAACCTACGAAATGAACAAATCGCGAAAGAAAAGTTGAAAAAATATTTTAAAAAATAAAATATTAATTTAAAACAATAAATATAAAAAAATTGATTAAAATAGTTAAATTTGAGGAATGAAAACTCAGCGGCAATAACTAGCATCAGGTTGGCAACGCATACATAGAATGATATAGAATTGTCTGTTGCAAGGAATCAAAAACTGTCTTTAGAATCATATTTAAAAAATTCAAAATTAGAATTGACTCATAGTTTATATTGAATGACTATTGAAAAATGTTTCATCAAATTTATCAAAACTGGAATGTTGAAAGAAATTCAAGAGCAAAATTGGCTATTAAATAAAATTGATGTTTTAAAATTTGAGAATTGAATCATATCTTACAACCATATAATATAACTATTGCAGAGTTATTTCATTTTTTCTATTTTCTTTCTCAGCCATTTCTTATATTCACACGGAAGTTTGTCTGGATACCCCTATTCATTGCAACGCTTTCAACACACGCTCACTTCCTTTTTTTCAAGTTGGCAAACGGTATTCTTGTAGCCGATTGGTTGAAAATTTTACAGCAATGTTTTTTTCTTCCTTAGCCGTTTCTCAAAGTCACATAAGTCTGGCTGGATATCACAATTTTTGCAATGCCTTTCAACACTTGTTTACTTTCTTGTTGAGTAATTTGGCAAACATCATTTATTTAGGCGTTGGTTGACGATTTCATTGCAATGTCTGCATTTCAAACGAGAAAATGGCGAATTCGGCAATTTAAAAAAAAATTCAAAATTTTCGCAATCAGCAAAGACTATAGCTCTTAGACAAATTAACTTATTTATAATTAATAATTTTAATTCTAAATTCCAAATAGGTAATAAAAAAAGTTTAAATAAAGTAAATTAAAGTAACGGCTAGACACGCTTTCGCCAAACCGGAATCTGAGTAATTGCCAGACAAGTTCAATTTCCAGAATTTAATAATATGAAAAATTAATTTTAAAATAATTAAATGATAAATTTTTTTCATGTTTTTTTAATTTAAAAAATATCGATTTTGTGTTTCAAGCACGTGAGAACTTTTACAACAGAAGATTTTCATTGATTTTACGTTGCTACAAACTACCCTTACATTCTTTACCTTCTCTTTCATCTCTTCTCTCATTTTTCGTCGTTTAATGTTTTTAGGTCAATTATCAACCTTTTGATTTCACCTTTTTACATTCTCAACATCCTTCTCTTTCTCTTCCTTTTTCAAGTTCGATTCAACAACGCAATCGATTCGGCAAGTTATGCAACAGACACCGGGTAGATAAAACTTGTTTTGTGAATTAATCTATAATTAGTAAAATTTGTAAATATCGTTTCGGCCAAAACGATATTTTACAATTTTAGTTATAAAAAGTGAATTCATTTAAAAGTTATTTATAGTTTTTGCTGATTGCGAAGATTTTGAAAAAGTTTTTAAAAAATTGCTGAATCCGCCATTTTCTCGTTTGAAATACAAACATTGCAGTGAAATTGTCAACCAACTCCTACATAAATACCGTTTGCCAACTTACTCAACAAGAAAGTAAACAAGCGTTGAAAGGCTTTGCAAAAAATTTTGGTATCCAGACAGACTTACTTATGAATACGAGAAATGGCAAAGAGGGAAATAAAAAGAAAGACAAAATAGCTCTAAATAAATTTTCAATAGCTATTTGGTTTTAAGATATGATTCAATTTTCAACTTTCAGGACTCATTTATTTGATTTATTAGACAACTTTGCTCTTAAGTTTTCTAAAACCTTTAATATTCCAGTTTTGTTTAATTTGATGAAACATTCTTCAATAGTCATTCAATATAAAAATATATTCAATATATACATACTCAATTAAAAAATTTTAAGATTCATAAATTTGATTCCAGTCAGTTTTTGATCTTTTGCAACAGACAATCGACAGTTCTTATGACATTCAGTTATCGTTGATTTTAATTTTTTTCTTTCATTTTGACTTTTCACAATTTTTTGTGCCATTTCCAGCGTTTGTCTGTATTTGCTTCAATAAAGACTAAAAGAAATAGAATATTGATTTTGCATTTGAGTCTTCCATAAATTTTTCATCTGTTCCTCATTTGTAAAAATGAAAAAATAAATAAAGGAATTTGTGTTTTTTTCAAATGAATCAGTTGTGATCGATTACATAAGATCGGAAGATTGAATTTTAATCGCTGAGGTTATGAATCTTATATATTTTCGAAATAAGTTTACAAGAAAAGTGGAAAAATCAATGTGAAGCGAGTAGCAAACCGAGGCAACAGTACTTGTAAGGAGCAATGAACAAAAAAACAATGATGTTTTCTTCAAGGCACTAAATGATCATATAGATATTTTTTGATAAATAAATCAAATAAATCTATTATTTCAAAAACATAATAGTGAATTCTTTATTTTTATTGGCTCTAAAAAACTAAAAAACCCGAAGAAAACACTTCTTATAATACGCAATGTTTCATAAGCGAGAAAAGATAGCGCGTGGAAAAGTGTAAATTTGGTTTATTTCATGATAAAATAAAAATAAAAATATTCTACATAGAATCAAATATGAAATAAGAAAAAAAAAACGTATGTAAGTCGAGATGGTAGTAAAAAAAAGATCCTCTTTCCATTATCAGTGGTACAATAACTAGAGCTTTGTTTGAGTATAAACATTAAATTCTGATACGTGCCCATCCCTATTTTTGTTGGCTCCGACGGCGTTCAAGTAATTATTTCTTTTCTCTACAATTCTCTTCTGGTCGTTGCGTGCAAAATGGCCCCTTTTATGGTTCTGGTGCGAGTAAGTTTTTGGGAAGGCGAAGTTGGGTTTTGTTTTGTTGGACCTGTTCTCATACTGGTTCTCGGCCCTTGGCTGAGAAGCATCATTATCAACACCCCCATCTTTTTCATCCTCTTCCGCTTCTCCATATCCGTTTTCAACCCAACAGACTCTACAGTAAGGTCCACTGGTTGCAGGGAAGATACAATCGTCGGTGAGACACATTGTTTTTGAAGGAGGTTGTGGAGAAAGCGCCTGATGATGTTTTGAAGAGTGTTGTTGTGGCTTCTTGGTGGGTTGAGGAGGCCTCAGAGGCAGGGCTCGTGGCTGGAAAGCTTCGGTGAAGGTCTCTTTGGAAACTTGCTGTTTGCCTTGGTGTGTCGTTGTGCAGTGTTGTTGCGGCTTTGAATGACGCTGAAAAGGTTGCGGTTGTTGATTGAGATTTTGGTAAAGTTGTTCCTTGTTTGAGGTTCGTTTGATGTTGGAGTCGGAAGAGAATGACGACGACGAGAGGGGAGATTTGGCGAAGGAAGAAGCTGGAAGTGTAGTAGTGATACTAGAGCCATGAGTGGTAGCAACGGGTTCGAGTAACAAATTGTGAAAAATAAAAAAAATCCTCACCATTCTACCACTTTTGGCTGACTTAACAGAGCGATAGAAGCAAGAGATATTAATAAGTATAACTTATTAACAATAAAACGAATAAAAATCCCAATAAACAAGTGTGACGTCCAATAAATACAATGCAACCTCTGCATAAATCCAACAACAACTTGTGAGTTGATGGTTACTCATTCAAAGCTACCAAGCAGCCAACTTTAGAAGAAAACAAATGATCAACCATTCAATTAATTAATTCAATAATTATTATTAAATAAAAAAATAATGGGCAATCCACGTTACCTAACGTACTTTGATTGGCTGCAGGTACGTCTAAAAGTTTCTTAGCTGAACTTTTACCCTTGGGGAATGTTGAAAAGTCAGGTGTCACAGCGATGTGTTCGTCCTGGTTCTTGCGTTGGCCGTTGCTCCAACACGTCTCATTGTCGGAATGATAGGAATAATAATTGCCACTGCTATTTCTGGTGTTTTTATTATTATTACTAATAATAATATGATTATTATGATTATTATGATTATTATTATTATTATTATTATTATAATTATTCATATAGACGTCATCGTCGGGACGAGGCTGGTCATCGATGTTGGCATAGAACTTGGACTTTCCGATGTGCACGAAGCAGGGAGGATGCTTGGCGGGCCTGGGACGAGAGGGCTGGAAGATCTTCTGCAGGGTCGCTGCCACTCCGCCTGTCTCTTCGGCGCCCTTGAGTGGTTTGGGTGAATGGGGTTGAGAGGTGCTTGAGTGTGGGAATGGGGGAGAGGAAAGATCGGTGGGTGAAATATCTCTTCCCTCCGTCATGCTTGGTCGCACCAGTCGGTAGTCTTTGAGGAAGTCGGGAGGTTTGAGGGTTCCTTGTGGGTGGTTGTGCTCTTGCTGGTCGTAGCCCGCGTGGTGGGAGGCGTTGGACTTGGAAGGTCTGTTGAGACTCAGTGACTTGCCCTCACTCAGCCTTGAAGCGCCTAACCCGCCAGCGTCGTCGTTGAAACCGATCAAGTAGCGACCTCTAGTGAATGAATTGAAATTATTTTTCTTTTCATCGCTACTACTTTTCTCAATGCCCTTTTGTGCCTCTGTGGCGTCGTAGCCATAGGTTGGCCCCCGTCTAACTTCCTCCACGAAATCATCGTAGAAATAACCATTGTTCTGAAAACTTGTTCTTTCCAGAATTTCTCCAACCTCAGCGTCCTCCACGTCTTCTTGAAAGTTTCTTGTGCAGTTGTTAGATAGACCGGTTCTTGACTTTTTGATCTGGTTGTTGACTTGAGAGCGTTGTTCCGACAGCAAGCAGAACCTCTGCCTGACGCTTTGCATGTAATTTTTCACCAACTTGTCGGCGAATGGAGCCTTGTTGATGGTCATTCGGGCACACGGAATGGTGTTTGGAGGTCTGCTGTTGTTGACGTTGTTGCTGATATTGTCGTTGTTGTTAGTAGAAATGTTATAATTGGTAGAGATGTTATATATGTTGTTGTTGTTATTATTGTTTTTGTTATTATTGTTGTTGTTAGTGTTGGCGTTGTTGACAAGCGAGAAGAGGGGCTGTTCGAAAGAGGAGGACAGCAGCTTGGTGGACTGCAGCGAGGATCTTCTGCGACGTTTAAGACTGGCATTGTCGCTAGATGGCAACTGCACCATCTCCAGACTCAAGTACTTGCTGAGTAGCTCCAACAGCTCCTTCTCCTCCATCTCACTCTCCTTCTGGCTCTGACTCGGATCGATAGAGAAATGTACGGGTAGCAGCTTGAAGTCCTTGTCCAACAAAGGAATCCTTACTGGCATGCGGTGGATGGATGAACATGGGACGGAGTTTGAATGAGGTTGGATGGGTTTGGACAGATGAAATGGGATGGGATGAAAGGGATGAGATCGGATGGGATGGGATAAGATTGGATGGGATGAGATGGAATAAGGTGGATGTTGTCATTGTAAACCTTTTAAATATTCCTCATGCACTCAACAGAGAGACCACCCAACCAAACACATACATTCTACAGGATTGGTGAATAGCAGTAACATTATAGTCAAGTTCAAAGCAACCCACCAACAAACCACCCATTCACATACCACCCACTCACAAACCCCCCTTCACCAACCACCCCCTCACAGTGGTCCAATTCCACGTCATTTCCCTCCCCCTCCTTCTCCTGCATGGGGCACAGGGCGTTGAAGTGGCCGAGGTTGTAGACAAGGAGGAGGGGGGAGGAACAGCAGAGAGCGGGCGGGTACTGGAGAGGCAGGTAGATGCCTCTGAAGGGAACTGGAGAGAAAGCCTGTCCATGAGAGTCCTTGAGAAAAGGACTGGCCACCACGATGATGGGGCGCCTCACCACGTGACACAAAACGAAGACGTGAAGCTCGTCCAAACTCTCGTATGTCAAGTTGGCGTTTGGTGGTGGTGCTCTGTGGTGGTGGCATTTTGTGGTGGTGGTGTTCTGTGGTGGTTGTGGTGTTCGGTGGTGCACCGTGATGGTGGTAGTGGTGTTTTGTGATAGTGGTGGTAGCGGTATTTTGTGGTGGTGTGGTTTGTGGTGGTAGAGAATCAATGATGTTTTGAAATGGTGTAAGAAGGTGGCTTTTGTGTGTTGTTCAGTTGCAGACAGCAGTGTGGAAAAAGTGATTGAAAGAAAAGAAAATGCTTGGATTCATTCAAAATTAATTAATAATTAGCTATAAAAATTGATTAATTAATTAGACCACACAGCCAACAACTGACTGGAACTCATTCAAGGGACTGATGTCATCGTGACCACAACGCTCCCTGGGCACGAGGGACGAGAGGTGCACGAGACTGGACCACTCCTTGTCCCACTCCCCCTCCTCCAACTGCACCCCACAGGCTCTGTCGCCGTGGAAGATTAGATGGGATGGAATGGCGGTGATGATGATGATGATGATGAGGATGATGATGATGATGAGGATGATGATGATGATGAGGATGATGATGATGATGATGATGAAAATAATAATAGCATGTATGATATAATATTAACAATGTTATCATTATCAATCATGAGAATGATAATGATTAAAAAAAAATAATAAAAAGAATAATACTAATAATAATATAACAAACTATAAAAAGAGGAGGAAAAGGAGGAAGAGAAGAAGAAAGAGGAGGAGGAAGAGGAAGAGAAAAGAGAGAAAAGGAGGAGAAGGAGGAGGAGAAGGAAGAAAAAGAGAAAAATGGAGAAGAGGGAGAAGAAAAAAAGAGAGAAAAGGAGGAAGAGGAGGAAAAAGAGAAAGAAGAGAAGGAAAAGGAGGAAGGTGGCGGGACTCACTCGAAGTGACAGTTCTGTTGGTGCAACCACCTTCGTTTCATGGCTTTCATGAAACTCCCCTCACCAACCATCATCTGAGGTGGCGGTGATGATGATGATGATGATGATGATGATGATGATGGCGTTGATTGTCAAATGATTTCAGTTTTGACCAGTGAATATTAAAACAATATTTTGTAATTCTTTATAAATATTTTTATTCTACTTCATGCTTCCTTGCAGAGATTCCAGCTCGTATGTTATAGCAAAGTTATTTATTGAAATAATCAAATTGGAGAAAAAAAAACGAAAAGAATGCAGTTTGGTGATTAGATGCACCATTGTTACCTGATGAACGGCCCTTCTGAGAGCCAATACTCTGTCGTGGAAGCCCCACATGGCTGTGATGGGTAGATGGATCGATGGGTGGATGGATGGTGGATGAAGGAAAAAACGAAGGAACAGTGGATTGGTTGATGAGTGTGTATATTGTAGGAAGATGGATAAAAAACGGATGGATGTAAGTTTAATCTCATTAAGAGCTCCAGTGACTCTCATTGACATGATCACAACAACACTCCTCAACCACACTTCCCACAACAACACACCCACCTACCACCTGACCACACCCCCTCAACCACCTGACCACAACCCCTTGACCAACCCAGTGATGCTGCATGCAAGAGACAATTTCCATCTCCACTGGTCACCAAGGGCAACAACCTTCCACACACCCCAGTCGGTGTCCACCAGTTCAGATCACCTGGAGGACATTCAGAGTTTGAGATTAATTTTCATTTGGAGACTTTTGATTTTAATTTTTCAACCAATTACAGCAATTGATAAAAAATTAAATATTCAAGTATCTTTCCAGCCTTCCATCTTTTCATGCACTCCTCACCTCTCTCTCATTCTATTCATCTACCTCGTATCCCCTCACCCACTCTCATCCCTTTTTCATCCCCTTTAACCCTAATTTTTTCACCTGTCCTCTTCCATTCACCATTCCACCAAGCCTATCTACACACCCTCTTGTTCCAGTGACACAAGGACTGAACTGTCGACCAGGTCCTTGAAGAGGAAGGCCTTGAAATCCTCGGGGAAAGCCAAGAGGTATGGCAGCACAAAAGTGAATGTTGACTTATCAAACAAACTTTGATCCCTGTTTTATTTCAAAGTATGCTTTTTATTGAAAATTGTTTACAAATAGTTTATTCGGTCACATAAAATAATTAAAAAAACGTATGTTTTTATCTTTTCATACATGCTTGCTTTGGCACTTTAGAAATGAAATTATTATTATTAGCAGAATTGAGAGTGAGTGAGTGCTGAAACAATAGGAGGACATACTGTTGAGATGTGGGTTCATCATGTTGCTCGGTCAGTTGTTGTAACATGGAGTGACGAGCCCTGCCGACCAAGGGAATGTTGTTGCTGGTTTTTGAAAAACCTCTTTGCAGCCGAGCTAGTAGAAATGAGATGAATAGCTGCTAAGTTGAATTAACAATAATTAAATAAGAGCGGTTCAAGGGGGCGAACATAGATGCGTCAGAGCTAGCCTCAATAAACACATTTTGCGTTGATCAGTAAGAAAATAATAACTTTAAGATTTTTTAACAGAGACCCTTTTAAATACGTTACATGATTTATTTATCAGAATTGCCTTTTGAATAAAACTATTACATGCAATTTTTACCACTGAAAAAGCGCTCAAACATGACGCTTGAAGTTTTTACATCCGCAACCAACCTCTGCTCCTTAAAGAAGAAATATCTTCCATTTTGTCCAATTCATCATTTTCTTCATCCATTATCATAAATTAAATTTATCGTGGTTTTTTATTTATTTAGAGATGTTGTGTGCAGAATTGATATGAAAAATTATAGGAAGTGAGTTAGTTAACAAAGCTAATTGAAAGTTTATTTCCAAAACTGTTTCTTTAGCCTTGAAAAATGTAAAAAAGTGAGACTGAATGCCAAATATAAAAATTTGTAATTTTTCATAGTTTTAGCAAGGTTCTAAAACGTTATAGCTCTTAGACAGATTTTTTATTTTTAATCAAATATTATAAATTTTGTGAAATATTATTATGAAAAAATAATTTGATTATTGCATTTATCCAATCAATCATTATTTCAATAAAAATTTTACTAGTATTTTGTGAATTCTGTTTTCAATGTAGTCAAGGAAACTCAAACATATGTGAAAAATGAATTTCAATAATTTTTTCAGAAATATAATGCAGAATATACATAAACATGGAACAAACAAAAAATGTCTTTAATGCAAAAACTCACAGCAAATTTCAGTCGGCTCTGGAAACGAGTTACCTGTCAAGGCTGGAAAGGCTTCGACATGGGAAATCAGCGTTGAAGAATTTGCAGACTGGAAAACAAATAGGATATTTCAAAATTGGGAAAGAAATTGGAATTGGGAATTTCTCATCTGTGAAAATTGGAGTGCACATTCTCTCAAAAGGCATTCATATTTGAGATGACATATGTTGATATATTCAAAATATTTCATAAATACAGATAAAGTGGCATTGAAGATTATAGAAAGAAGCAGGCTAAACAAGAAAACGTTTCAGTTTTTGGAAAGGGAAATAAGAAGCCTCAAATGCCTGGACCATCCTAACATTGTGAAATTATTTCAGGTATTTTTCAAACTTTAATTCGAATTGATTGCTTTGTATTTTTTTCATTATGATTGATTTCAATAAATAATGGCTATAAAAAATGGGTTGATTTTTTTCAGGTGATACGGAACGAAGAGAAGACATTTCTGGTGATGGAGTACGTGGAAGGGACCAATTTGTACTCCAAAGTGTTGCAGACTGGCAGAGTGGCTGAGGGGGAAAGCAGACAGATTTTCTACCAACTCGTCTGCGCTGTTTCATACATGGTTTGGAAGCTTTTGTATCGTGAACATTGTCTCTATTTACTATATTTTAATTCGAATAACTATTCATTTCTACGTCTGCCTCCACATCCATTTCTATGACGACCACATTGAAACAACAAAAACTACAGCAAAGTTAATCCACCTCTTTTATAACACCCCAACTAATCTAATCTAATCTCTTCTATTCAAGAAATTTGTAACGCGTCCTTCAGCACTATGTTCAAAGGTGCAAACTACCATCGCCATTATCCTCCCACAAACACCACAGCACAGCAAAGGAATTGTGCACAGAGACATTAAAGCAGAAAACATCCTGCTAACAGAAACGCATCGCGGTCCTCGTTCTCCCACCATGAAGCTCTGTGACTTTGGCTTCAGCAGGCAGAGTGGAAACCTTTTGAGCACCTATTGTGGTTCACCCCCTTACGCCGCCCCTGAACTCTTCAAAGAGGATCGGTATAGAGGAGAAGGCGTGGATGTGTGGGCCGTGGGGGTACTTTTGGTTTTCATGATCCTCGGCTACCTCCCCTTCAGAGGACCCTCCGTTAAAAAAATTATGGTGAGTGGTGATTCGATGGTTAATGGTGGCTGAGAAGTTGAGTGGGTGTGTGGGTGGATGCTGGTGGGTTGGTGAGTGGGTAGGTGAGTGAGTGGTGGTGGATGGGTAATAGGCGAGTAGGTGAGAGCAGGTTTGCTGGCGAATGGTTGTTTGGTGAATAGTTGCTTGGGCAGTTGGCATATTGGTGTTAAAATAGTTGAGTAGTAGCTAGCTTGTGGTTTGCAAGGTGATGTTAGCGTGCTTCAGAAGCCAGTGAACAAAAGCTAGTGAACAAAAAAACTAAAATTTGTAACCAAAAATTGAAATATAATTAAAAAGATGCAACGCACGAACCCCCACTCGAAAACAGGAAGAAATTCTGCGCTGTCACGTGGTTTTACCTGATGACGTCACGAGGGAGTGCAGTTCACTGGTGAGGGGGATACTCAACTCTAATCCCAACAAAAGATTAAAAATAAGAGAGGTTGCTAGGCACGCCTGGTTGCTTGGTAACGTAGAAGAGAGTCAAAAGTGGCTTCCAAAGAAACCGAAAAATGAAAAAGAAAAAGAAGGAGGAGAATTTAAAGAAAAAGATGATGAAGATGGTGAAGATGACGAAGATGGTGAAAATGGTGAAGATGGTGAAGATGGTGAAAATGGTGAAGATGGTGAAGATGGTGAAGATGGTGAAGATGGTGAAGATGGTGAAGGGGTTGGTAACTATGGTGATGGGAATAAGGATAAGAAGAGGGGGGGTGAAAGTTCGATAAATATTTCTGGAAGTGAAAAGTTTGGCTGTGTGAAAAAGAATGGTGGCATGAAAAAGGAGGAGGAAAAAGAAGAAGGAGAAGGAGAAGAAGAAGATGGTAAAAAAGAAAAGAAAGTGGAAAAGAAGGAGTTGGAAAAAAATGATAATGAAAAAGACAAAAATAGAAATGAGAAAGAAAATAATATAAATGAGAAAGACGAAAATAGAAATGAGAAAGACGAAAATAGAAATGAGAGAGACAAAAATAGAAATGAGAAAGACGAAAATAGAAATGAGAAGGACAAAAATAGAAATGAGAAAGACAAAAATAGAAATGAGAGGGATGAAGCTGGCGACAACGTTAGTGTCTTTTGTTTGAGACGGAGGGATGGAGGGGAGGGGAAGTTTAGGGGCGACGGAGTCAATGAGGGGGGTGGTGAGAAGAGGGGGGTGTTGAGTGACAATGACAAGGCTGTTTATGAGGAGTTGCTGATGTATGGGGTGAGTAGGAATATGGTGGAAGAAGACGAAGAAGAGGAAGAAAAAGAAGAAGAAAAGATAATGGAACATTGGAGGAAGGAAGAAAGAAAGGAGGGTGTTGAAACAAACAGAAGGGGAAATTATACGGCCTTGTATCGCATAATAAAGCACAGAGTTCCGATCGATGGAGGAGGTGGCCGTTTTAAAGAGTCAAATGTGAAGCCGATAAGACGAAAACCTCGATCCTATTGGTCTTCCAAGGTTACCTCAGACGTGTGTGTGCTGCTCTGAATAAAAAAGAGATGGAAAATAATAAAAATGAAAATTTTAATGGAGTTCCTATGAATATTTAATGAACTTTATGTGAATATTTAATGGGCTCTATGTGAATATTCAATGAGGATTTAATGAATATTTAATGAGTATTTAATGAATATTTAATGAGTATTTAATGAATATTTAATGAGTATTTAATGAATATTTAATGAGTATTTAATGAATATTCATTAATATCAAATTTAATGTACTTGGATAAAAATGAAAAATTTTCAATGAATTTAAGTGTAGACTAGTTTGCAAAATGAACAAAAATATTAATAAAAGGAATAAATAATAAAATATATAAATAAATAAACAATTAAAATGTTCATTAAAAGATATAAATGACCTCAAACGACTGCTTCAAAAGCCTGGGTACATCCAATCACTTGTTCACCGGTGTCCATGCATTCACAACCACCGCCTGCCTCGTCTGCCTGTCAATCACCCCTTCCAAGTCCTCCTGCTTCTTGTACTGCTGTTACTTTCAATGATGATGTCTGTTACCCCTTGTCTGTTACCACTTGTCTGTTACCACTTGTCTGTTAACCTTGCCTGTTACCACTTGTCTGTTAACCTTGTCTGTTACCACTTGTCTGTTACCCCTTGTCTGTTACCACTTGCCTGTTACCACTTGTCTGTTACCACTTGTCTGTTACCACTTGCCTGTTACCACTTGTCTGTTACCACTTGCCTGTTACCACTTGCCTGTTACCACTTGCCTGTTACCACTTGTCTGTTACCACTTGCCTGTTAACCTTGTCTGTTACCACTTGCCTGTTACCACTTGTCTGTTACCCCTTGTCTGTTACCACTTGTCTGTTACCACTTGTCTGTTACCACTTGCCTGTTACCACTTGTCTGTTACCACTTGTCTGTTACCACTTGTCTGTTACCACTTGTCTGTTACCACTTGTCTGTTACCACTTGTCTGTTACCACTTGCCTGTTACCACTTGTCTGTTACCCCTTGTCTGTTACCACTTGTCTGTTACCACTTGTCTGTTACCATTTGCCTGTTAATACCTGCCTGTTACTTGTTACTTCAATTTTCTTGAAGATCTAAATTATGATAATTTTGAAACTTCCATTTTGACACTATCACGCAAAATACTCATTTCACGAATACTGATAATGACGTCATTTGTACTTCATTTTTGGCTATGAGGTCGTCGGACTGACGCCATTTATAAATGTTTTTTCAGATATTATTGATATACTTGAAAGTAAAAGCAGTAATAAACATAATGAGAGTCTTACTGACATGAGTATTTTTGAAGTGACGCACAGCCTTATGCTACGTCTGGTGCCGTTCTCTCGCTGTCGAATGCATCGTCAGACCCGGGGAGGTTTGATGCTTGGGTGTTGCTTGTGAGTATCGTTAGTTTGGTTGATGTTTTTATCAGGTTGTTTCAAAGAGGAAAAAAAAAATTTTCGTTTATTTGGTAGAGTCATACAACATGACATTGAGTGTACACATTGTACTATTGCTGCCACAAAATTACTGCTGCTTATACTGCCGGGAGCTTAGAAGTATTGATATTAAATATTTTTTTTTTATTAACGAAACGAAATTATGGCGTATAAGCAAAGTATCCGAATGAATGGCAGTACACATTTAATGTGGTCATTTATCTCTTGATTTGAAATACTTTTCTTTGTCGGAGATTCCGTAATGGTCTCATAAAATATATGCTTATAATCTCGTTTGAAAAATTGATTGGAAAAATAATCGTCAATTTAAACGTGTAATTTAAGAAATCTTCCATAATGTGGTGAGTTGAAAAATAAAATTGAGTTTTGAAGCGAAAAAAAAAGATGAGAAATCGCGAGAATTTGATTATAGTAAGTGCTTTCAATTAGAAAGTTTCGAATTTTGAAACTTGGAGAAAAAAAATTTTCAAATAATGGAATTTTTTTTTAAATAATGAAAAAGAATTTTAAAAATAATGAAAAAAATTTAAAAATAATATCATAGAACTTAAAGGCTTATGCTGCTAAGGGATTTTAAAATTGGATTAGTAACTGAAATATTGGTCGTAAATGAGGGAAGTGGAACTAATAGCATTGAAAAATGCAATGAAAAAGGTATAAAAACTATATTAAAGGCTTAAAAGGGGAATTAATTTCAATACCTGATTTATCTATTGTTATTTTTTTAATTATACGCCGGATATAAATTTAAAATGTCATTCGGATCTTTATTTAAAAAATGTCAGGGTTACCTACAAACGACCTCAGCTACCATTAATTAATGCTATGTTGGCTTAGTTGAAAATGACTATGACGCTGTTGCAAAGAAAAGCTATGAAGAGGGTGAAGTTAACTATGCAAAAACTATCATAAAAACGAAAAAAACATTTGAAGTAATAAAAACTGTACACCAGTCGGACATCGTTGGATGACTTGAAAGGAATGTTAATTTTGGCTTTGAAAATTTATTTTTATCCTCATTTCATTTTGATTTTTTCAAAACGTTTCATTTTTGTGAATTAAGATTTGATGAACCGTGATGGAAGCTTGACATAAAAACTTGGTTTGGCAGTTTTTGTGGTTCAAAACGTGTCGAACGGGGCTTTCAAAAATGAGTTAAAAAACGTTGAAATTAATTTAAAAAAAGTTTTTTTTGTTGAATGGAATCTATTAGGAAGTATCAGAAACTCAAAAAAATTGTGAAAAGAAAAAAATTTCGATAGCTTTGCATACAGCTTAGTGTAAGCGTAAAAAACAAACCAGAAACTACACGGTAATGACAATAAATCATAAGAAAATGATTGCATATTTAAATATTGAAAATATATACACAGCGTCTTCGTGCAGCCTTTGAAGAAATTTCAAAATATGGCGTGTACAAAATTTATAATTGAGAAATTATTAAAATTCAGTTTCTTTCAATTTACTTTCATTCAGTCTAATCTTCATTTTGAAGTTAGAATCAGTTTTAATGCTGATTTGCACTTCTGGCGATGGAAGAAGACATCCACACCGGAGTTTGCGGCATGAATGCCTCAAAACCGAGACCTTGCTTTCCAGACACCCGGTAGCAATGCAAACATCCTTCGTTGCTCACAAAACCCATCTATCCAACGCACCCCTTCAAATCTCTCCTCCCTCACCCCCCTAAAACACCCATCCAGGCTCCCACTTCCTCGCCCCCCTAAAACACCCATCCAGGCTCCCACTCCCTCACCCCCCTAAAACACCCATCCAGGCTCCCACTCCCTCACCCCCCTAAAACACCCATCCAGGCTCCCACTCTCTCACCCCCCTAAAACACCCATCCAGGCTCCCACTCCCTCACCCCCCTAAAACACCCATCCAGGCTCCCACTCCCTCACCCCCCTAAAACACCCATCCAGGCTCCCACTCTCTCACCCCCCTAAAACACCCATCCAGGCTCCCACTCCCTCACCCCCCTGAAACACCCATCCAGGCTCCCACTCCTTCACCCCCCTAAAACACCCATCCAGGCTCCCACTCCCTCGCGCCCCTAAAACACCCATCCAGGCTCCCACTTCCTCGCCCCCCTAAAACACCCATCCAGGCTCCCACTCCCTCACCCCCCTAAAACACCCATCCAGGCTCCCACTCCCTCACCCCCCTAAAACACCCATCCAGGCTCCCACTCCCTCACCCCCCTAAAACACCCATCCAGGCTCCCACTCCCTCACCCCCCTAAAACACCCATCCAGGCTCCCACTCCCTCACCCCCCTAAAACACCCATCCAGGCTCCCACTCTCTCACCCCCCTAAAACACCCATCCAGGCTCCCACTCCCTCGCCCCACCCAACAAACTTTGTCCGGCTTTTCAAAGCGCAATTAATCCGTCAATGTTATATAGCACGTATTTTTGCACATGCATCGCTAAATCACATACAGAGAGTCTTTGGTACATCTCAAAGCACGTTCTTCCGACCATTATCTCCATCCCTAATCGCGCACTGATCTCGAGGTGCAATCACGTGCATCACGTGGCTTCCAAGCCGCCACCTTGTCGGAAGGTGCGTGGGTTGATGTGCTTCAATTCAGGTAAGATGGAATTGCAGTTGTTGTTGTCGTTGTTGTTGTTGTTGTTGTTGTCATCGTTTTTGTTGTTGTCGTTGTTTTTGTTGTTGTGGTTGTTTTTGTTGTTGATGTTGTTGTTGTCGTTTTGTTCATGGATTCCTCGCTGTTTGAGAATTCGTGTTGTTAGGAGCTCTGTTAATTTTAAAATATTTTTTATTAGTGAATTATTTTTTTTTTTAACTTGGATCTTTTAACGCAATC
>OX387253.1:7435710-7438210 GCA_947562095.1 Branchellion lobata
AAGAGAATGATGATGATGATGATGTTGAAGATGTTGATGAAGAATAGGAAGAAGATGCTGATAAAAATAGTGGATCGGTGGAAGAGAAAAGAGAGGAAGAGGATGTCGGGAATGGAAGAGAAGGATCCGAAGTGGTGTTGGGGGAGGAGGTTGGTGGGGGAGGCTGTGTGTTGTGGGAGAATTCTGAGAAGAAGGAGTTATAAAGATCACAAAGTTGAGAAAGGAAGAAAGGAAGGGAAGAAATGAAAGAACGTCTTAGGAATGAGTGCAGGGGAGGATATGGATATGACGGTAGTGATGACGATGTTGATGATAATATTGGTGGTGATGATGATGATGTTGTTGTTGTTATTGTTGTTGTTGTTGTTGTTGTTGTTGTTGTTGTTGATGCTGATGATGATGATGATGATGATGATGATGATGATGATGATGATGATGATGATGATGATGATGATGATGATGATGATGATGATGATGATGGTGATGATGATGATGATGATGATGATGATGATGGTAATATATTGGATGATGGCAATGATGAAGGCATTGACAGCGATGGTGGTGATGAATTCAGAAAATCTGTTAAAGAAGATGATGAAATAACTGGAGAAAGAGGGGGGGAAAGTGACAAAAGGGGGAGTGGTGGAGGGTGGGGTGATGGTGGGTGGGGTGATGGATGGTGGGGTGATGGAGGGTGGAGTGATGGTGGGTGGGGTGATGGATGGTGGGGTGATGGAGGGTGGAGTGATGGAGGGTGGAGTGATGGAGGGTGGGGTGATGGAGGGTGGAGTGATGGAGGGTGGGAGGATTGATGGTGTGGTGATGGAGGGTGGGGTGATGGAGGGTGGGGGGATGGATGGTGGGGGGATGAAGGGGGGAAAAAAGGCGTTTGAACAGGAAGGGATGCACAGGGAGGTTTGTGGGTTTGGTGAAAACTTTCAAAAAATTCTTCGCAGAGTTGCATTTTAATTTTATTTTTAAACTCCAAATATTTGTCGTTCCCTCCCAAATTGGAAAGTAAATTGACTTTCGAAAATGCATGCGAAGAGAGGTAGTCTTGATGCTGTTGTTGTTTTTGCTGTTGTTGTTGTTGTTGTTGTTGTTTTTGTTGTTGTTTTTGTTGTTTTTTTTGTTGAGGTTGTAGTTGACATAATTGTTGTTGCAGTTGTTGTTGTTGGTGTTGTTGTTGTGGTTGTTGCTGTAGTTGTTGTTGCTGTAGTTGTTGTTGCTGTAGTTTTTGTTGCTGGTTTTGTTTCTGTAGTTGTTGCTGGTGTTGTTGCAGTTGTTGTTGTTGTTGTTGTTGTTGTGGTTGTTGCAGTTGTTGTTGCTGGTGTTGTTGCAGTTGTTGTTGGTGTTGCTGCTGTAGTTGTTGCTGTGGTTGTTGCAGTTGTTGTTGGTGTTGTTGTTGGTAGTTTGTTGGTTGAGATATGAGGGTTCCATGAGGTTTGAAGAGCGTTTCAGCTTGTGAAGGTTGGTCAAAGAAGGCATTGAAAAGACAATTTAAAAGCATATTGATCGTCTTTTCCTTTGCATGTCTGGTCGAAATGTCATTGTGGTTGTTGTTGGCGTTGTTATTGTTGATGTCGTGGTTGTTGTTGTTGTTGATGTTATTGTTGATGTCGTGGTTGTTGGTGATGTTATTGTTGATGTTGGGGTTGTTGTTGATGTTGTGATTGTTGTTGATGTTAGTGTTGCGGTTATTAATTTCGTCGTTGTTAGTGGACGGGGTTTTGTGATTGTAGTAGTTATTGTTGTTATTGTTGTTGTTATTGTTGTTGTTGTTGTTGTTGTTGTTGTTGTTGTTGTTGTTGTTGTTGTAGTTATGAGGGTTGACACTGTTACTTCTGCTGTTTTGACTGTTGTCGTTGTTGTGGTTAACACTTACCTCAATGACATCATAACTCTTGTTTACATTATTTTCGTTGTTGCAGCTATCTTCCAAAGTATTATAATTATTATAGAACGTTTCATCGTTGTTATTGTTGTTGATATAATTGTTATCGTCATTGTTATAAATATTATTGTTTTTTTTAATATAACTGTTAACGTTATTGTTATAACGATGATTAACTTTGTTATTATTGCCATGGTTACAGCCGTCATTTCCGTTGCAGAAGTTGCGGCTGCCTTCTTTCGAGTTCTGAGTCGGATCACTCCAATACTCAGAGTTTGTCTCACTGTCGTCATGGCAACTTTCCTCCTCACTACCTTCCCCCCTCCCCCCCTCACCACCCCTCCCCTTCTCACCACCCCTCCCCCCCTCACTACCCATCCCTCTTTCACCATCCCACCCCCTTCCGTTGGTGTTCTTTCTATCATCACCCCTTTTATTATCAGCACATTTGAGTCTCTTGGTATCATTGTATCTAGATATGTACCCGCATATCTTATCTTCCCCATTATCATCATGATACATGTGGGTATGATCAGGCTCGTTGTTGTTATAACTGAGTACCTCATCACCATTATATCCATGTGATAACATTATACCAGCGTTGCC
>OX387253.1:7453210-7480710 GCA_947562095.1 Branchellion lobata
TCCGAACTCAATAATTTTCAGCTTAAAACTTTGATCAAATTTGTTTTCAAAATATTTTCACAATAAAAGTTAACATGAAAAAGTCCATAAAAAGAATTTTTCGTAGCAAAAAGTTGATTTAAAGTCGAGGCCGGGTAGTAAATGTAATTTAAATATTTTTTTAAAGATTTTATTTTGACGAGCTTATGATCAAGGGACTGGAGACTCATTGAAAATTCAAATCATTCGCGAAATAAATTAAAATTTAAAAGTCCTGTTTTTTTTCGCAAAAAGTTCTTTTCAAAATTGACATTTTTGAAGCTTTTCGTCGCAATAGAAGTAAAAAATAAAACCAGAATTTTTTTCTTCACATTTTCAGATTTTACAACAAAAACCTTCATAAATCTTCAAATGGTTTGAAAATGTTTTTAGTGGAAACTCAAAAGCAGATTTCTCTTTTAAAATCTTTTCAATTCAATTTCACTCTCAAATTGTATCCGAGGCATCCGGAGTAGCGGAAGGTTTGCATGAAAGTGTAACGTTTGAAACTCCATATGCGTTTCCTTCAATTTCAAACTTTCTCAAATATCCACTTTTCTCTTTTTGGTTTTCTAAGTTGCATTAAAAAGTTTAAAGTTTAAAATAAGTTTAATTTGTAATGGAAACTGGCTGTTGAAGCTTTGAGGCCTTTTTGAAATTCAATTCCATTCTTTCCCTTTCCGTTAAACCACATTGACTGGTCTTTTTTTGGAACACACCACAACAACACCAACACAACACACCACAACACCAAAACACTGACACAACACACCACAGCACCAACACAACACCAACACATCACACCACAACACCAACACAACACACCACAACCCCAACACAACACACCACAACACCAACACAACACACCGCAACACCAACACAACACACCACAACACCAACACAACACACCACAACACCAACACAACACACCGCAACACCAACACAACACACCACAAAGCCAACACAACACACCACAACACCACGACATGCAATCTTACTCAAAAGCCACAACCACGTTCACTTCGCATTTTGGAAATTCAAGTAGTAAAGAAAAGTATTTCTATTAATAGAAAAATAATAACAATGATGATTAATAATAATAACAACGATGAATAATAATGATAATAATAATAATAATAATAATAATAATAATAATAATAATAATAATAATAATAATAATAATAATAATAATAATAATAATAATAATAATAATAATAATAATAATAATAATAATAATAATAATAATAATAATAATAATAATAATAATAATAATAATAATAATAATAATAATAATAATAATAATAATAATAATAATAATAATAATAATAATAATAATAACGTTGAGTAATAATTAAAAAAAACAATGACAATATTTTTTTAGTTTTATTCTTATCTAATAATATTTCGGGTTAATATATGTGACCTAGTTTAAGAAATAGTGTCTTATTGGTAATAGTGTCAAATGAATATTCATTAGAAGGGCCACCCATCCACGTTTCAGTGAGGTGTACTGACATTCTGTATCGAAGCATCCTCATCAAAAGCACCTCAGCCCATGCACGCTCGCCAAGCAACATGGTAGCCGCATAACTACCAAGCGGCCGTGAACATATGCAAACACACTTTCACAAACAATAATAATAATAATAATAATAATAATAATAATAATAATAATAATAATAATAATAATAATAATAATAATAATAATAATAATAATAATAATTTCACATAAAAGCAAACGTTCACACTTAGGAACACACACAAGCACACTTTCACACTCAAGGACACATACAAACACATATAGAAAAGCTTTGACATTTGAAAACGTTACAACTTTGCATTGGCATCTCAAACACATACAAACACACATTCACAATAAAAACAACTACCAAAAATACTTACACACAACATGAAGGAATGCAATAAACGAAGACATACACACAAACAAGCAGAGTGAGAAAGAGAAAGACAGAAGGTTTGATGGACGGGTGGAGTGAATGCAGAGATTGCTTTCCTAAGACGCCACTTCAGCTTATAAGCTCTTTCATCACCCCTTCACCAGCCATCTTTTTCTTCTCTACCTCTCTTCCACCACTCACTCCTCCATCACTCTTCTATCACTTTTCCTTCATCACTCACTTTTCCATCACTCACTCCTCCATCGTTCATTCCACTATCAAACCCTCTTCTTACACTCCTCCTTCAACACTCAATCCTCCACCACTCTATCCATTCTTCCAGCGTCTTCTCTTTCACTCCCCCACCACCCATCTTCCACCCATCTTCCACCCATCTTCCACCCATCTTCCACCCATCTTCCACCCATCTTCCACCCATCTTCCACCCATCTTCCACCCATCTTCCACCCATCTTCCACCCACGACTCTTATCTCCTCCCCACTCTCCATCACCCACCACCGCCACCCTCCTCCATTCATCCATCATTTCTCACTCATTTCGTTCTTCATCCCTTCCATCCAACTTCATTTTGAAAATTGCGCTTTTTATTATTTCAACGTTTTAAAAATTAATTTTTTCAAATTTAAAATTTCAAAGCAAACTCTTGAAATTTTCGTTTTTTTTGCTTGAAAAAAAAACGTCTAACATTAATTTTTCATTATATGAGTTCTAGAAAAACTGTCCGATGTTAATTTTGTTTTATGCCATGTTTTCATTCTGCTGGACAATCTTTCAAAAAATCCACAGAAAAGTTTTTTGAGTAAAACAAAAAAATTCAGTTTTTTAAAAAAATCCAAAAAAATCCAAAAAAAATATTTCACATCTTGTTTTATTATTGCTTTGGACCACTCGTATGAAGGAGGCTGGCTTTCGAAAAACAAATACAAAAAAACTTATTTAAGAAGTTAAATGACGCAAGACCTGTTTTTGCCACCATACTTCGCATTTTCACCATACCTTGCATTTTCACCATACCTTGCATTTTCACCATACCTTGCATTCTCACCATACCTTGCATTTTCACCATACCTTGCATTTTCACCATACCTTGCATTTTCACCATATCTTGCATTTTCACCATACCTTGCATTTTCACCATACCTTGCATTTTCACCATACCTTGCATTTTCACCATACCTTGCATTTTCACCATACCTTGAATTTTAACCATATTTTTTACTATCAATAAATTTATTTTTCAAAACCACTTTGCTATGCATTCATCAATACGTCATTTAACTTAAATTTGTGTTTTCATGCATTCATTCTCTTTTCAATTAGTCAGACACAAAAAAAAACAATTAAAAAAAAAATAAAACACCAAAATGAGTCAAAATTTATTAAAACTTTAATACTTTGGCGATTCAACAAATAAAAAGAAGGCAAGGGTAGTCGAGATACGAGCACAAACGGCATGAGTTGAGCGTCCATAAGACATCATTTTCATCAAAATCAATGAAACTGATTTATTTCCAAATGTCTGACATCATGAAGGCCACCATAAAACCGAACTTGTAGCAAGTTCTTTTGCCATTTCAAACTTCCAAACGATACCTAATTTTCTAATCTAATCTAATCTAATCTAATCTAATCTAATCTAATCAAGACATTTGTAACGAGCCCTTTAGCACTACGTTCAAAGACGCTCCCATGGAAACGGTTTTACTCTTTGTGGGCTATGCCGCAAGCGCAGAGTTGTTAAACAAAAAACTATAAGTTAAGAATGGTCAAAATTAGAAACAAAATTGGCCATAGAATCAAATCAATGAACTTTTAAAATTTCGAATCAACCCTTGTTTATAATCACACTTGAAAAATTGTGAAAATGTTTGATCTTGCTAGAAATGCCACAAAAAATATCAAAAAATTCAAAATCAAACTAACCAAAACTAATGTTACAAGAAGTTGACAGTTGAAAGCAAAACTGACTACAGAATCAAAAGATGAACTTTGAAAAATTTAGAATATAATAATTGGTTTTAATCACATCCAATGACAATGAAGAATGTTACATTCTTGAGAGATGAGCCTGATGTAGGAGTCAAGGAACATTTCTTCCCATCCATTTCTCCCTCGGCCATGTTCCATTGTCACAGAAAGCCCTCAGTTGACGATTTCAGCCCGCTGTTGCTCATTTCAAACGAAAAATGGTGGAGGAATCTTCGTAGCAAATACAAGAAACAAACTATTTCACAACTGATTTATATATTTTATGAATAATATTTGAAATTCAAAACTTTGATAAAAACAGTTTAATATAGTAATTAAAAAAACAGACAAAAACGACCACATTTCAGCTCGAAATTTTAAAGAAAATATATTTTGTTGGTTCAAAAACGTCTGAAAGCTAAAAAAAATACTTAAAAAGGAAAAAATTCAAAAATCGTCGAAAATTCTGTAGCGCTTAATTTAAAGAAATGCCGGCCTCCGTGATCGATCAATACCTTCTGCTTATTTCGACATCCTTCAAGCCGTCTCGTTTTTAATCTTTCAAAATTAAAAATATAATTATCTTTTGTGCAGTTTTGTTCGCAGTTTTTCATATGTTTTCAAAACTCGGTTTGAAATGTTTATTCATTTTTTTATAATCTATAATTTTTATAGCGCTGATTAAAATCTTTCGCCGCGTTACATTATTTTTTTTAATTAAAATTAAAATTGAACTTGGATAAATAAACTTTGTTTACTTTTTAATTTCGTTTAAAAAACTAATATTCTTTATATACTAAAACACATTTGATCATAATTTAACTAAAATTTACAAAAGGTGGATTTTTTTTGTTACAGTATGGCCGTTTTCGTCTGCTCTTTTCAATTACTCTTTTTAAACTATTTTTTCAACAAGTTGAATTTTTAAATAATTGTTATAAATAATATAAATTAGCTGTGAAATATTTTGTTTCTCAATAGTTATGTGATATGATTGTAAACTATTTTATATCCCTCAGTATTCACTTGATTCAACTCAGACTTAGTCATACTCTAAACTTTCAAAGTTTTATCAGTTTTTTTCTAATGTTTATGGTCAGTTTTGTTTTTATTTTACACTGACTATTCGTAACCTTATGTTTTTGATTAACGCCTCCACGCCTGCGGTATAATGATTGGCTTGTAACGATGTAAAGTGTGATCGAGTGAGCCCAGGTTTGAGTTCTAAAAGCGGCAACTCAATTAAAGTACACACGCCGTCCTAGAACGTCCAGCCCTCTAGTAGCTCACAGCGAGTAAAACCGTTTCCATGGAAGCGCCTTTGAACATAGTGCTAAAAAGCGCGTTACGAATTTTTTTATTAGATTAGGTTAGATAACACTTTATAGTCTCTATTAGATCAAGTCCAGACATACGCTGGGAATGTTACAAAAAAATAAGATAAAGATAAGACACTATAAATTTGAATAACGTTCAGACCTTACTTTGAATAATATTGTCTTCTCTTAGGTCGTTAGTTAACCACATCTTTTCTGTGCTTTGCTTCGTTGCAATGTTTTCAGGCACCTGCTGGGTTAATTTCGATGAAAAATGAAAAAATGAACGAAAGTGGTAATTAAAAAAAAATAAAAAACGCGGTAGTTTTTTAAATTAAAAAAAATTGTAATTTTTTAAAATTAAAAAATAAATATCGTAAAATAATTGAAATATTTAAACAAAATTGAAAATAATTTAAAGTGAGGAAACTTGACAGAAATGTAATACAAAGTTTAATTATTAAAAGATCAAAATGAAAATGGAAAGCAAAAAAAAAAACGTATTTTTTTGAAGATCCGAATAGTTTTTTTTTGAATTGAAAAAAACTAGTCGACCATTTAATCTAACAAAAATTGAATTTTTTTAATTTAAAAAAAATATTTTTACAAAAGTATACAAAATAAAAATAATTAAACAAGAAATGTAAAAAAATAGGTTCAATGGAAAAAAATGAAAACAAAAAAACCTGAAAAGATGTATTAAACTTGAAAACATCAAATTAAAGAATGTATCGAGCAACACTGCATGAGTTGAAATGGAAATGACTTAAAATAAAGTCATTCAATGACGTTTGGCTGTCACTTCTGGAACGTCCAACCAGATGAAACATCCTTCTATCTATGAGGTACATTAATAAGCTTCATGCTTATAGTGGTTGTTGTGTTGTAGTGGTTGTTGTGTTGTGGTGGTTGTTGTGTTGTGGTGGTTGTTGTGTTGTGGTGGTTGTTGTGTTAGAAGGGTTGTTGTGTTGTGGTGGTTGTTGTGTTAGGAGGGTTGTTTTGTTGTGGTGGTTGTTGTGTTGTGGTGGTTGTTGTGTTGTGGTGGTTGTTTTGTTGTGGTGGTTGTTGTGTTGTGGTGGTTGTTGTGTTGTGGTGGTTGTTGTGTTAGGAGGGTTTTTGTGTTGTGGTGGTTGTTGTGTTGTGGTGGTTGTTTTGTTGTGGTGGTTGTTGTGTTGTGGTGGTTGTTGTGTTAGAAGGATTGTTGTGTTGTGGTGGTTGTTGTGTTGTGGTGGTTGTTGTGTTGTGGTGGTTGTTGTGTTGTGGCGGTTGTTGTGTTAGGAGGGTTGTTGTGTTGTGGTGGTTGTTGTGTTGTGGTGGTTGTTGTGTTGTGGTGGTTGTTGTGTTAGAAGGGTTGTTGTGTTGTGGTGGTTGTTTTGTTGTGGTGGTTGTTGTGTTGTAGTGGCTGTTGTATGATTTGCACAGACATGTCGAAAACTCAGAATTATAAAAACATGGCTTCATCACAAAAAAACAAACAGAAATTAACAACGAAACGGTCAATTGAGATGTCCATCAAATCAACTCAGTCGGTCCAGCACCATCCGCCTTCCTTTGACAAAGCGGCAGTTTTGCTTCCATGGAAGGTCGTTATGAAATGCAATAGAAGGGGCTTTAATGCATCATTTTCGTGTACAATCGCTTGGGAGTCGGAGGTAGTTTACGAAAAATTACGAAAAAACAACAGAAAATATTTTAAAACGAAAAAAAAAAAAAAGATTTCTGTGCGCGCATTTTTAACTTTCGAATTTAATGTTGTCACTGTTGTTCCTATTTGTGATGTATAACCACCATGCGATTACAACAATAACCGCCACACACGAACAACAACGAAAATCCACTAGACAAAAAACACTAATTAGCACTACACAAAAACAAAAACCCTGCGCGATCAACAACAAGCCACATACTCGCACGCAAACACCAACAACAAATACTCCCAAAACCACAACAACATTAACATCAACGACAGCATGCATTCAAGTCCACCACACAACTACTTCAGACCATCTGGACTAGTTACTTCCACGTGCTTCAGAGCCATGCACCTCAACTCCAAACGGTCCTTCCAACTCATCTGCATAGAAATCATCGTAAAAGTCTTCTCCCAACTCTATGCCATACTCTTCTAGTTCGTTCTCCCCTTTGAAGGCAGTCAAAAACCTTCTTTGGGTGTTTGTGGAAGAGCGCTGTTTGTCTGGTTGCATCTCAGCTGTGTCAACTCCTTTCGAGTCCACTTCTGCATCCATTGGCAGTTCCTTCCATCGCAGCTGCCTGCTTCTCTGCTCTATCGACTCCTCCTCTTCCTCCTCCTCCTCCTCCTCCTCCTCCTCATCTCTCCCTTCTTCTTCTTCATATCTCCCTTCCTCCTCCAATATCCTTGCCTCTTCGGCTATCTGTTTGAAAGATGGAGTGAAAACAACTCCACCATCAACAACAGATAACACAACCACAACAACACCATCCACACAAACACTAGCACAAAAAAACATCATTAACACATAAAACACACACTAACAACTCACACAAACAAAACCACAAATCCCTACAAATTAAACAACAGCCACAAAGCACCAACAAAACACACACATCATCTCTCATCCCACCCCTCCAACCTTCAAGTAGGCATGTTTGATGGCGTGGTTGGTGCGGGTAAGAGGCTGGAGTTGTGTGGACAGAGACCTGCCCATGAGAGAAGCGAAGTTGTTTGGAAGGATGGTTTTGAGAACGGCTGAGGCATCGTCTATGTAGTCGTCAACTTCCACGTGGAAGAACCTGAAGAAGGCCACTTCCCACTCCGCTACTGGAGTTGTGGGTGGAGTGGGGTGGTGTTTTAGAGTGGTATGTTAGTTGAGTTGTGGGTGGTGGAGTGGTTTATGAAGTGGTTACTGCAGTGATTGTACAGAGTTGTTGACAATAGGTGTGTTGTATAATGTGGTTGAAGAGGATTGAGTCTTCAAAGTAAATGATATTACTCCGAACTACTTTCTTCTTTGGAATACGCTTTGAACCAAATTTTGCATTTTGAAATTTATATTTTTTAAAACTTCAATTATTCTCGAGCGCCAATAGTTTTCAATAATTATGTGACTCAGATTTTAAAAATTTATTTTATTTATTCTTGTATTTGATTTAAAATAATATTTACGTTTCAACTTTTCAAAGCTTCATTCGCTTTAACGGCAGACTTCATCCTGAGGCCCGTTGTCGTAAATCTAGCTCTTGCTAATTACAGACCAAAAAGCTCATCCTCTTAAGATGCTTTTCGTGTCATTTGGAGTCTCAACGGCTGAAAATTACAAAAAGCTGCACACAGTTCGACTCAACAGTGAAGGCTCAAAGCCTCTAGCGAACAAAATTAAATAACAGATAAAAACTCATTTTAAACATTTTAAACGAGAGAACAAAGCCATCATCGTCACCAACATCACTTCCAACAACGCAATAACCCACAACGATATGAAGATCAACACCACTGAAAAGACAAATTTAAAACTTCTTGAACACCAAAACACTACGAAAGAAGAACTGAAAAAGTGTGAAAGAAACAGAAAAAGTGTATAAAAGTGAATAACCTATCCCCAAACATGCTTCCGGCAAAGACATCAAATAATTATGTTACGTTCTCTGTTTATAACAAACTAAACTACCTTCACAGGCATTACTTCATGACCTCATGAGGCCTCCACTGAACCTCACCATTGCAACCTCAAATCTTCCTCACCACACTCCTTCCTTCTTCACCATTACTTTCAAGTTATTACAACCACCATTTATACAACCACCATCACATTTATAAATAAATTACAACCACCACACATGGGGCACACTACCACACACGAGGCCCACCACCACACACACGGGGCACACCAGCAAGATAGCACAGCGGTTGTCACTCACTCATTTGTCGGGGCTGACACCTGATGAAGGGTCTGCAGAGGCATCTGAAACACGAGAAGGTGTTGCACACCCTCTGCAAAGAGTAACAAAAACACGACACCAGGCCCGCGTAACAACAACAAAAGTATATTACGACCTGAGGGTTGGGAGGTGGGTGAGAGAGGGTGGAACAGAGTGAAGGGGGGTTGGGAGGTGGGTGGAAGGTGAGTGGGAGATGGCGAAAAGGTGGGTAGAAGTGAATGAAACATGGGTAAAACGTGGGTGGGGAGTGGTTGAGAGAATGGGTTATAAAGGAAACGAATGAGTTTGCATTTTCTCGGAAGCAGGCAACAGTTAAAAAGATGTCGCATGTTGACCACACAAAATCTTCATTATCACACTTCCTTTGCTCTCATCAACTCTTATCTATGCAACCATACTCATAAAATTCCTATTCATTCAAACATCATCACTGGATTGATCTTTTCTTATCATATCCTATCCAATTCTGTTCCATCCAAACCACTTCAATGTTCATACGTCCCATCCCATCCACTTATTCCCTTCTCCCGTCTTTTCCATTCACTCCAAGCACAACCTGAATTGCAGCAAATATCCCCCAAGTCCTCCATCGATTGTCGATGAAGAGCTCTTTAGAGGGGCCTGCCATCAGGAACTCATCGCCCAAGTTGAAATCCACCTTCTTGATCCTCATGTCACTCAGCTCCTGTGGGTGGATGAATGTGTGGGTGGATGGATGGATGTGTGGGTGGATGAATGGATGTGTGAGTGGATGGATGTGTGGGTGGATGGATGGATGTGTGGGTGGATGGATGGATGTGTGGGTGGATGGATGTGTGGGTGGATGAATGGATGTGTAAGTGGATGGATGTGTGGGTGGATGGATGGATGTGTGGGTGGATGGATGTGTGGGTGGATGAATGGATGTGTGAGTGGATGGATGTGTGGGTAGATGGATGGATGTGTGGGTGGATGGATGTTTGGGTGGGTGTATGTGTGAGTGGGTGTATGTGTGGGTGGATGGATGGATGTGTGAGTGGATGGATGTTTGGGTGGGTGTATGTGTGAGTGGGTGTATGTCTGGGTGGATGGATGGATGTGTGAGTGGATGGATGTTTGGGTGGGTGTATGTGTGAGTGGGTGTATGTGTGGGTGGATGGATGGATGTGTGAGTGGATGGATGTTTGGGTGGGTGTATGTGTGAGTGGGTGTATGTGTGGGTGGATGGATGGATGTGTGAGTGGATGGATGTGTATGTGTGAGTGGGTGTATGTGTGGGTGGATGGATGGATGTGTGAGTGGATGGATGTTTGGGTGGGTGTATGTGTGAGTGGGTGTATGTGTGGGTGGATGGATGGATGTGTGAGTGGATGGATGTTTGGGTGGGTGTATGTGTGAGTGGGTGTATGTGTGGGTGGATGGATGGATGTGTGAGTGGATGGATGTTTGGGTGGGTGTATGTGTGAGTGGGTGTATGTGTGGGTGGATGGATGGATGTGTGAGTAGATGGATGTTTGGGTGGATGGATGTTTGGGTGGGTGTATGTGTGAGTGGGTGTATGTGTGGGTGGGTGGATGTGTGAGTGGGTGTATGTGTGGGTGGATGTATGTGTGGGTGGATGTGATCAATGGATGGATCAATGGATTAGTTCCTAAACGAATAAAAGTGCAAGTTGACAAATGAAATATTGATGAAAAACGGAAGCACATAACCATTGAACTTAAAATTAAATAAGATGAAAATAAAAAGAAAAAAAATAAAATATAAAAATGAAAAAAAAATTTTTTCAATTGAATTGAAAAATGGAATAAATGAGGATGAGTTGAGCTTCGAAACAACCACCTCATGGATCTTCCTCTTGACTCGTCTGCTGCCGCAGTCACGTGAACGTCCTGCTGAGCCTTCTTCGATTGCTTCTTTGTCGCCGTCACCACTTCTACCACAGCCACCATTACTGCCACAGCCACCATTACTGTCACAGCCATCAAAACCACCACTACCACCACTACCACCACAGCCACCACAGCCACCATTACTACCACAGCCACCATTACTACCACAGCCACCACAGCCACTATTATCACCACTACCACCACTACCACCAGGACCCCCAGTGTCAGGCTGCTCTATGGTGGATGTTACCACAGTGGGTGGTGGTCTTGAAGATTGGTTTATGGTGTTGGTTGTGTTGGTGCTTGTGAACAAGGCATTCATTCCATTGTTCCAACCTCCAGCTTCTTTATTCCTTGCTTTACTGGCTTTCTCTCCAGTTTCGTTAGCGTTGTTGGTATTATTACTAACACTGTCCTTGTTGGTAGTATTGAAAGTGGCTTTGGCATTATCAGAAATAAACTTTCCATGAATATTGTTACTATTAAAGGTGGTGGTAGTGTTAATTTTTGTGTCATCATTAGAATTAGAATTAATAAAGTGAGTATCCATTTTATCGTCTGTATCAATGCTAGCATCAATGCTGGTTTTAGAGTCAATGACGATGTCAGAAGCAATAGGAGTGCTGGTGTCAATGTTGCTATTAGTGTCAAGGTTAGTGAGACCATCAACCCCAGCACTGTACTTAGTATTCTGTGTTTGCAGTTCCTTCAGCAACCGTTCAAGTTGTTGTCTAAAAAGCACAAATGGCTCTGGCCGCTCCTCCTCTGACACCCCCCCTTCAGGCCTTCCCTGGTCACCTTGGTACCTGGTGGAGGGAGTGATAAGTGAGTGATTTTTAAACTGTTGATTGTGTGCTATATAAATAGAAGTTGTTGTTTCGACCTGTGAAGTTGTTGGTTTAGCGTTAAATCATATTATTTTGCTCTTATTAGAAAAAAAGAATTGCATTGTTGAAATTTAATAAGTTCAATCAATGCTGTTTAGTGAGCAACGACTTGATGTGTGAGTGAGTTACTGTTGAAGGGTGAGTGAATTGATGTTGAATGGTAAGTGAATTGATGTTGAATGGTAAGTGAATTGATGTTGAATGGTAAGTGAATTGATGTTGAATGATGAGTGAATTGATGTTGAATGTTAAGTGAATTGATGTTGAATGGTAAGTGAATTGATGTTGAATGGTAAGTGAATTGATGTTGAATAATGAGTGAATTGGTGTTGAATGGTAAGTGAATTGATGTTGAATGATGAGTGAATTGATGTTGAATGGTAAGTGAATTGATGTTGAATGATGAGTGAATTGATGTTGAATGATGAGTGAATTGGTGTTGAATGGTAAAGTGAATTGATGTTGAATGATGAGTGAATTGGTGTTGAATGATGAGTGAATTGGTGTTGAATGGTAAGTGAATTGATGTTGAATGGTAAGTGAATTGACGTTGAATGGTGGTTGATGGGGGTACTGAGTAATAAGGGTGAAGTAATTGCGATTAAACATGCATCTTGACTTGTTGCCTTCGTCCATAGGGAAGAGCTTCTCAAGGCAGTTTTTAGCCAGCACTCTGAACTCTGCGGCAGAAACAGCTGAAAATTTTTAAATAAAAAAATAAAATTGAGATGGTGCTAATCTTATTTGGTAATAAGAGTTCATGTTTTCACTTTATTTTTGAAAGTAACAAAGATTCAAATGGAACATTCCGCGATTTGAAACTTAAATTATTTTGTAGTTGGTGGCAAAAACCATGAAAATTCAAAGCCACAATTTCAAAAATCAATTAAAAAATTGAATTATTAAAAAAATAATTAAAATAAAGTTAAACGGTGAGAAACTATTCAAAACTCGGTGCCGATTGCATGAATCAATCAATTAAACTTAAATGAACGAATGAATTAACCAACGAACGAACTAATAAATGAATGGAATAATGAATGAATGAATGAATGAATGAATGAATGAATGAATGAATGAATGAATGAATGAATGAATGAATGAATGAATGAATGAATGAATGAATGAATGAATGAATGAATGGATGAATGAATGAATGAATGAATGAATGAATGAATGAATGAATGAATGAATGAATGAATGAATGATGAATGAATGAATGAATGAATGAATGAATGAATGAATAAATGAATGATGAATGAATGAATGAATGAATGAATGAATGAATGAATGGATGAATGAATGAATGAATGAATGAATGAATGAATGAATGAATGAATGAATGAATGAATGAATGAATGAATGAATAAACGAATGAATAAACGAATCAGTTATGGAGCTATAAATAAAATAGCATGGATAACATGGAACCTTCTTTGGCTGCCCCACTCAAAAGCGCTTGGAGGGCCTTGGTGAGGTGGTGCTTGAAGCGCTTTCTCTTCACTGCCTGATGACTCACTTCACTCAAAAACTCCAAGTACTTCTGAGAGTGGTTGCTATATATGGTAAGTGATTGGTGGTTGTGATAGTTGGTAAATGATTGGTGGTTGTGATAGTTGGTAAGTGATGAGTGGTGGTGATAGTTGGTAAATGGTGAGTGGTGGTGATAGTTGGTAAGTGGTGAGTGGTGGTGATAGTTGGTAAGTAGTGATAGTGGTGGTGATAGTTGGTAAGTGGTGAGTGGTGGTGATAGTTGGTAAGTGGTGATAGTGGTGGCGAATGCGGTAAATGGAAGGAAGGTGAGTAATAGAATGGTGCTTGGGGGAAAAACCTGATCAAGCTGGTCAAGGCGCTCAAACTTTTCCACTTTCCTTTTCACCCTCTGCACTCGGTCAAGCTTAGACTCAATGGCAAAGTCCGTTTCATTGAAAATATCCTCTGCTTCAGTTTCTAGCACATTGACTGTGTCATTGTGCCTTTTGGAGTTGTTTAACTTCATATTCAAAGCATCTTTTATTTGTTTGGTTGTCAATCTTTTTCTTCCTGCATTTTCATATTGAATAGCGTATTTCAAATTTTGCGCTGCTATACTCGACTTCAACTCTTGGTAGGTAATGTACGCCAAGACTGAAAACGATTTTCAATGAGTTTTTCAAGAACTAAGTGAATATAACAAGATAATACTTGGTTATGTTATTTTAATATGAAAGTTGATATTTTAACTTCTACTTACTCATGAAACCAAAAGTACAAAACGCTAGATACTTCTTCCACAAATAACTCTTTCGAAGCATTTGGAACTTTTTAAAATGCCACCAAAAATACTTTATGAGAATTTTTGGAGTTAACTAGAGTACAAAATTATGATTTTTTTAAAGTTGAATGTACAAATAATTTTTTTAAATTTCAAAGACTTCAAAGATTTCAAATTTCAGTTCGGATTGAACACTAGAAACAACTCTGTTGCTCTTAACAACAAGATAATATAAACATTTAATAAATAAATGAATTTTTAACATCTTTAAGAGTAATTTAAGTAAACCAAACATGATAATTAAACTAAAAATTCTCGCAAATTAAAAAAAAAAGCTGACAAGCTATCCACAAAACTCATGAAATCTTTCTGAAGCGTTCATCCCATGCCTAAACCACAGAAATGGAATTTTTCAAGTGCTTATTAACCTGGTCTCGAAAGAAAAATTCGGTTTTTGATGTTTCGAAAACCAGACAAATTTGTTACAAAATGCCTTCAAAAAACCAAACGAGCAACCACTCAAACAACAACAGCTACAATAATCACCTCAACAAAGGCAAACACACGTTTTCTAATGTAGAAGATTACCAAAAGTCTCCAAAACTTTTGCACTATTTCAGTCGTCCTATTGAAAGTATATGTGAAAGCGAAAGCACGAAAGTACCTTGGCTGGTGGTGTACTGCGCCGAACTCATCTACAACCATGGTGCTGTGGTCACTTGTACATTTTGAATGTTCAACACGTGCACAGCTATTGAAGTTTCAGCTTTAAATTCAAATTATTCAATTAAGTTTTTGAATTTTTTAAAGTTTTCGAAATTATTTTAAACGGCAGGTTTGAGAACAGAAGGCGTCTTCAGGGTAAACGGCAACATGCGGAAGGTGGAGGAGATCAAGAACCACATCAACAATACATGGAGGATAGAGTCATTAGACGCACTGTTCGGTGAATTCTTCAGTCTCCACAAAAAAATATCCGACATTTATGAATCCACTGATCTCGTGGTGGAGAGCCATTGCGAAGTCAACAACGCCGTAGCGCTTCTTAAGGGCTTCCTTAGACAGCTCACCAACCCCTTGATTGGCCAAGCTCTCACCAGAGAGTTCATCTACTGCCTCTCAGGTTGGTCTTTGAAGACGATGACATAAGAAGACGATGACATAAATGCTGAAATAGCTATATAACTAATGTTTTCTAGATTGCTAATCTTTTCAAAGCTGTTTAAATGATACTTTGCTCAATTTTTATTAAATCGCCTTAATATTAATTTTTTGTCATACATTTTTGTCATCTCTATGACATTTACATTCAAGCAATGCAACTTCTCCCAAATAACGCAACCATGGTCGCAAACACAAAAGCCATAAAAAATCATTTTAAGTTTAGATGTCGTCTTAGAGTATCCAGTCCTTTAGAAGCCCACGGAATGTAAAACCGTTTCCATGGCAACGCAATTGAACATAGTGCTAAAGGGCGTGTTGCAAATATCTTGATTAGATTAGATTAAACAAAAACACAAACCACCTTCACAACACAATCCCCTAAACCAACTCAAATCCTTCCGACCAGCCAGCAACCTCTCTTAACGCATCAAAAACTTTTCCCAACCCACCAATAACTTTTCCCAGTCAAATCCTGTTCCAAAAATTTCCACAGTCAAAAAGGTATGTCCAGACAAAGTGAATGAGCGACTCAAAAGCTTGGTGAAAAAGCTGCCCCTCAAACACCAGACGAGCCTCAAGTACGTGATGCAGCTGATGGTGGTCATCTGTCGCCACAGCAAGGTCAACAAAATGTCTCCCTACTCCCTGGGCATCGTGATGGGACCCAATGTGTTCAGGTAGGTAGTGGCTGTAGTGGTGGCTGTGGTGGTGGCTGTGGTGGTGGCTGTGATGGCGGCTTTGGTGGTAGCTTTAGTGGTGGCTGTGGTAGTGGTTTGGGTGGTGTTAACACCACTTGATGCCACATTACTTACGAGTTCTCAAGAGTCACAAGCTGGTGGATTTCGGTAGGTTACTTTGTGGATACTACTTGTCATTAGTTTTGTTTTCTTCATTGGATGTTGTATTGGGTTGCAATTCCATGTAGGGTTGTTTTGAATTTTAGTTTCATGATAGTTTCATATCGAATTTTTCTCTGTGTCTTTTTAGCCATCTTTTTGCCTTTCTGCATCTTTCTAGCCATATTTTGCCTATCTGCATCTTCCTTCATCTCTCAGTTTTTCTGTATTCCTCCGTTTCTTTTCATTTCTCTCACCATCCAATTTTCCAGAGTGGCTCCAGGCCTGCAGCAGTCGGCCAACAGCGTGGTGGCTATGTTGATCGAAGGTTACGATGAGATTTTCAAGGAGCCCTACGAAAGCTTCAGCTCCTCTTGTGGAGAACTCAAGGTTGCTTGGTTTTTTAAAAAAATGAGTTTAAAATAGATTTAAAACATAATTCATCATATTATCATTAATTTCCAATGAAACATGGTTTGTTTCGAATCACTGTTTCGCTTGAACATGAATTGAACATTTGTTTTAATACACTCAGCGCCCGTAGAGTAATGGTTAGCAAGCTCGCTCCAAGAGCGTGAGGCGCAGATTTCGATTCCCGGCTTAGCTCAGATTTGAATTTTAAAAAGCGGTAACTCGAGTAAAGAACAGACGCCGTCCTAGAGTGTCTTGATCACTTAGTTGCGCCTCAGTTGCTTGCCTTGGCGCTTTGCAAATGAAATTTTTTTTTTTTTTTTGAAATTTTCTGAACGTTCCAATGCCATGCAACCACCATGCAACCACCATGCAACCACCATACAACCACCATGCAACCACCATGCAACCACCATACAACCACCATGCAACCACCATACAACCACCATGCAACCACCATACAACCACCATGCAACCACCATGCAACCACCATACAACCACCATGCAACCACCATGCAACCACCATACAACCACCATGCAACCACCATACAACCACCATGCAACCACCATACAACCACTATGCAACCACCATGCAACCACCATGCAACCACCATACAACCACCATGCAGCCACCATGCAGCCACCGTACAACCACCATACAACCACCATGCAACCACCATGCAACCACCATACAACCACCATACAACCACCAAGCAACCACCATACAACCACCATGCAACCACCATGCAACCACCATGCAACCACCATACAACCACCATACAACCACCATGCAACCACCATGAAACCACCATGCAACCACCATACAACCACCATGCAACCACCATACAACCACCATGCAACGTCCATGAAGGACCCTAACGTTGAAGTGTACGAGAAAGAACAATGCAGAATGCAAATTGCGATCAACCAATCTCTCCTCTCTCTCGAAAGAAGCGTAAGTGAACTAGGCGCAACTGAGGAAGACGATGAAGACGAAAAAGAATACGATTATGAAGAGCAAGATGGAGATGTGGGTGGAGAGGGAAAAGAAGAAGGAGAAAATGAGAGGGAAAACGGATATAACAAAAAGATGGCAGAAAGATCCTTCAGTTCGCTCACCACAGTACAGCAGAAAAGGACTCTACTCAACAATAAACGCAGAGATATGACTTATAAGTAACTTCGTATTTTTTATATCAATTTTTATATCTTGTATCACGTCTTAGATAGATAGTTTTTTTGATAAACCGGGGATATTTTGTATAGGATTTCTATATTGCACAAAAGTCAATAAAACCTTTTTAACCCATTGCACCTCTTTTGCAGGATCTTGAACAAGGAAATTTCCAAAGTGATCTCTTCTTTCTTGTTTCCTGACGACTCCAGTCAAGCTGAGGGTCTGTACGCCAGCGACTCATTGAGTTACGCACAGCTCTTTGACGAAGGCTTTCTCAACGGCTGTAACATGTATGCGGAAGAAGAGGAGGAGGAGGACTGCGAAGATGACGATATGAATTTGGAAGTGGAAGATGAGCTGTTGGAGCTGGAAAACAACTTGATTGGAGCTCTCCGAAAGAATTGCAACAGACGCTTGTGGGACAAACTCACCCCCACTCCCTCACCCAGCCACTTACGACTTCCCCGGGGTTCTCAGAAGGCTCGGAGAACGCTGCAAGAAAAAGAAGTAGGTCAAATACAGGGGCAAGCTTTGACAAGAAATAGAGAAGAAAAAGGTCAAGGTTACCCCAAGGAGGCTAAGACGACGGCTAAAACCGGTGCCAAGAATGAGTGTCCAGAAAGTATGAAGTTCAAACGCACCTCGACTCACGAGGACAACCAAGACTTTGTGGGAACTCCACGCCACCAAGCGGGCAAGGCGCTTTCTCCACACAAAGCGCTTTCTCCACACAAAGCGCCTTCTGCCTCCCATCGAGATTCGAAGGATTCTGAGACTTACAAAGCTGCAAAGCCGATCTTGAATGCGTGTGAGATGCAAACACTTTTTAACAACTCCACCACTGGTGTATTTGATGGAGGGTGTGAGGAAGTGGCAAGCAGAAAGTGCGGTTGGTCACGCTCCATTGGAGGAGGCGAGGATGAAGCTGCTGAAGGGAGGTCGCTCGGCATCATGTATCAGCACTCAGCCACGCACCACCAGCTGGACAAAAAGCCAACAAAAGTTGTCAGAGGGAGTCTGCAAGGGGAACTCAAGTGGAGCAAGACCGCACCAGACTTCAGCTTCAAGAGCGGCATGGACGGAGGAGAGACAGTGGCCAATGTGAAGGAAACAACCGCTGTTACATACCCCGTCCAAGCCTTCTTGTCTGCTGACAACCCGCATGAAGCCAAGGAAGGAGGCAAGCCGGCAAGAGAGACCCCTAACACCGAGTCTTCCTCCTGTTCTTCGCTCAATCTGCACACGAACCAAAGTGACTCTGTGAAGTCAACTGTCACAGTCATTGATCGCTACAGTGGTGATCTGCCTGGAACCATCATCGTTTCTCCTGACGCCTCCACAGGGCATCGGAAGAAGAAGAAAAAGAGCAAAAGCCCCGAGTGTTTGACCGACAATGAAAAGGAGACGGCTGTACAAGAAGATGATAGTGGCAAGAGGAATAGAAGCCTGAAGGTTGGAGGATCATGGAAGAGAAAAGAGCAGGGTGAAGCGTTTGCTGCAGGGCAGGCTGGAGAAGCAGTGACAAACGGGGCTGTTAATTTGCCTTGTGGTCGTGAGAGTTGCCGTGGAGAAGGAAGTGAAGAGGAGGAGGAGGAGAAAAGCGCTGACGGAGGTGTAGTGGAAAGAAGGAAGTCTGGGACGGTTTTGGATGAGTGGATTAATAATGGTAGTGCTACTGGTGGAAAGGACGCGTCACGTAGAGGTGTGGTTAATAGTGCACAAAATGGTCATAACCCAGAGGTTTTTGGGGCACTGGAGAGTGTTATTGGGGGGGTGGCTGGAAGTGTGGCTAACCAAGATGCGGGAAAAATGAATCTACTTGAAGATGGAGAAAATGAAGACGAGAAAAGAGCTATTGATTCAAATCTGGAGTTGAAAAAAAAATTCATTGAGAATCTGAGGATGAAGCTGAATGAGAAGAGGCAAAGTGAAAACAGACCCATGAACACAAGGGTTAGTTGGATGATCTTCTTAAGATAGTTCTTTTTTTTTTAATTTTTTTAGTATACATATATGATCATTTCAGTAATTTGATAAAACAGGGGTTTCAATGATGGAAGAGTTTGGGGTAAAACTCAAATTCTCGATAATATTAAGTGGTTTCGAAGTTTTGATGGCATGATGCCCCTTCGAAATCACCCGTCGTTGCATTGTGCCGTTGCTTTAGAGGCTTGAGTGGATGGGTGGTAAAGATTTTAAAAACACGCAACACCTCATTCCAAATAAGTTAGAGAGAATCTTCGAAGTTATTCAGTTGGAAAGCGAAAACAGCTCTTATTTGTGAAGCGCCAAAGCAAGAAACCCAAACGTAGTAGTGGTAGTAATAGATTTACCGTTTGGGCGCTCGGTAGTTAAGCCATAACCCATCGACCACTCTCGCTATCCCTTTCCGGCTAGTCCGTACCGGGGGCGAGTAAGATCTCCTGATGGCGCACACGAGAGGCTCGAACGAGCACTTCAGCCCACCGCATGCCTCCTCGACTCATTATTCCTCACTACAAAGAACAGTTAACCTTGCCAGCAGGATGTAATTCTTCTCACCAATGGAGTTTTGCTATGTTATAATTATTTATCCTTACTATTGGTCTTTTCATTATTATTATTTTTATACTTAAACCAAGCCTCTACCCAGCACCGTAATCACTACACCCAAGACTATTTTCCTATTTTGTTTCTATTGTCGAGTCCGCCAGCAATGCCGTTATGTTCAAGTTTATTAATCACTTTTTGTGTCGATTGGCACCGTGAACAGTTCGCACCCGATCGAGTATCTCCTTAATAGTACCATCAATCAATCATGGTTGTCAGTGGCGTTGAGCACAATGTTTGTGAGAGAGGTTGAAAATGTTAATATAAGGTAAGAACGTGAAATTTGTAATTAAAAGTTTAATATAATTAATTAGTCACTAATAAGTTCATTTAAAAAAAACAATTAAGTACCCACAGCGAGCAAAAGCGCCCCCATGGAAGCGTCACTAAACGAAGTGACAAAAAGTGTCTTAAAATTCTTCTGATAAGACGAGATTACTTCAAAAGGAAGGATTCATTTTTTCAAAAGCAAATTCAAGGAAAACGCTGCATTGGGAAATGGCGAGAGATTTGGCAATCTCTTGCAATACAATACAATACAAAAACGAATATTATTATAGTGGCATTAACCCCGTAGAGTTTCGAGACCACTCAAAAACGTCTATTATTAATCTATTGTAAGCTTTGAAACAAGCGAAAATAATAACCACTACAAAAAGGTTTTTGAAACTGTTATCTGGAATTATAAATGGTCACTGAAAATTTGAAAAGAAGTAACGAAAATGAGGGTAACAGAACAACCATGACCGTTTGTGCGCAATCGGGAAATGCCTTGCATCGTGTATTGGATGGAAACGTGCGTTTGCGAGAGAGGTTTTTGACGTTGCTGTGACACCACCGCAGAAGATGGACGCAGAGCAGCTGCGGAGTGAAAAGACAGACCTGCAAAAGATGCTTCTCTACTACGAACGAGTGTTTGGAAAGGCGGTCAGTCTTTGCCGTTATGACAATTTGTCGGATAATGATGATGAGGATGAGGATGAGGATGAGGATGAGGATGAGGATGAGGATGAGGATGAGGATGATGATGATGATAATGAGGATGATGATGTTGAAAACGATCAAATAGAAATAACAACAATAACACTAATTAATATTATTATATATATTTATTGTTATAAAAATGATTATATTATGCTTATAATAACTACTGCTTTTAATAATAAAAATATATTTAATATAGTATCATTATTATTTAAAAAATAATTTCATTCATAACAAAGAATAATAAAAAACGATAATAATAATAATAATAATAATAATAATAATAATAATAATAATAATAATAATAATAATAATAATAATAATAATAATAATAATAATAATAATAATACAAATAATAATAATAATAATTAAAAAAAAATAAAATAATAATAATAATAATAATAATAATAATAATAATAATAATAATAATAATAATAATAATAATAATAATAATAATAATAGTAATAATAATAATAATAATAATAATAATAATAAAAATAATAATAATAATAACAATAATAATAATAATAATAATAATAACAATGAAAATAATTCTATTATTTTTTTAAAATATTATTCATAATAAATCGAGTTTCAAAGCGCCAAGGAAACAACTGAGGCGCCTTGAAGGTTCATTCGTTGTTGGACGAGTGATTTTTAAGCCCATTTTTCTGATAATCGTGGTTTTCATTGCGGAAGAGAGATTAGCGTGATGGAATGAGGGAGTGTACATGAAAAATGAATTTAAATCTCGAATATTCATTCAGAAAGTTCTGGAAGAAAAAGAAATGGTGCGCTCGTTCTACAACAGGTGCAATTCCTTGTAGCTTTTATTCAAATGTTTACACACACACACACACACACACACACACACACACACACACACACACACACACACACACACACACACACACACACACACACACACACACACACACACACACACACACACACACACACACACACACACACACACACACACACACACACACACACACACACACACACACACACACACACACACACACACACACACACACACACACACACACACACACACACACACACACACACACACACACACACACACACACACACACACACACACACACACACACACACACACACACACACACACACACACACACACACACACACACACACACACACACACACACACACACACACACACACACACACACACACACACACACACACACACACACACACACACACACACACACACACACACACACACACACACACACACACACACACACACACACACACGCACGCACGCACGCACGCACGCACGCACGCACGCACACACAGTTCGCTTCCTCTTTCTTTTTTTTCTTTTTTTATCTTTTTTATTCTAGTTCTTCTCCTTCTCTTCCTCTTTTTCCTCCCCTTCCTCCTTTTCTTCCTTCTTCTCTTTCTTTCCATTTTTTTCCTCTTTCTCCTTTTTTTCATCCTCCTCTTTCTTTCCATTATTTTCCTCTTTCTCCTTCTTTTCATCCTTCTCTTTTTTTTCATTTTCTTCCTTCTCCTTTTTTTCCAGGTACAGCAACATCAAGCAGATGATCAGAAGAATCAGTCCACCAAACAGTCAAAGTAGCAATCCGGAGAATCTAGCCTTCACCCAACAACAAACACAACAATTTCAACAACAAACACAACCACTTCAACAACAAACACAACAACAACAACCACAACAACAACTTCAACAACAAAAAATCCAACAACAGCAACAACAACAATTCCAACAAAAACCACAACAATTTCAACAACAGCAGCAACAACAACAATTTCAACAAAAACCACAACAATTCCAACAACAGCAGCAGCAACAACAACAATTGAGACAACAACAACCACAACAACAACAAACACAACAACAACTCCAGCAACAGCAACAACAAAAATTTCAACAACAATTTCAACAACAACAACTCCAACAACAACAATTTCAACAACAACAACTCCAACAACAACAATTTCAACAACAACAACTCCAACAACAAAAATTTCAACAACAATTTCAACAACAACAACTCCAACAACAACAATTTCAACAACAACAACTCCAACAACAGCAGCAGCAACAACAACACCTAGGACAACAAAACCTCTTCAATCTTCCAAACATCCCAGTGGATCAACTTTTCTCCTTCAATCCCTTCTACGCATGAGACTCCGACAAAAAGTTCATTTTCAGGTTTGTTCAGCCTGGCCTGTATGGCAGATCATTGAATCTCGTCCAAAGTGTAATAGCTTACTCACAAGATACTTTGGCGACCTTCGCTGCTATTTGAAGCTAACGTGGATTCCTTGCATGGAATTTGTTATAACAGTGTAATCCTTGGGTGAGCCTTGGTAGGAGATTAATGGGTTTTTAAGGGGTGTTTAGTGGGTGTTTAGTGGGTGTTTAGTGGGTGTTTAGTGGGTGTTTAGTGGGTGTTTAGTGGGTGTTTAGTGGGTGTTTAGTGGGTGTTTAGTGGGTGTTTAGTGGGTGTTTAGTGGGTGTTTAGTGGGTGTTTAGTGGGTGTTTAGTGGGTGTTTAGTGGGTGTTTAGTGGGTGTTTAGTGGGTGTTTAATGGGTGTTTAGTGGGTGTTTAGTGGGTGTTTAGTGGGTGTTTAGTGGGTGTTTAGTGGGTGTTTAGTGGGTGTTTAGTGGGTGTTATAATAGGTGTTCTATACGGTGTTCTAAACGGTGTTTAGTGGGTGCTATAATAGGTGTTCTAAACAGTGTTTAGTGGGTTTTTGATGGGTGTTTAGTGGGTTTTCCAATGGGTGTTTAGTGGGTGTTTAGTGGGTTTTTCAATGGGTGTTCAGTGGGTATTTTAATGGGTGTTTGGTGGATTTTTAGTGAGTGTTTAGTGGGTGTTTAGTAGGTATTCTAATGGTTGTTTAGCGGGTGGTTATTCAAGTAAGAAACCTCAGAATGTGTTGAACATTCATAAGCAATCTTCATTACTGCAGTATATATACATGTCATTTAATATATAAATGATTTTTATTTACTTCAAGTGTGAATTTTATTGATTTTGTGAGATTATCTTCTCTGCAAAGTTGTCCATTTGTATTGCGTTCAACTCGGTGTAAGTCTTGCATAACGTCGAGTTCAGTTGTTCCGTGGACTTATTTTTAAAATTGAGACAAAATAAACTTCATTGGTTTATTGAGGCTTTGCAAAGGATCAGTGAGAATCACAACGCCAGTCTCTCTCCATGTTTTATTGGTAACAACTAATTAATCCAATTTGTGAAGCGCCAAAGCAAGCAGTCCAGTCATTAGCACAAATCAGGTATAAAAGATCAAAGCATTTTGAATAAATATGTTTGAAGTTTAGATTGGAGAGAAGAAATTGAGATGGAATTCTTTATCGTTTGTGGTAAGAAGCTCCAACTAGGAGAAGATGCGTTCCTGAAAGGTCGTTTTGAGACGAAATAAGAGCCCTTGCTTTGAGGTGGCCTAATGGAGCTAATGGGCCTACAACCCATTAAAACCCGGAAAGATAATTTAATGAACAATTAAATTCTCTTGTTGGGAAGAAAAAGAAGTACCACTTTATAAACGTTGGAAGGGAACAAGCTTGAGTAACTTGGAGCTTTGAAAACTAATAAGCGAAGGGAACAATAAAATAAAGAAGATAAATAATAATAATATACAGTTTATGAGTATGAAAAATATGATTATAAAGGTTTGTGAGTGGGAAAGTATATGAAAATAAAAAAAACATTTAAAAAGTATAAAAATGAAGTAAACACCGTTTGTAGGCGATTTTCGTTTGGGTTGCTTGTATGCTGACTGCTGGAAGCTCTCTTCGCCTCCAAGAGCCAATCTGTCTCTCGATCCTCATCCTCTCGATCTTCATCCTCTCGATCCTCATCCTCTCGATCCTCATCCTCTTGATCTTCATCCTCTCGATCCTCATACTATCGATCCTCATCCTCTCGATCCTCATCCTCTCGATCCTCATCCTCATCCTCTCGATCTTCATCCTCATCCTCTCGATCCTCATCCTCTCGATCCTCATCCTCTCGATCCTCATCCTCTTGATCCTTATTCCTTTGATCCGCATCCACTTTATCTTTTTCACGGTCAGTTGTTTCACATTGTTTACTTCAAATACTCAAAACCAAATCCTTGTGCTTGAGCGAGAATAAAAAAATAACTTGAAATGAACCTCGAATTAGCCGCCACTGAAGATTGATTATTGTACACACAACCAAACGACTTTTTCTTGTTTTCAGTTTTTCGGCAACAAGAATCTCTCATTAGCTCAAAACCCCTGCCAAGCAATTCCAGATTCTGCTTTACAAGAACCTTCACTTCACACACCATTCTGCTCTTCCAGCTCCTTTTCATCAATCGACTTAAAATTTATTTTAAAAATTATTTTCGTATTATTATTATCATTATATTTTTTATATTGTCGTTGTTATTTTTTATAATTAATATTTTTCATAATAATATATAAAAAAGTTAATAAATAAAACTATAACCTTAATGACAAAATAAGAAGAAAGGTTCAACGAGCAGAGGCGAGCGCATACAGCGGTGTGACGGCAGGCAGTTCACGAGGGCACACTGTGCTGAGAAGTGCCTTGTGAGAGGTCGGGTGTGAGGTGTTGTTGTTGTTTTTGTTGTTAGTATTGTGGTGGTTTTTGTTGTGGTTGTGGTTATTATTGTGGTGGTTGTTGTGGTTGTTGTTATTATTATTGTTGTTGTTGTTATTATTGTTGATGTTGTGGTTTTTGTTGTTATTATTGTTGTTGTGGTTTTAGTAGTTGTTGTGGTTGTGTGTTTTGTTATTGTAGTTTTTGTTGTTGGGGTTTTTGTCGTTGAGTTTTTTATTATCTCTGCTTTTCTTTTTTCCCATTCATTTTCATTTTCCTTCATCTTTTTTTTTATTTTTTCCAAAAAAACTATTTTTCAATCATTATAATTTAAAAAATTCTAAATGTTTTTGAATTTTCTGCAATAAAATTTCAACAAAATAAAAGTTTGATAAATGCAATCAACTCAGTGCTGTTACAGTGGCGCCATAGGTTGTCCTAGAGAGGCTCGAGTAGATTGTGAGTTTTTTCTCTAAAATTACTTTCAAATTAACTTGGATTTTTATTTATTTAATTATTTAATTATTTATTTTATTATTTATTTATTTTTATTTATTTATTTTTATTTATTTATTTTTATTCATTTATTTTATTATTTATTTTATTATTTATTTTTATTTATTTTTATTTATTTACTTTTATTTATTTATTTTTATTTATTTATTTTTAAAACGAATAAAAGCACTTTGAATTAAAAACTTCAAATGAATCTGGAAAAGTAATTAATTTTTAATTTTGAAAGTGTTTCAGAGTTTTTAATTAAAATGACGTGTTTCGATTGGCCACCAAGCATTGATGAGTAGAAAGCCTTTAATGGAGATGGAACAGAGATACCTTTGGTTTTGATGAAAAAAAAAAGAATTGGTACATCACGGCCTTGAAAAAAAAAAAAACGAAAAAAAAAAGAAAAAAAAGAAAAAAAAGAAAAAAAAAGAAAAAAAATTAAAAAAAAGAAAAAGAAGAAAAAATAACGGAAAATTTTTAAAAAAACATCGAACGGATGAAGAAAAATTCACTCTATTCTTTTTTTATGATTATTAATAGAAAAAAATAAAAAAATGGGCTTTTGAAGGATCTCAAAGATTGAAACAAAATCATTATTTTCAAGTTGGATTTTTAAATTATTCTTATTTTCCAAAGAAAAATTGTTTTTAAAAAAAATTTTTTCGAATTTTTAAAAAATTATTTGAAACTATTCAAAAAATTATAATCATTTCAAAGATTTTTTATACTTCAAAAAAAAATTTTTTCAACGTTTTTGTTTTACTTTTTTATTACATGCCTGATGAGGCTCCCATGCTTTTGGTCCGTGCCTGAGAGGAAGCCTGGAATGTCTTGGAATGAGATAATGAGGATGTCAGGGGCATCACAGAGCCTCACTAAGCGAGCCCCCCTTCACAGCCGCATCAAGGTCCAGACAGCACGTGGCAACTCTTGGTTGCCTGGCAACAATGCCAATGGTCTGCCGTTGAGTCTGGCAAAGCTGACTATGAAACTGTTTGAAAACTTAGCCTGAATCTCAAAAAAGTCACCGCCACCTTCCATCTTCTTGATGACGTCATACA
>OX387253.1:7485710-7503210 GCA_947562095.1 Branchellion lobata
TAATAATAATAATAATAATAATAATAATAATAATAATAATAATAATAATAATAATAATAATAATAATAGATAAATAAATAAATAAATAAATAATAAATAAGTAAATTTAAATATTAATAATAATAATAATAATAAATGCAATTTGGAAAGCGCCAAGGCAAGCAACTGAGGCGCTCCCGTTCAGTCATTGAGACAATCAGGTATTGAAGATTAGGAGTAGTTTAAATAAATTTGTTTTAAGAGTAGCTTTGAAAGATGCAATCCTAATTGAGTTTATTTCATCGTTGGTGGTGGAAAGTTCCAGACAGCAGAAGAAGAATTGCTGAAAGGTCGTTTTGATATGTTGTTTGTGATAGATTGTTGCTTGAGGAGTGGAGCAGTCGAAAAACGGAGTATTTTGGTATTTGACTCTTGTTGGATGCGGTTACTTAAGTGGGCTGGTGTAAAGGTTAATAGAGATTTGAAAGTTAACAAAGCAATCTTGAAAGTTATTTTTGATCGCACTGGAAGCCAATGAAGTTGAATAAGGCAGCTTTTTGAGGAATGATGAAGGTAATGGTAGGGCGTAATAATGTTCAGCATAACACTAGCTGCTTTGTTCGTTACTTGCTGTAGACGTGTTTGTTGGCGTTGTGTTATGTTGTAAAACATAGAGTTGCAGTAGTCCAGCCTACTGATGATAGAAGAGGAAGCCAGGGTTGAGGCTATGTCATATGTGAGAGAGACAAATGTGAGAGATGGCACGAAGAGGATAGTTAGAGGAGCGAATGACAGACGTTGTGCTGATGAAATGATAGTTTATCAGCAGAAGGTGATGCCTAGCACCTTAAACAATATTTTATTTATTTATTTCAAAAACAAAACGAAAATTAGATCAAATGAAATTAGATTCAAACACTTCACACAAGTATATTCCACAGAGATACACTTTAAAATACATTTACACACACACACACACACACACACACACACACACACACACACACACACACACACACACACACACACACACACACACACACACACACACACACACACACACACACAACACACACACACACACACACACACACACACACACACACACACACACACACACACACACACACACACACACACACACACACACACACACACACACACACACACACACACACAAACACACACACACACACACACACACACACACACACACACACACACACACACACACACACACACACACACACACACACACACAAACACACACACACACACACACACACACACACACACACACACACACACACACACACACAAACACACACACACACAAACAAACAAACACACACACACATACACACACAAAATCCCACACTTCATAAAAAAACAAACCACCCTCAAACAAACATACTCCAAAAAGACACATTCTACACACAACCACACGGCCTCCCAAAATAAGTAGAGCTTCGGGGTGCGAGGCGACCAGAGCACGTCACGTAGTCACATGTGGTCCGTGGTTCGCTCACGTGCGTGGGAGCAGCAAGTATATAAGGGCCTCCACGCCTGACAATGACACATTCGCATACAGGTGTATCCATTCAAACGCTCCAATACCTATTTTTCAAGTGAGTGCTCTTTGTGAAGGTTTTGAAGAGGGTTTTTATGAAGGTCTGTAATTCAGATGTTTCAATTTTGACGACCTTAAAAATAATCTAAAAGTATCTGAAGTGTTTTTTCAATATTTCTGTTTTTTGTTTTATACAAACTTTACTTTGTTTCAAACATTTAAAGACATATCGGATGGTTTTGTGATTTATTGATTTTTAGTGAGATCGATCGATCGTTTTGAAAAATTTATTTCTCAAACCGACAAAAATAAGTATCCGACATTTCATGTTTCCAACTCTCCAACCACCCAATCAAACGCAGTTTTCTCCACCTCTTCTTGATTTCAAGGCAACAATGAAGAGCCAAATCTGGATCTGCTCAGCCACCCTCCTCTGTTTCACCTTCTTCCCCTCATTCACCCAGACCTCAACAACAACAAATCCGCCTTCTTCTGATGCATCAACCAAGTCACAAGTCAGCGCTGAAACATCAATCAACCCCAAACAACAAACAACACCACCAAACACCACCAAACAACAAACAACACCACCAAACACCACCAAACAACAAACAACACCACCAAACACCACAAAACAACAAACAACACCACCAAACACCACAAAACAACAAACAACACCACCAAACACCACAAAACAACAAACAACCGCAGAAATCACCACCAAACAACAAACAACACCACCAAACACCACAAAACAACAAACAACACCACCAAACACCACAAAACAACAAACAACCGCAGAAATCACCACCAAACAACAAACAACCACAGAAAACACCACCAAACAACAAACAACCGCAGAAAACACCACCAAACAACAAACAACCACAGAAAACACCACCAAACAACATGTGGGTTCAAAGATGACCACAAAAACACCACAAACTACAGAACTAACCACAAAAACAAAACAGAATTCGGGAATCACCACCGGACAAGCTCCAGAGATAAGCACCAAAACACAAACAACCTCAAAAGCGACCAACGTCACCGCTTCCAGAGACGATCTAAGCACCCATGCAGAACAAGCCACCACCGCTTCTCAAGTCGGTTTCTTAATATTTTTAAAATAGTTTTTTGAAATTTTTTTTTTTAAATATTAAAATTTTTTTTTGAATATTTTTAAAATTAAGTTGTTATTTTTACAAAATTTTAATACTTTCCAAAATTCTTTTTATTATTTAAAATCTATTTTCAAACGATTTACTCATTTTCACTCCTATATGTTTATTTTATTATATATTATATTATATTATATTATATTATATTATATTATATTATATTATATTATATTATATTATATTATATTATATTATATTATATTATATTATATTATATTATATTATATTATATTATATTATATTATATTATATTATATTATATTATATTATATTATATTATATTATATTATATTATATTATTTTATTTTATTTTATATTATATTATATTATATTATATTATATTATATTATATTATATTATATTATATTATATTATATTATATTATATTATATTATATTATATTATATTATATTATATTATATTATATTATATTATATTATATTATATTATATTATATTATATTATATTATATTATATTATATTATATTATATTATATTATATTATATTATATTATATTATATTATATTATATTATATTATATTATATTATATTATATTATATTATATTATATTATATTATATTATATTATATTATATTATATTATATTATATTATATTATATTATATTATATTATATTATATTATATTATATTATTCGTCATGAAGCATCAACAATTTTCCGCTTTGAAAATTCTCTTTCTGCATTATTTAATCAGCAAACCTTCAACTAGAGTCATTTTGACTTGCTCGTATCAGCGGCAGTTCGAACGAACAATGGACCTTAATTGGATGAAACATTGTTTTTCAAAAAGAGCTACGTCAACATCGATATTTGATGACGACTTGGGCCTAACGATTTGTATTGACGACCATAAAAGATAGATAATTATCGGTTTTGTTTCTGCCTTTATTTGTTTGTACGTTGATCAAGCATTCGAAAGGCCATTAATGGGTTGCATGCCTTGTTGAATTGTTCAGTTTTTCATTTTCCTAGCGAATCAACCAATAACCCAACCTCGGCAGTATGTATAAAGTATTTTAAAAAATAATAACAATAATACTAATAGTAATACTACTACTATAACTACTACTAATAATAATGACTTTGAATCTTCTACCACAGCCTGTTATGCTCAAATGCGTCTGTTCCGACTGTCCTTCCAACATCAACAACCAAAACAACAATAACAACAGCATAACTACCAACTCTCCCCCAATCACCACCACTTCTGCCCCCCACAATGACACCCCCCACCAGTGTATGTCGCCTCACTGTTACGTAAGTGAACTTTCTACCTTGAAAATCCCACAATTTATTCATCTTTCGACTGAATATTAATTAGCCACAAAAATAACGTTCAAAAACATTTTACTTCACAATCACAGCAACATATTTACACATAAAGACAACAACCACGTTATGTCACAGCCACAAACCACCGCACCACGATATCACATCATATCATTACCACAACACCACCACCATACCACACCATTTCTTATATAAGGGTCGCAAAAACAACCAAACCACACCACATTCTACACCACACCCCGCAATACACTCCACACTACACTCATAAAACCAAACTCTACAATACACTCAAAAGACCACACTACATGCTCTAAACCAACAAACTACCCCGCCAAAACGAACCTCACCACACCACAGTATGCATACGACACGCTGCAGCAGAAGCTGACGACGGGTTGTACGCCAGTGTACTTCGGCGACTCTAGCAAAGACTGTGCGGGTCCCGTGGCTAAAAGAAAAAGGTGTCAGTTTTGTTGCAAAGACAAGGACTTCTGCAATGGGGTCAGCGCCGAGAATGCCATGAAGAAATGTCTCGATCTGCTTTCGTCCTCCTCCCTCATCGCCCCGTCCTGGATTTTCATCATTGCGCTCGTCTGCAGTCAAGCTTTTCTCTTCAAAAAACTGTAAGGTTGTCTCGAGGAGGCACGAGAAAATGGAAAAAAACTTGATTTTTGTATTTTTCGATTATTGATTAAACAAAATTTACCTGATTATTTTTCGTTTCGTTTTTAAATGAAAAATTTGGAAAATTTGATTTGGTGGTTTTTTTTACAATTTGTGTTTGATACTAAACAAAAATTTTCACTCTTCATTATTCTTGTGCCTTTTTTAAAATCTTGTGAGTTCATTAGTCACACTTCAATATTCTCACCAAATGGTGCATGCATTTGAGCGAATCAATGATAATACGGCATATTGATTCAAATATTTAGATTTTAAATTTACACATTTAGCGCCCTGTACTTTCGTGAATTTAAAAAAAAAAACTGATCTTAAAATATGTTTTAATCGAACCAAAAGATGTATAGTGTTGATCGGTGTAAAAGTACTTTAGCTATTTCGATCCATGAAGTGACACCACTTGACAACTGACAACTGAAATTCTGCTCCACATTTAGGTTTCATTTCATTGAATCTTAGGTTATTCCTTTTTTTCTATTTATATTGAATTGGTATTTTTTCATATGCAAACAATATTCTTTCGTACCAACCTAATAATAGTGGTATACAAGAGTCTGATAACAACATTTCAACATCGGTGAAGGCAGAGCAGCTGTGAATTATTTTTCCCGAAAAAAAAAGTACACCAATGACGTTACTGACTCCACACATGAGACTCAAACATTAAAAGGACTAGACCGTGAAGTTAAATTTTATTCAATCTATACATTTTGAACCGAATTTTGTTTTTCATTTAAGCAACAAATAAAGTGTAATTTCAACTTTGAATATTCATATTGTGAATTTTAAATTAGAACAATCAATCGGATTGAAGGAAAATTATAAGGACGAAAATTAAATCTTGAACTTTATCAACCAATAGGAACAAACCTTATCTGACATGAACAAACTATGTAAAAGCGCATCTTTAGCGCTATACAAACTTATTAATCGATTTAAATTGTGTTGAGACTACACAACATTATGAACTATGAATTAATTATAAAATAATATTCAATAATTATGAAGTTAAAACATTGAAAATATTAAATACTTGAAACACGAAATTAATTGTAAGTTACACCGACAACAAAATCATCATACAACTTTCTCGTCATTATGCACCCCTCAAATGAATCTTCCTTACGTATTACCGCTCGAACAGCATCTAATATTTCACCCATTTACTTATTCATTATCTTTGATTCCTTTTATTTACCATGCATTTTCCTCAAGATTCCCTATGTATCAACGCCATCACTCCTAACATCGTCAACGTTAAGTACTGAAAGAAAAAAAAATTGAGTAAAATAAAGAAGAAGTGAAAACATTTTGAATTATATATACAAAAATAAAATAAAAAATAATTGAAAATTTTGATTATAAAAACTTGATGATTTTAAACAAAAAGCAATTGTTAAATAGGGCAATGCAAATGGCCACCAGCGAACCTTAAATTTAGGATAGTCGTTCATGATGATGGTGATCATGCCGATGTAGGGAAGGTAGCTGCATGGTGGTGGGAGTGGTGGTTCATGTCCATGCATTGTTGTGGTCATGTTTCACCTACACAACTGAAGCAAACTGTTTTAATTATCCTTAAAATGTAATGTCAACATCTAGTCCTTGATCCACCTAAACTAACAATACCAAAATTAACCCAAAGTCTTCTTACACAATCAATACCATTCCTCTTGGAAACATCCATCAAACACTATTGAAACACCCACCAACCAAGCCATCAAACCCTCTTCCAAACACCCACCCACACACCCTCTAGCCCTTCCGACCACATCCTTCCTGGTGAGCCACAGTTGTCCGGGGGCATAAAGACCCCTGTCATCCACCTGGTTGTTGTCGCCCTTCGTCAGAAACTTGGTGGTGCCATTCTCCCTGTGGAGCAGTTGATTGGAGAAGCTAGGTAAATGACAATCAGATTATGAATATTATTATAATGCACTCCGATAAATGATTATATGTTTGTTATTATTTATTTCATTGGTGGCAGCTCAGAGAATTTAACAAAAGCAACTGAAACATAAAACACCAAATCTCTGAGTGAATTGATGTTGTGAAAGTTGCCTTGATGATACTCTTCACCACTATTTTCAAAAAAACCATTCATAGATGCATTGCTAACTTTTCATGGATGCGCAAGGTTCGGTGCACTATGGGAATTTCCCGACCCTCAATCTTAAAAACCACCACATCTCCCACCCGGATGGGATCCTCTTCCCTGTTGGTGAGGAAGAGAATGTCCCCCCGAAAGAAGGCAGGCTCCATGCTGCCACTGAAGGAAATTTAGAAATAATTGAAATAAAGAATAAATGAATTTTAAAAAATAATTTAATGAATATGAAAATATTAAATTATTAAAATAAAACATTGCAAATAATCAAACTAAATGTAAATTGTCAGATTACCACAAACTTTAATGTTTCAAAAAAGCTAAAATGAGAAGCAAAAACAAAAAATGAAAAAAAAACAACAAAATAGAAGAAAAAAGTGAAATTACCCATAACATTAATGTTACAAAAAATTAAAGAGCAAAATTGACTAGAGAATCAAATTAATGAACTTCATGAATTTTTTATGTTACAAAAAGTCTAATAAAGAATGATTAAATCCATGAACATTGAAAATTCTGAACTGAATAATAGCATATAATCAAATCAATTAACTATTGAAAATTATTCCAGGCTACAGAAATGTTAGAGAGAATAATAGGAAAATAAAAACAAAATAGCAGTCAACTTAACCAAAAATATATTGAAAAAAATTTTAATTCAAAAACAAAACTTTCTATGAATTCAAATTAATGAGCCATACATTTTTAAAAATTAGGTTCATAACTTGAACTCATACAAAACAACTATTACCAAAATGTGTTACAGTACAAATTGTAGCTTAGTAATTTAATTTTTACTGAAGGTTGTCTCTGACCTGAGAACGACAACAATAGGACTTTCACTGCCGGTGACAACCATGAGACCCTTCCAAATCATCAAGGCTGAAGTGACTATCATAGCGAAGTTTATGACTTGGTAGTATAACTGGGTGGAAGAAAAGTTGATAAATCATATAACGCCGAAATAAATTCTATTTTTTGTTGAACTTATTCAAAAATGAAAAGTACTATTCCATTCAAAACATATGCACATACTTGCCGGGCATCCATCTTTCTAATGTCGTCGAGTGAAGAAAAATTGTCTAAAAAACTAACTTTTTGTGACATTTTGATGTGTTGAATTATAAACTTACTCAGCTTAATAAAAGTTCTTAAAGTATTTTAAATCTCTTATTTAGATACAGTCATCAAATAAATAACAGGAATGGACTCAAAAGGATTGCAGGGTGAAAGTTGACTCAATTTTTTATTGTCTATTAAATTACATAAAGAATTTATGCGCACCTTATAAAAATGAATACAAATATTGAAGTTATAAATTAATTTTTCAAGATTTCATTTCTACAAAAAATCAAAAACCTTAATCGTATTCATTCATTGAAGAAAAGTTCCAAAAACCTAAATTTTATTTAGTTAACAAATCTAGTAGAAAAAAAACATTTTATTTGAGAAAAAACTCAATTGATGCTAAAAAAACAAATATTTTTTATTAATTTTTTTCAAAAAACGTATCCATAGAATCATCCAACTCGACGTTAAATGGCGACAAAATTGTGGGATTTCTGAAAGAAAATAATTTTCAATTAAGTTATGGTATAACAAAATGAAATGAATAAAAAAAAATTCGCATATTGAAAATAAACTATGATAACAATGATGAATCAATAAAATGTGATAAAATATAGCCTTGCAAAATGAGTTATCATACTATAGGAGTCTTCTTTACTCCAAGCATTCTTCCTTTCTCTCTGATTCCATAAAATCTGTTTTATCCTCCAAGTCTAAATGGGACTCTTTCTAGATTTCTGTATAAAAACTTCCCACCTCTTCCTTTTTCTCCGCAGCTTTTCCGAAACACCTTGTCCAACAAAATTCTTTTTTTTATAAATAAATAAATCAACTTATCTTATTTGTAGTAAGCTCTATAATGCTTCTTTTAATAACTTTTTCTTCAAAAACCTCTCTGAATGAACTAATATAATTAATTCAATGTCCACTTCCACGTGTTCTCATGACCTTATACCAACTCCTACTTTTGAAGAGCTTTCTTGTTTTTTCCATCCACCAATACTTGAGCTAATCAATCTCTCTTTAACTACAGCAAGCTTCCCTTCTAACTTAAAAAATCTATTATTTCAGCAACATGAAACTTCTTACGAGCTATTTTCTCCGTGTGTAAAAAAGCGACATCATTCCATCAAAATCTGTGCAAAACTGAAGAAGCTATACGGATAGAGACCTCACGACGTCAACGCAGATATCAGAAAACATACAGACGTGTTTTACCTCTTTTTGTCAGATAAGATCCATCAATGGATGTTTGACAATGGACTCCTTGAAGACACTTGCATCAGCCTTTGTGTTAAGTCGTATTATATATTGAGGGTCTTGCGTGTTTGACCGTGACTTAGTTCCGGTTGCTAGTCTTCTTGAAAAACAAAGACTAAGATCAGCTAAGTCAAAAGATGTTGTTCACAACAAGCATACGCCCAAATCATTAGAATTAAGAAAGTTCAATAGAAGTTTTTTTAGTTTCTATAAACAGCTTTTACTCTACTCCTTCCTCGTTCCCAGTTGGTGTTCCTCAGACTTCTGTTCTTGGCCCTTTCTTTTTATTCTTAAACTTTTGAACTCCCAAGAATTATTTCATAATTTTCTCTTCAGTCAATTTTATACTCATAAATTCTCGCGTATAACTCCTGCTCTCGTCTCTACACTGGTTGCCTCTCAAAAAAGATCAGTTTTCAAAGTTTGCACTCTCATGGTTGAAATGAAAATAATCACTCACCTACCTACTTAGCTGACTTTTATAGGTTGCCTTCTCGTAAGGAACTGAAATATTTCACTTATTCTCACATTTTTAGAATACCTTCTAAGCATACTTATGCTAAATTTGCGATTTTCTACCGTGGAACTTTTATGGAACTCTCTTTCCCCCAATCTCACCTCTATTACTTCTCTCCTTTGTTTTCGTGCAGTTTTTGCAACTTTGTTCTTTAAACAGTTTGTAGCAGAGCGCTCTTAAACATTGTTGATGAGCGCTATACAAATGATCAATTATAATGATTAGACTCACTTGGGTCTTTTTGTTAAGTCAAAGCAATCATCTCCACGAGGTTCTTCATTATTATTATTTTTATTATTAACATTATTATTATTCCTATTAACATTATTTTTATTATTCTTATTAACATTATGATGATCATTCCTTGTGGCATCATCATCATCATCATCATCATCATCACCACAGTTGACCGAAGCATCGAGTTTGATAGCGCTGAAGCCGTAAGATGTCTCCACGTTCGTCACACCGCCATCACCATCACCACCGCCATCATCACCACCATCATCACCACCACAACCATCACAACCACCACCACCATCATCATCAACACCATCAACATAAGCACTTGATGCACTAAACTGTTTGTTGAGCGGTTTACCACTAGCAGAACTTAGCACCAGTGGATTCATGTCCTTCAGCGGTTTGCTCTTCTTGGCGCACCTCACGCCCAAAAATTTGCGCCTTTTGGAGGCAGGCGTTTTGGTTTTGGGAGTTGATGACGTCATTTTTTTGTTTCCGCTCGTGCACTGGAAATCATCCAAATCTTCATCTTCTTCTTCCTCTTCCTCCCCATTCTCATGTACACCCAAGTTGGTAACCATGGCAGAAGTGACGAGGTACTTGTTGCTTGGTACGTCACCGACGTCACCAGCATCACCAACGTCACCATCGTCATCACTCGACCCGTAAATGATCTTTCTCGGAATTCTGAATCTGAAAGAAAATTCGATAGAAATTAAATTAAATGAAATTATGTTTGAAATCGAAACTTTTAAATTAAATTTATCGAAATGAAGTTTTCAATTTAATTATTTGAAAAAATTCGATTAATCGGCCGAGCATAAAATCGGTGTGAAGAAATATCGAAATTGGTGAAAGGTTCAAGACGACAAGTAATAAAACAAAAGAAGAGGTACGAGTAATAAATGCAACTTCAACAAATTCGATATGAAATTATGATGACTAGATAAATTTGAATTTAAAAAATCATCATCATCATCATAATCATCCTCATCCTCCTCCTCCTCTTCCTCCTCCTCCTCCTCCTCCTCCTCCTCCTCCTCCTCCTCCTCCTCATCATCATCATCATCATCATCATCATCATCATCATCATCATCATCATCATCATCATCATCATCATCATCATCATAACCCTCATAATTATCAAAAGACCTCTTTTTCTTTTTCTTTGATTTTGCACTGCGATTCTCTTTAGTATTATTATTATTATTATTATTATTATTATTATTATTATTATTATTATTATTATTATTATTATTATTATTATTATTATTATCATTAAATTTATTATTGGTTTTATTCTTCCGACACTTATCACTTTTATTTATTACATTAGAAACCCTATTACCAATATCGCCTTTACCTTTATCACCTTCGACATTATCACCCTTATCATCATTATCATAATCAGCGTTGATGACATTCGCCTCCTCCTCCTCCTCTTCACACAGGCGTTCCCCCACGAAGGACTTGAGGTCTGTGTTGAAGGAGGAATGTTCTGAGTGGAACCTCACTCTCTGCCGCACCCACTTGGACAGGTCTGTGTGGTGGTGGTGGAGGGAGGATGGTGGTGGTGTTGAGGCAAGGATTATGGTGGGAGGATGATGGTGGTGGTGAGAAGATAGAGGTGGTGGAAAGATGGAGTTGGTGGGAGTTGTGATTAAGAAAGATGATTGAGATGAAAGCTGGAAGTGAGAAGATGAGGTGAGTGGTGGCGTTTTTTCATAATACTTTGTGATAGGTGGTGACGAGGGATGGTGGGAATAGAAGTTATACTGGTGGCTTTTTAGTTACTCCCTCAAGCAGCATACCACCACCACCACCACCACCACCACCACCACCACCACCACCACCACCACCATCACCACCACCACCACCACCACCACCACCACCACCACCACCACCACCACCACCACCACCACCACCACCACCACCACCACCACCACCACCACCACCACAACACCATGCCATGAAACGTACAATTGATGTACTTGGTGGGATTGCTAGCGAATCTTGAGTCGGCCAGAATAATGGCTCCCCAGTCGTTTCTGGAATGGAAGGAAAAAAAAAGAAAAAAATTGAAAAAAAAAACAAAAAAAAGAGAAGAAAATAATGAAAAAAAAAAACAAAAAAATATATATAACACTACCACCACCACCACCACCACCACCACCACCACCCCCAACACCATCACCACCCCACCACAACCACCACCACCATCATCACCACAACCACCACAACCACCACCACTACCACAACCACCACCACCACCACCACCACAACCACCACCACAACCACCACCACCACCACCACAACCACCACCACCACCACCACAACCACCACCACAACCACCACCACAACCACCACAACCACCACAACCACCACCACCACCACCACAACCACCACCACAACCACCACCACCACCACCACAACCACCACCACCACCACCACAACCACCACCACCACCACCACCACAACCACCACCACCACCACCACCACAACCACCACCACCACCACCACCACCAAAGCATAAAACCCCCCATTATCTCCCACATCCAACAAAAGCCTTGACTCTCACCATCCCACCCAAGTCTGACACACCTTGCAAGAACCCAGTTGAGGAGTCACAACACCACCCCATCACTCATCACCCATACACCATCCAAACCACCAAACACACCAACACAAAAAGCGCACCCCAGAATTTCAAAATCCTCAAACTCCATAAAAACACCAAAACACCCCCCCACCTCCAAGAACCCCAAAAACACTGCCTCCAAAGCAACACTGACCGGTGTCTAATGCACCTTCCTAGGGCCTGATTGAGGGCTCGGAAGGCTTGTACCTCGTACCAGTCCCTACTGCTCAAGAGACCCTCAGCCACCCGCTGGTCGTTGTACTGCCTCTTGAGGCCCATCTGTGGGCAGTGGTCGTTGGTGTATTGTGAAGACAACAAGGTGGTCGCATGATTTGGCGAATGGGTGGGTGGTTGCATGGTTTGACGAATGGGTGGGTGGTTGCATGGTTTGACGAATGGGTGGGTGGTTGCATGGCTTGGTGAATTGGTGAGTGGTTACATGGCTTGGTGAATTGGTGGGTGAATCAATGGGTAGAAGGATGTTTCAGGGGGAAGAGAGATGAGTGCTTGAGTTTACGAATGAGGGTTTGAATAAAGCGTCGATCGGTTAACGGTAGAGGAGGAAGGTTGTTTGAGGTGAGTGAAGGGAGGTTCAACGGGAACCCACTTGAGTGTCCATGACATTGGGGTACGGGATGCCCACCTGAGGAGGAACGTTAACCGTTTCAACACATGGAAACACTCATAAGGGTGGTCCCTGAAGACGCTTCCACACACTCGCACCAAAAATATGAGTAATAAATAATACATAAATAATAAATAATAAATAAATAATAAATAATAAGTATATATAAATAATAAATATTATATAAATAATAAATAATAAGTATATATAAATAATAAATAATATATATATATATATCTTATATGCATGAATGAATGCGCAATTTGTTGAAGCATAAAGCCCGCAAACTAGGTTGCCTTAGAAGCGCTTACATGAGGATTATAGGACACACGAAAGAGATGAAATTGAACACAAGGGGAAAGACAAGTAGACATAACGAGTAAAACAAGTGAACACAAGGAGAAAGACAAGTGGACACAACGAAGAAGACACATGGACGATGCACACACGAGGCACTCAAGAGCTCACCAGGACCACAGCTCTTGCGTAGTTGTCAGCAAAGTCCATGCCTTCGCTCACCTGCCGTTGGAGAAACTTCACTAGGGAAAGTCCTTATGGAAAAGTTTCAGGACGAAAAAAATATTCACTATAGAAAAGAACTTCACTATGGAACACCTGTTTCACTAAATGAAATTTTTATATATAAGTCACTATGGAACCAGTCTCATAGAAAAAGTCACTATGGAACCAGTCTCATAGAAAAAGTCACTACGGAACATTAAAGTTTTTAAGAATGTATTCAGATAACAATTTGCATTGTTGGAAACACACCCTTGCCAGAATAATCACACTTGAAAAATGTTTCGTGCTATAAAATTCACAAAAAAAACGCCAACTAAAAAAAATAATTAAAAAAAAAATTTAAAAAAAAAAATTTTTTTTTAAATTTTGAAACAACTTTCAAAATGAAAAAATGTAGTAGCCCTAGAATTTTTTTGCAGATTTCTGTAACGACAGATTTAAAAAAAAATTCATGACAAACCCAACTCATGAAAAATCCACTCTCAAGCAACGCGCAAAAGTTTAATTTTTCAAAGATTGGCGTTGCAAACTCGAGAGAAAGGAGAGGAACAAAGAGAACCTTTCCTCTGCAAACAGCCAAGAAGATTGCTCCGTTGACAGCCCCCTTGCGTCTTGAAGCTTGAAAAGACGATAAAAAATGTTTTCATAAATGTAATCGGTTTAGAATACACACCTAATGACTACAAATTGGACTAATAATTCAATTAGTGATTAGTCATAGACTTTAGAAACATCAACGTTATAACAACAACCATCTCTATTGCTTCTATTACTACCCCTAATCACCCCAAAGGCACCAGCATGCTTATCGATGACGCCATAGTAGTTGTTGATGACGTCATCGAAGAAGTCTTTGTGGCTCGAACGAGGCTCCACGAAGACATCCTTCAGGCTTCCTATCTCGCCCAGCATGCCCGTCAGCTGCATTATGTCCGAGTATTCACTACGCACACACACACACACACACACACACACACACACACACACACACACACACACACACACACACACACACACACACACACACACACACACACACACACACACAAACACACATATACACATACACACCTTCCATCTTGCGGTCAGTTTATCAAGAGACTTGTAGGAGGGGAGGAAGCAGAGAACCCCATGAGGCACGGCCTGTGAAAATGGTGATATTGGAGGTGCATGGAATAACAATAACGAAACAAATGAGAAATGAAATGAACATGTAGTGAAAAAATAAAAGAAAATCAAAAAAATTAATGAAAAGAAAAAAAAAACGCGCAATATAAATACAATTATTGAATGAAAAATGAAAAAGTGGTTAAACTGAAAAAAAACTATCAAAAAAAACTATTTAAAATTGTTTGAAATTATTTTTAAAATATAGATTCACTTTTAACCTTGCATACGTTGAGAAGCAGACGACCAACTTCATCCTGGTAAATGAAAGTTTCGGCGTTGGAGTAAGTGCCCAGAAGGCTCTGGTTGCTGGGGCCCTTGGAGAGGCAGGTGATGAAGGCCTGTTGGTGGGGAGGCAGGAGTGGTGGTGGGTGGAGGTAAGGAAAAGTGGGAGGTAGGAGTGGTGGTGGGTGGAGGTAAGAAAGAGTGGGAGGTAGGAGTGGTGGTGGGTGGAAAGATGGAAGGGTGGGAGTGGTGGTGGGTGGAAGAGAGGAAGGGTGGGAGATAAGAGTGGTAGTGAGTGAATGGAAGGAGTGGGTGGAAGGTAGGAGGGATGGTGAGTGGGTGGAGGTCTGGAGTGAATGAATGAATGCAGGTATGAACAGTATGTTCTAGTGCACAGTTTGCAAACTAGGTTGCCTCAGAGGCGCTTAAAAGAGTGGATAAAAAATGAGTGGGTGGGTTGGGATGAAGAGTGAGTGGGTTGGGATGAAGAGTGAGTGGGGTAGGACGAAGAGTGGGTGGGGTAGGACGAAGAGTGGGTGGGTTGGGATAAAAAGTGAGTGGGTTGGGATGAAGAGTGGGTGGGTTGGGATGAAGAGTGAAGAGGTGAGTGAGTCCGACGATTTGTGAGTCTTAAAAATGAAAAAAAAAACACTACCGTTCACCCCCCCCCCTCCCCCCAAAACACCCATCTCTTACAACAGCACAGCTGCTGACCACAGCACCTGTTGTTGCTTGATGACGTGGGCGGTCTCCAGTTGGATGTTGAAGGGCACGTTGAGTTCGGAGTGGAAGGAGGTGAGAGGGGACAGGGTTCCACTGGCGAGGATGACGCTCCTGGTGCCAGCACTCATGTCCTCAAAGGCCTGTGTATGCAGCCCCTCTTATCGTTTCCACCACCATCACCACAACCTCCATCATCATCACCGCCTCCATCACCGCCTCCATCATCATCAGCACCACCTTCACCATCACCTCCACCATTACTTCCAGCATACGCCATTAATTAGAATTTCAAATAACAAAAGAATCCAAATCAAACCACTCCCATCAACACCACCACCACCACCAACCACCCATAACCATCACCAACCTTCATCAACCCTGCACCAGCCCCAACAAGCCACCACCAGCCACCAACTACCACAAGCCACCACAAGCCACCACCAACCACCACCAACCACCACAAGCCACCACCAACCACAGCAGCGTTGAGACACCAGAAGTTCAAGTAGAAAACCCACGACTTTGTTCGAGCCTTCTTGCTCTGCCAGCCACTCGTCTGGTGGCATGAATGAGTGTAACTCAAAATTTAAAGTTTAAACAAAAATTGAAAAAAAATAATTGAAACAGCTTCGAAATTTTGGAAAAACAAAAATGTAAAAAAAAAATTGAATAAAAAAAAAGACAAGAAAGTATTTTAAGCGGGAAAACAAGAAACTACTTTGATGTTTTTGCTTGTTTCCATGCTCTTGGTCAAGGCAATCCTGCTCGCAAAGTAAATTTCAGCTCAGCATTAGCAGTCAATCATCTACCCACCCCCTTACCTCCCCCTTCTTCTTCCCCCTCCCAAATCCCCCTCCTCACACACACAAATATTTGTGAAACTCATTTTTTCATTCATTTTCTTCACCATTCTTCTTTCCTTCCCTCCCAAGCACTCTTTCTCCTTGCCACCAACTCACAGTCTGCAGTAACTTCTCCCTCAACCACGCTTCACCCTCCCCCAAACAACCCCCCAACAACACTCCCCCAAAAACCCTCCCCCAAACAACCCCCCAACAACACTCCCCCAAACAATTCCCTCAACAACCCTCCCCCGGTCGGCCTACTTGTAATCATCGATATGTTTCTTGTGGTGTCCGTACATGAAGTTGACGACGGTGAAGACTCCCTCCAGGAGCTGCATGGTGCTTGAAGGCAGCTTCTCCTCCTCCTTCTTTTTCCTACCCCTCCCTCCCCCCTCCTGACCCTCCGCCTTCAACTCACACACCTTCCGGAAAGCTTTCTGAGTGGCGTTTTAATGATACAAGCACATCCCTAATATATTTATAATGAAATACAAGCACATCCCTAATATATTCATAATGAAATACAAGCACATCCCTAATATATTCATAATGAAATACAAGCACATCCCTAATATATTCATAATGAAATACAAGCATATTCCTAATATATTCATAATGAAATACAAGCATATTCCTAATATATTCATAATGAAATACAAGCATATTCCTAATATATTTATTATGAAATACAAGCACATCCCTAATATATTTATAATGAAATACAAGCACATCCTTAATATATTTATAATGAAATACAAGCACATCCCTAATATATTTATTATGAAATACAAGCACATCCCTAATATATTTATTATGAAATACAAGCACATCCCTAACATA
>OX387253.1:7505710-7523210 GCA_947562095.1 Branchellion lobata
CCACAAAAAAACAACAAGGGCACAACATAACAACACCACAACACAAAAACACAACAACATCACAACAACATACCCACAACACCACAACACACAACACAAAAAAACCACAACACACGTACACACCACAACAACACGCGTACACTCTTCCTGATGAGGGGGTCAATGAGGTAGTTGTAGGGACAGAAGACCAGGTCTACGTGGGGCAGCAACTCCCTACAGCCGAAGTAGGGACAGGACTGAGAGGAGGAAAAGGAAGAAGATGAGGAAGAGGAGGGTGTGATAGTAATGATAGAATCCTGTGATACTAATAATAATATAGATAATAGAAATGAAAAAAAATACTGGTGATGATAATAAAAACATCACCAAACCACCACCACCCCCATCCCCACAACATTACCACCACCACCACAACATTACCACCACCACCACACCATCACTACTACCACACCACCACCACCCCCACACCACCCCATCCCCACAACACTACCACCACCACCACCACCACCCCCACACCACCCCCACACCACCACCTCACCCCCACCTTGGTTTTCTGCCCATACTCCACAACATCTTCAATGTCCCACGGCTCAGGCACTCCGTGATCGGCCAGTTGCTCATACGTGAACAGCTTTTTAACTCTATCGTACAGGCGACATTCCTTGGACTGCCAATAAATCAATACTTCATTTTTCGTTCATTAATTGATCAAAAATTAATCCATGTGTCAACGGTCTATGGAAGCAGCCCAGCTATGCACGCATCCATCAAAACACACGAGAAAACATCAACCAACCCTTTTCACCCACCCCTCACCACCTAGCCTACATCCACTTGACAACTCCTCTCCCTCCCCCTTCCACACCCCCTCATTCGACCCCTCCCTCCCCCTCCCACCTCAAGCAGCAGCTTACACTCCTCATTCTTATTGCCCTTGATGTCTGTGTTAATGCACGTGTGCTCTCTGCTCGATAGCACCGTCATGCTGCGGTGGTGTGGTGGAAGGGCGATGATGATGATGATGCAACAAATTGTCATTATTATTTTTTTCCTCGTTCATCTTCTTTCATGTCACATTGATCCCCGTCCAGTCCATTGATTTTGTTCTGAGGCCGATTTTGTTCTCAATTGAGTTTTCACCAGATTTGTTAAACATCACACTTTGTGTTAGTTAAACTTTTTTTATTCTGACCGTTTGTCACGCTTTATGAGGATTCCAGCGTATGAGTGGATTTGATTCTACAAAGACAAAAAAAATATCCCCAAATACCACCAACAAAAATCAGTCACCACACAACCAAACAACACCACACCAAACCACACCACACCACTAAACAACACCACACCACACCACACCACACCACACCACACCACACCACACCACACCACACCCCCAAACAACACCACACTACCAAACCACACCACACCACCAAACTACACCACACCACAATAAACGACCACCACCAAACTACACCACACCACAGTAAATAACCACCACCAAACTACACCACACCACAGTAAATAACCACCCCCAAACTACACCACACCACAGTAAATAACCACCACCAAACTACACCACACCACAGTAAATAACCACCCCCAAACTACACCACACCACAGTAAATAACCACCACCAAACTACACCACACCACAGTAAATAACCACCACCAAACTACACCACACCACAGTAAATAACCACCACCAAACTACACCACACCACAGTAAATAACCACCCCCAAACTACACCACACCACAGTAAATAACCACCACCAAACTACACCACACCACAGTAAATAACCACCACCAAACTAAAATACCCACCACCACCACCACCACCAACCGAGTATTCTTGTATGCAGTTTTTCCAAGCTCTCGGATGATCTGGGCAATCTGCTTGTGTGTCCTCGTGCCCACGTAGATCTTGGCCACTCTGTGGTGGTTGTCATAGAAGTGGTGATGACGGTGGTTGTGGTGGTTGTCACGGAAGTGGTGATGATGGTGGTTGTGGTGGTTGTCACGGAAGTGGTGATGATGGTGGTTGTCACAGAAGTGGTGGTGATGTTGGTTGTGGTGGAAGTGGTGATGTTGGTTGTGGTGGAGGTGGTGATGATGGTGATTGTGGTGGAGGTGGTGATGGGTTGTAACTCAGCATTGGTGCTAACCATTTCAGCAACAATAATCAAATTGATAATGAATAATCATAATAAAAATAATAATTATTATTATCATATTTCAAAATAATTAGGACATTGTTGCCATTAATACTTGGTTTTTTTTTGGCTGGTCTCTGTGGGCTGGTGGCAGGAGCACAGACCACACAGGGCATCATCACCACCTGCCCCGTCTTTCTCAGTGGCGGAGTTCAAACAGGAAACTACAAATAAGTTTAAAGTATAAAAACAACAACAATTATTATTATTATTTTTATTATTTGCCTCAAAACTCTACAGAGTTAATGCCACTATAATAATATTCATGTTTGTATTGTATTGTATTTGATTGTGTAGAAAAAAAAAAAATTACTATTATTATTAATACGTTATGATTGATAATGGGTGGTCGTTAGTTGTATCAATTTTTTTGAGTGAAACAATAATTAGAAAAAATTCATTAAATCTCGTTTACCAATCAAGGTCGTTAGACTGCCTACCTTTGTCTTCAAAATGGCAGAAACACTCGCATTGTTGTGTGTCTGTTGGTATGGCAACAATAAGAATAACAACAACACATAACAACAATTATTGTTGTTATATGTTGTTGTTATGTATATTCTTATGAGGCGTTACAATGTATGGCGTTACGAGCTGTTGTTGAGTTGTGTTACACTTTCTTCATATTTTCTTTATTTAAGCAAAGCCAGAAAGATTCTGGAAGCGTTACAAAAGATGGCGAACAATTAAAATGAGATGAAAGTGAAAGGAAATTAACAATTAAAACATTTTAAAAAAAGGTTCAACTAAAAACTCAACAACGCAACTCAGTCATTTGAAGCAATTCAGAATGTTTTGAAGACAATACAATACAATACAAAAACGAATATTATTATAGTGGCATTAACCCTGTAGAGTTTCGAGGCCACAATACAGACAATACAAAAAAAAGTTACACACTTCTGTAATAGTTTTATCATACCATTGTTGCATTTTGAAAACAGTTTAAAAATATTTTACCTGCGTCTTTCTGCTTCTTCTCTAAATCCTTTTCTGCAGTGATGATTAAGTAAACAATGATTAATCAGTGTGCAATCAGCGCTATACAAATGAGCTGATTAGATTAGAATAGATTACAGTATGGGGGTCTTTTTCTGCTTTTTTCGATCACTCGTTAACTTTATTTAACACAGAGATTTGATTTAAATAAGGTGATTTGAGTGAAGATAATGTATTGGGTTGAGAAAATGTATTGGGTTGAGTTAATGTATTTAAATTGGTATAATTAATTTGAATTGTGATGGTGAGTGTGTGAGTCAATTAACCTACTCCACTAATTAACCCAATTAACCTAATTAAACTACTCCAAAGACTTGCACATTGCTAGTTAATACTATTCAAGAGTTCTCAGCCACTAACTGGTTGAACAGTAACACCCACCATAGACATGAAGCTGCCAAGCTAGAGAGGCGCACAACAGGGCCAGACTTTTCCCACTGCCTGTGGGACTCTCTATCAGACAATTCTGCTTCTTATCAATACCCTTGATAATCTACAAACGTTGATATTTAGTTGTTTGTATTGTTTTTTTATAAGTTTGTGAGCATTGCAAAATATGTTAATGGAACCATCAAAAAGAGTTGTCTAGTAGCGAACAATGGGGATAGTTTTATAAGTACGGTCAGTTATTTTGAACATCATAAATTTAGCTTACATAAGCTGAAGAAATAATAGGAAAAAACTTAAATTTTGAATTTATCATAGAAAATTATATTATTATTGCACGAAACGAATTTAAACATACTTTATCCATCATCGAAACTTGAGAGGGATAAGCCTTGCATGGAAATTTAACTTTGATTCCATTTATAGTATACAATTTTTCTTCCATTTTTCATGCAAGAGAAGTGAGAAATTGGAATACACCAATGTTGTTCAAATAACTGAGACCTAAGACACCATCATATATTTGGAAAGTGTATAAATGGAGCGGGGAAAAAAAGAAGATTTAGATTAGGAATTACTTATACTGAGATTACAACTAGTTATTTCAATTTTTATTTCAGTTTATTTCATAAATTTTTTTATAAATATACTTAGAAAATTATTTCAAATAAAAATGAATGTTGAAATGATTTGAAACCTTTGCAAAAATAATAAATCAGTAATCTTTTCATTATTTTTTCATTTTATAAATAATATTTTGTACATTAATCATATTATGGTAATTTGCTCAATAGGTGTTATCCCTCGTTCAAAACTGTCAATTCATTTTCAATGGTCGTTCGTGTCGGCGCTCGTCTTATCACTCAAAGTTTTTATTGAGTTTTCTAATCCAGTTTGTATAAATTGAAAAAAAGTTTTTTTTTTATTTAAATATATATAAAAAATGCCGTCTCAAAGTACACAAGGTGCTGGAGATGGTGCTCAAAGGAATTCTGGTGCTGATGATAGCGCTTTCAATAGAGTAACGGTAAGAAAATTTAATTCAAAGAAAAATTCCTTCAATATTTCCAAATTGTACCGATAAAGTTATGAAATTTTTTCATCTCATCTTCATACCACTAATTTCAGAGATACGTATCGTTAAACAAGGTAGAAGCCGGTTTGTGGTTGACTAGACTGTGCACGATCTTTTGCACAGTCATGTTTTTCCTGCCATTTTTGAGGTTATCAAATAATTTTTTTAATTTACACTCATCTTTCATCATTTTCAGAATCCACGAATTTATATATTTAAAATAATAACAATTAGTTAGATTTTCATCTTTCTTATGATTCTCATAAATTCCACTTGTTTCATTCATCGCCCAACATGTTCAAGCCCCTCCACCTATATCCAAATTCACATTGCCAATCCACAGCTCTGACTCCTCCAACTACTATCAAAAGTGCTTGTTGTGCAACTGCATTACCAGTGCACTGAGACTGCACCAGAGAGTCCCAAACATCCGACTGACACAGGAGTTCTTTGCACAGTTGTTTGCTGAGGACAGTGCTCACTACCTTGTCTACTCCCTCATCTTCATCTTCAATGGCCCCATTTCAAGTCGGCCTCATCTGGATATTTTACCATTAGGATATTTTGTATTGCTTTCAATATAACACAGTTAAGACTGCTATATAGTTACTTAGATACAATATGATACAAATACTAACATGAATATTATTACAGTTTCTCCTATTGTGTATGATATAAGTTAAAAAAAAAATTGTATCCTCCAAACCAATATATCTTCCAGACATTTCAGTTCATAATTGATTGATTTGTTGATTGATGATTGAATTAGAGGTTGATTAATCAATTGGTTGGTTGGTTTAGTATACTTTTTCACACACCATCTCCAGTGCCCTTGATTCCTCTCTTTTTGTATGCCCTGCTGCATGTTCAGAACTACACCAAGGAAATTCTCAATGTATACCCCTTATTACTCTGTGATAACAATACAATACAATGAAATACTAATACAAATATTATTGAGTGGCATTAACCCCATAGAGTTTCTAGGCCACAATACTCACACAAAAACCAAAGCAAACATACTATCAAAAACAACGCTATAACAACAAAAGCAACCATTATTAATGCAATAAAAGCATGAAAATATGTGGTAAAAAAAGATATGTCTATTTTTTTATTCTATCATATTGACATCATCATCATCATAATAAAATGATAATAGTTGACCAGATGATTAAGACCATTTGCTCCTCATCACCCACCCAGCTGATCGGTCCTAACTCCTTCTCACCCATCAGAACTCTTCTCTTCAAGCTTGAAAGCAACCAGGCAATAATAATAATAATAATAATACCAATAATAATAATACTACTACTACTAATAATAATAATAAAATTAAATTAAAATAAAAAATATAAATTTTCATTCAATTTTCAATGACTACTTTTCTGTTTAAAATTGTTTAAATATGTTTAAAATATCTTTTTTCTTTGGTAGGTTAATCTTCTTAGATTTATAGCCTGTGTTGAGATTTCTCTGATGCCAATGATTATCATCACCATCTTCATGTGAGTCATGTTTTTGTAATACGTTTACTGTTTGTGATATGTTCACGCACGCACACACACACACACACACACACACACACACACACACACAATGTACACAGGGGACAGAGTCACCTCTTGCTGCCCCTGCTCTACTACCGTTTCTTGTCGCTCAGGTACTCTTCCCGCAGGAACCCCTACTGCAAGTGAGTGTGCCAGCCTCTGCGCCCCTGAATGCCACTCTAACACTTACTATATAGAAAAACAATTTCTGTAATCAGTAACTTTTGATAAAGTTAACCCTTTTGCACCAACCCAAGGCAGTTCTTTTATGAGTTGAGAGTGCTGACTGAGCATTTGGTATCAAGACCACAATGCCCTGGTATCATCAGGTAAAAAGATTCGTTTTTTATTCATTAAGCGCAGTATAAATGAGTTTTGATCATGAATTTTGAAGAATTTCATTTTTTTGGCGCTTTATTGGTAAAAGACTGTTTTGTTTTTTTTTGCATAGATATTTAAATGAAAGTGCACTCGCACTCAGCCGCCTCACTGCACCCCACAGATCCCTGTGCCACAAAGTCATCGCCTTCATCTGCCGCATCGCCCCTGCCGCCTGATCTTCCTTTCTTTCCTTTCCTTCCTTCCTTCCTTCCTTCCTTCCTTCCATTCTTCCTTCCTTCTTTCCTTCCTTCCTTCCTTCCTTCCTTCCTTCCTTCCTTCCTTCCTTCCTTCCTGCTTCCTTCCTGCTTCCTTCCTTCCTTCTTTCCTTTTTTCTTCCTTTCCGTCCTCCCTCCCTTCCTCTCTTCCTTTCTCCCATCCTTCCCTCTTTCTTTCCTTCTTCCTTCATTCCCTTTTTCTTTTAAATTTTTTTTTTATCCCTTTTCTACTTTCTTTTTTTTCTTTTTTTTTTCTCAAACTCATTTTTTTATCACCCCTTTTCTCCTTCTTCCTTATTGGCTTTTCTCTCCCACCCCTCTTCCTCCATTTCTTTATTTTTTTTGTAACCTCTTCCTAACTAACAATAAAACCCATTCCCACCATCTTTCGTTTCCAATAGTGTGATCCATCCCAGAGCGGACGAAAAATAAAATAATTGATTTGTGCTGTATGCCGCTAAATATTTTACTTATCCTTATGTTTCACAGCATAACTTAACTTGATAATAAAAAGGATAATAATAGTTATAATAATGATAATAATAATAATAATAATAATAATAATAATAATAATAATAATAATAATAATAATAATAATAATAATGATAATAATAATTATTATTACTTTATTATTCTTATTCATACTATTATTATAATTATTATCTATCTGATCAGTTACACAACTCAAGATAGGTACTTTGAAAGGGGCACGTGACGTCATATGAGTATACAATATTTACAATTTTCATTAAAAATTTTCTTTTACATCGTTTACAGTATTTTTTAATAAATAAATTTTATTTTTTTTTTAATTTGAAATTTCAAGTTTATTTGATTGTCTTTATCCCAAAACTCACGTTATGTATCTAAAAGTTTAATAACTTCTTTTTTAAAGTTTTTCATTTATCACTAAGATTGAGAAATTTAAAAAAAAAATTATTTTTTCCAAGTCGTTTTTTTTTCTCAAATTTAAATAATTTAATCTTTCAATGAATTCTTTTTTTTTTTCAAAATCAATAAGTTATAGTTTCAATTCATTATTTTTACTTGAGCAATCTCAATTTAGCTGAGTTGTTGCAGCTTTTTAATCTCCTTTGGTTCAAGGCGCTTGCATCATTAGTCCGCACCCCTGCAACGCATCCGAACCTTTCTTTTCATTATTTGTCCACTTCCTTCAATCAGAACGTGATTAGACAATAGTTAGAATTTTAATCATTATAAGTTATTCAATTCTTGTCAATTTTTTTTTCTTTGTAAATGCTACAAAATAAAAATTTGCTATGAAATAAATTTTAAAAATGTTGAAAATACAATACAATACAATACAAACATGAATATTATTATAGTGGCATTAACCCCGTAGGGTTTTGAGGCCATACTTCAATTCTGTGCATTCCGAGTAACTTGTGCATTTTGCTGTCGTCACAACAGGCTCACAACAATCAAAATGTTTCAATTATTTAAAATATTCATTAGAACCTTTCAAAACACAGATTCCATGATGCAATTCCGTGGACACATATTTGTTACATTCATTATATGTTTGTTACAAGTGTTATATTCTGTCTATTTCACTTGTATTAAAACTCAAGCGTTCTTCTACACCATGTGCAATGGATTTTGCTCTGTGTATGTGTATGTGTGTGTGTGTGTGTGTGTGTGTGTGTGTGTGTGTGTGTGTGTGTGTGTGTGTGTGTGTGTGTGTGTGTGTGTGTGTGTGTGTGTGTGTGTGTGTGTGTGTGTGCGCGCGCACGAGGTAGTGGTAACTATACTGTGTTTGAATAAGGTATTATTGAATTTTTGGAGCTATTCCACTGTGTTTCCAATGTGTTTTACAGAATATATTTGGTATCGGTAGAAGATACAATCACTCGTTAACGATGATTTTAATTAACACACAATGTACATCCCACATTAAAATCAATGAAGAATCCGACTTAACTTTCCAAATTTAATTAAATGCTGAATAGAATATTTGAATAGAATAAATATAAATAATATAAGGTTTAAATTATGGAACATGCACAGATCGTTCGACACACAATCAGTACATGAATCTTTGAGGGGCGTCGGAGCCGGGCCAAGTGAAGGGTTTGTTGACAAAGACATAAATGGTGAGCGAGTTGATGATGGCATGGAATACTATTTCCAAGAACATTCTATGAAGTACCAGTTTGTCGCTAGAGGGATGGGTGATGTTCAATCGGAGGAGGATGAATGGAGTGATGAAATAACGAAGTTCGAGAAGTGGTGAAGGAATGAGGGTGAGTGAAAGACACGTGGTGAATGCCACCTTCCATAGAACATTCGATGCCTTTACAGTTTTCCATACGCTGTACGTGGTAAAAATGTAGACTACGGACAGGATGTATCTAATACACCAGTGTCTTTGAAAAAGATTTTTCCATATATAAAAGGTGTAGTGTCTGTTGTCGGATAGAAGATAACGGTGCGCATGTGTGGTGGAGTGAATGGTGAGAAGGGTGGTGAAAAGAAGAAAAATGAATAAAATCATGTGGTTTTTGATCCACGTAATAAGTTTGCAAAGATGTGTGAAAATGGAAATGTATGGGAAAAGAAAGGCAAAGGAGAAAGCTGAGAAGTAGAAGACTTGAGTGGCGTGGAAGCACGCTTGGTGATCCTCTTTGGCTCCCAGGGTGATGCTTCCGTTGTGGATGACGAAGGAACAAAAGAATATCACCACCAACAGGTAGGGCCATACAATCACCAATAGATCATAAACTAAGCACAAAAGTGGCTTGGGATTTAGGCTTAAAAACGATTTGAAAATTGAAGTCAGGTGTTTCAAGAAGTCCGCTAACATGGTGTTTTCCTTTGAAAATTTTGTAGGTCTGGTACTTCCGTATCCTGATAAGGTGGGAAGAGCAGCAGAAATGGCTATGAAAACCACCCATACCACATTTGTTTGTCGAAACATCACGGCACATGCTCCAAAAAAACCTGCCAGTTTGTGGCTGTGGTACAGGTGGAAATAGTAAGAAAGAAGAATAAAAAAAACGGAGCCCTGGTCTGTATAATAAAGAAAATTAAAAAAAAATAATACAGGAAATGTGGTGATAATGAGTCCTTCAAATACTGATAGCCTTGACATCACCTGAGCAATAAGTAGTACTTGATGTGAAGACATGTAATTCAAAAAATGAAAATTTAATATGATGGGATTGTACATAATTTTTTTAATAAATGCATAAATTCAAAATTTACCTTTGGTGTTTCATGAAAGGAAACATTTTCATTTTCAGAATCGAGAAATGATTGTTTCATCTTAAAACTGGAGATGAGAGTTGCAATATAGAATGTGGAAAGTGTGAAGATGACGTTGATGTATCTCAAGTAGTACAAAGATCCACAAAAGTCAGTTGAGAAAGAAAAGTTGAGAGGTTTCAGTAAACCCACTGTGAACAAATACAACCCAGGAAAAGTAGTTATCATAGAGTCCCACTTGAGAAAATTTTGATACTCAAATTAATATTGTAATTGATTATTATTGCCAGTAAAAAATAAAAAAAAGAACTATTTATCGATATTTCGCAATAAAAAAACTAGATAGACGTTTAAATGGGTTTTTGTGCCGGTATACCTGGGAAAAGCTTCCATTGCAAAAGGCTTGAACTTGTGGAACGTGGAAGATCTCATCCATGTATGGATTTGGAACATTGTTAAAAATTATTTTAGTGAGTGTATGACAAGTCGCAGCAAGCAGAGCAAATAAAGTGTGGAAAAACCAATCAACGCCTGGCTGCTCCATTTTTAACTTTTTGTTAAAATTTTAAAAGTAAATGAACAATTATGATTTTTCATAGATGAATAACTGTTTTTTGAAACATAGTACAACTTTTTTACTTTAATGACATTTACTTTTATGATTAGCTTAATACTTGTTGGTAATAAATAATAAGTTTAATTTACTACGCATGCGCACAATGATTTAATAACTAAAATGGCGGCTTTTAATGATAAACTAATGGAAAGTATTAACAGCTTACCGTGGAAGGATATATTCACCAAAACCAATATTTGTAATCTGGAAAGTAAGGCCTTTCACATCTTATACATTAAGTCCTCTAACTCCACGGTTCTGAGATCTATAAATGACTGTCTAAAAATCTCTAAATTGAGTTTTTATCTATGACAAAATATAGTAAGATGTATTTATTCAATGATCATTTCTCATAGTATTGTATGGAGATATATTCGTTTCTTTTTTTCAGTGGACGAATCTGAGCCAAACGAAGATATTTCTATAAAAGCAGAAACTAGTACAATGAAACTCAAAAAAGAAGGTTTGTATAGAATAAACTCTCGGGCATTTTTTATGCAATCCACCATTTTCTGTCAGATATGATTTTGTATGGATTATGTCCAGCACAAGACGCATTCTTCTTGACTATTTGTGAGAAATGTAATCTACTTGTAAAGCCCCAGGCACTCAAAACCCATATAGGTTTGTAACTTTGCACAGTTTATTGTTATATTCATTTTTAAAATTCATAATGTTCCTGTTTTTTCCCAAATCAAGCAACTTTCACATTTCTTATTTGCAACTTACAGCTATTCGCCACAACAAGGGTAAAGCAATGAAGGCAAAGACGTTGACAAATGAAGAATGCCTTGAAGGAGTCTCGAGCAGACAGTCTGAGCTTTTGTTTAAGAGTCCTAAGAGCGCCACTCTTCAAGTGAGCTCAAAGAGCAAGAGCAGGAAGTCGACGAGGGACCTCAAGGCGCAAGTGGATACAACCTTCCAGAATAACAAAGTTGACCACAAGAATGCCTCAACTAGCAAATTGGAGTTGAAGCTGGAAAGACCACCTTTAAGCCGTTTGGGAAAATCTTTTTGCTCTACACTGCCTCTCACAACTAGGTCCTCGTCTAAGTCTCTGAGGAGTAAAACTTTTGAAAAGGTTCTCAGTGATTCCAACAGTGACTCTGTTGAGTTTTTCATTAGCGATGAAAGCACAACCTCTGATGACGTTTTCAGCATTAGAGACAGTAGCAATGACTCTAAAACTAGGGAAGCCAGCATTCTTTCCTGTGATAACTCCAACCAAGCTACCTCACCACTTGCTACACCCGCTTTTTCCCCTTCTTTATTTGACCTATCAGTCGAAATACCTAAACTTAATTCATCAAAATTCAACTTTTCACTACCTCTTAGCACACCCTGCAAAACATATCCCACCCCCGACCACACACCGACAAATATTTTGAAGGATGATAATAACACTTCGAAACTAACAAATATTAATAATAAAAATTATTCCAAAGATAAAACCAGCAAAAACAACAGCAGTAGCAACAACACACAAATTTATTTTGCAAATGCCAAAAGTAATCTAAGCAACAACAATGGCAATGACACAACGAAATTGTATGACAATGAAAAGGTTCCTTCACCACTTCAGCCACCAAAGCTGGAACCTATGTATCTCGGGTGTGGAGGAGGTGCTGATGGTGATGACGTTTGTGACGTCATTGTAGAGGGGGGGAAAGGTGTTTATAAGAGGTGGGATGGCTTGGAGGCAAAGGAGCCAGGCAAGGGTGGTGATGAGGGAAAGGTTGGTGTGTGTGAAGAGGACAGTGGTGAAAACAAATACGACAAACCTCCAATACTTCTGCCCAACACAATGCAACAACTCCACTCATACCAAGCAACAAAAGCACCTCCTGATTTTAAAAGTAAATCTAGACTTAAAGTGTTACAGGAGGATGGAGGGCTAGTACTTGAGGCAGAAAACCCCATACAACAAAAGGATAGTTCCAAGCAAACGAGTGGTGCAAAGGTGGATGAAGACGTTTTGGACAAAGTAGCACACCCAGGCACCAAGCAGATGACAAAAAAGTTGATCAAGTCAAGCATGAACACAAAGTCTAACTTGAAGTCCTTCTTCAACATCATGCCTGCCAAAACCTGTGATACCTCCACCACCACCCCATCCTCTTGTAACAAAGTCAGCATCATCAACCGACCACACATCCCATCCATCAAACCCAAGTCTCCTCTATCCATCAAACCCAAGTCTCCTCTATCCATAAAACCCAAGTCTCCTCCATCCATCAAACCAACCCTCACTTTACATAACCAGACTCTCAAACTCATACACACCTCTTCTACATCTTTTCCACTATCATCGTCTTCCTCTTTCTCCTCTTCCGCTTCAACAACCTCTTCCCTCTTATCTCCGATCACCATCACCCATCTATCACCTCCCACCATTATATTTTCACCTTCTTCTCTTCTTTCACCTTTAGATACATCATCCTTTTTAGCAACATCATCATCCTACTCTTCTTCTTCTTCTTCTTCTTCTTCTTCTTCTTCTTCTTTTTCCTCTTCTTCTTCTTCTTCTTCTTCTTCTTCTTCTTCTTCTTCTTCTTCTTCTTCTTCTTCTTTTACTTCTTCTTTTTCTTCTTCTACTTCTTCTTCTCCATCATTCATTTTGTCTACACCATCTTCTTCATCACCATCGTCTTCACAACAACAACAACAACTTTCACAACTTATTACCGCCAATCTCGTTTTGAAAACCGTTTTACACAACAACAGCAGCAGCAACAACAACAATTTAAACAATAACATCGATTTTAAACATAATGCTAGCAACAACGACAATAAAAACAATTATGTAAAAAAGTCTACCAGACGAAAACCTAGCAACCCTGATTTTGTGCTCTGCAAAAGTTTGTTTCCATCTGTCTCATGTATCATGTGTATCATCCATTCTCATCATCATCAATCATCATCATCATCATCATCATCATCATCATCATCATCATCATCATCATCATCATTATCCTCATCGTCATCATCATCATCATCGCCATCGTCATCATCATTATCCTCATCCTCATCATCATCAATCATCATCATCATCATCATCATCATCACTATCCTCATCCTCATCGTCATCATCATCATCGTCAGCATCATCATCGACATCGTCATCATTACCATCTTCATCAGTTTCATTATTATTAATTTTGTAAAATAATTATTCTAATAATATTTATTATTCTTATTGCTAGTTTTAGTATTATTAACATAATTATTTTTTTAATTAGTGATAGTAGTAGTAGTAGTAGTAGTAGTAGTAGTAGTAGTAGTAGTAGTAGTAGTAGTAGTAGTAGTAGTAGTAGTAGTAGTAGTAGTAGTAGTAGTAGTAGTAGTAGTAGTAGTAGTAGTAGTAGTAGTAGTAGTAGTAGTAGTAGTAGTAGTAGTAGTAGTAGTAGTAGTAGTAGTAGTAGTAGTAGTAGTAGTAGTAGTAGTAGTAGTAGTAGTAGTAGTAGTAGTAGTAGTAGTAGTAGTAGTAGTAGTAGTAGTAGTAGTAGTAGTAGTAGTAGTAGTATTAGTAGTAGTATTAGTAGTAGTAGTAGTAGTAGTAGTAGTAGTAGTAGTAGTAGTAGTAGTAGTAGTAGTAGTAGTAGTAGTAGTAGTAGTAGTAGTAGTAAAAGTAGCTGAAAATCTAGGTTAATAATAAGTATTGCAATAAAGGTTGAATTCCCTTCCAGACCGCCTCTATGACGCAGACAAGCATTGTGGCGTCATCATTGCTGACACCCAAAAACCCTGCACTCGATTCCTCACATGCAAGGTTGTCATGGTGACGTAGAGATCATGGTGATGATGTGGAAGATGATGACGATGATGGTGATGATGATGAAGTAAGAGATAAAATTATTGGGAGCTGTACTCATTCATGTTTGTGCGAACATATCTGCTACTCGTTGCCTGCTTCTTAATGCCTATCACAACTCCCAGACACACCCCCTCTTGCTGAGGAGGGCTGTGATTGGTCGGAGCAAGCCTTTTGATGAGTTGATGAAGCAGCAGAAGGAACGAAGACAGGCCCTGCTCAAGAACATTGCTAATGCCACTGACAACAACAACAATAATAATAAAAACAACTTCAACAACATTAGCAACAACACTCATAATATCAGCACCAACAACAGCAGCGACAGCAGCAACCTCGACAGCACCAGGGGTGGGGAGGACAGGCAGGTGAGGAGGCAGAGGCGACGACCACTGCTGCCCTCCCCTCGCCACCTCGAACGTCTCACTTCCCTCCTCGCTCTCAACCCCACCACCTCAACCCCCTCATCATCATCATCGTCATCACCATCATCATCTTCATCATCAGCAGCAGCATCACCACCATCTTCATCATCATCGTTGTTCTTATCGACGTCGTTGTTATCATCTTCTTCGTCGTCATCTTTGTTTACCTCTTCTTCCCTACCAACCAACATTCTCTCACTCTGCCTTCCTTCCTTCACTCCAAAACCTGATGGTATCAATAATAATGATAATAGTAATAATAATAATAATAATAAAAATAATAATAATAATAATATTAATAATAATAATAACTCCAATGGGCTCCTACTAGTACCTAAGACTTTCAATAACAAAGTTATTAATAATAACAACAATATTGATAAAAACAATGATATTAATGTTGTTATCAATAGTCTAAATGATAATGATTCAAATAATAATAATAATAATAATAATAATAATAATGATAATAATATCAATGAATCTTCTCGTTCTTTGCCTTCTTGCCTCCTTCCCCCACCCGTTGCTTCCCATGCATCTTTCCATCCACCATTCACCTCATCCTTCCTTCCCCTAGGAAATCGACTCAACAACTTGAACATCAATTTAACCAATCTCCTACTGAATAATAATAATAATAATAATAATAATAATAATAATAATAATAATAATAATAATAATAATGATAATAACAATAAAAATAATAATATAACACTACCTGCAGCTACACTTTCCAAACTCAGTCCTGGTGCAAAGGCCTACGATCGAGTGGCCATTGTGAATGGCAAGGGTGAGTTGATGGCGCACAATGACGCCACCGAAAATAACTCCCTCAAGCAAGAGGGCAACAGTAACGACATTGATAAAACCCATATCAATAAAGCCACCACAAGCTACCGACGCATCAAGGAAGAAGCAGGGAACATTGTTCCCACCAACCACCATGTCTCCCCTAGGTGCTCTCTTCCGCCCCTCCTCTCTCTTATCACAATACGATACAAACACGAATATTATTATAGTGGCATTAACCCCGTAGAGTTTCGAGGGTACACTTATTTTTCGTACCTTCTTGTTTCTCTTCCTTCTTCTGTTTTCTTCTCCTTTCTTCTTCTCTTTCTTCTTTTTTTTTTCTAAATATATCTTATTACCATTCTTTCTTTCGCCTAGTTTCTCATCAATTTTGTTTATTCTTCTTCACTCCTTGTCTCATAAATGTGAAAACGATCAAGCTTTCCAGTTCAATTTTTCAATACATTTATTCATATTTTATCTTTCATTCATGAAATCCCCACAGACCTATATTCAAAAAAAGAAAAAGGGTTCGTCTACAAGCCAGCGCCTATTTCAGGGATGTGAAAGTTTATAACAAACTTATTGCTGACGTCGATGATAATGGCGGTGATGATGAGGATTATGAGGAAAAGAGGGGTAACAAAGGCAAAAATGGTGGTAATGATGAGGACGACGGAGGAGATGATGAGGGAGAAGAAGTTGATGGTTCATTGTTGTACAGGCCAGTTAGTAAGAAGATCAAGTTGGCTGAGGTGTACGACGAGAGGATGAAGATCAAGCAGCGACGGGCCACTGCGGCCTCCTGTCTTGCCCTTAGTGCCAGTGACAGAGGCGCTGAAGGCAGGAATTCCGATGACGAAGAGGAAGAGGATGGAAGAGGGGCTGGCAATGACGAGGAGGATGGTGGTGGTGCTGATGAGGATGAGGATGATGATGATGATAATGACACCCACTCTTACAAGGCCACCCATCTCAGCTTTCACCCCAGACCAGCTGCTGTGAGATTGCCACATTTTATACTGCCTCCAACTCTACTTTTTTCTTTTTTTTTCAACTTTATATTATCTTTTCAATAATTTTTTTGCTCATTATTTTGCTTATTATTTTATTTTTCTTTTATTTTGTTAAAACTTCATACTGCTATTCAATTTTTGTACTATTTTTCTCATAATATTCCTTCCTCAATTATATTTTTGTTTATTTTTTCATTAAAAATTTTTTTTCTCACTTTATTCATTATAATTATTTTTTAAATTATACTTTATTTTCACATATAATAATAACAATAATAATAATAATAATAATAATAATTATTATTATTATTATTATTGTTACTTTTATTATTATTATTATTCATTCATTTAGCCCTCTTTTTCATGCACACCTCCACCGCTCAGGTGAATGGTTACTGTTCATGGCTCTATTCCAATGGAGTCCACTCTCTCAACCGCAAGCCTGACCTCTCCAGATGCACTTTCAACCAAATTCTCACGCAACTTCTTTCTTCTTCTTCATCGTCATCCTCGTCATCATCATCATCATCATCATCATCATCATCATCATCATCATCATCATCTTCATCATCATCATCATTTTTGCTATACGATGGTTCTTCACTTTCCTCTCTAAAGCTCAACAACCCAACCACCTCGAATGACAACAACAACAACAACAACAACAACAAAAACAACTTGAGTTCACTTTTAGTTTCCATGATGAGCTCTCAAAAGAGGTGGGTGTTCTTATGCAACTTGTATCCTTGTGTGTCGCCTGATGAAGAGCATGTGAATCAAGAAATAGTACTTGCTAAGGAT
>OX387253.1:7528210-7548210 GCA_947562095.1 Branchellion lobata
TCTCCCGGCATGCGCCACTGTTGAACAATGCTCAGTTTCTGTCTTTTCCTGCCTCATTCATTTGGCGCTTCAAACGAGGAATGGTGGGTAACCATTCGTTCATTTGCTTCGACTGTACATTTCATTGGCAACATTCTTTTAAGTGAACTTACAGCCCCAAAAACCACTCCACGCCTCCTCTGTACAGACACATTGCGGTAAATCTCTCACGGATACTCTCTCTTCCACTTTCTCACTCTTCCCTTTTTCTTCATTCCTTTTTGTTTTCTCTTTTTCTCTCTTGTTTTCTCTCTCTCTTTCTCTCTCTCTTTCTCTTTCTCCATCTCCTTCTCTATTTTTCCATCTCCCTCTCTATTCTTCCCTTCCTCTTCCTTCCATCTTCTTCCCCTCTATGCTTTCTCCACCTATCTCCATTATTTCCTCTTTTCCTCCTTCTCTCCACCTCTCCCACCCCCTTCCGCATATAGCCGGGTTTCAAAATATTTTTTTTGTACAGCCAATTATTGAATAATTAATTATTTAAATAATTTTTTCTTTCATATTCTTTCGCATTCTCAATATTCTCTATTTTTATTCTTTACCACTTCTGTTCGTCTCTTTCTTCACAACCAGCTAAACTGAGTTTGGACGCTTTCCGTCGACCTTTTCAGCAAATTAAATCGTTTGAAATTTTCAAATCTTTTCAAGTTTTAGCTAATAATTCTTCAGATTATCGCCATTTTTTAAATTCTTTTTTATTTTCTTCTTAGATTATTTCCCTTTTTTCACATTTGTAAACTATTTAAATCTTTTTAAGTATTCAAAATTAACTTAAATTATTTTTAATTCACTTTTTAATCTTTCTTTTTTGCATTTCAGTACATTAGTTCGACCGTCTTTCACTTCAGCTTTTGTGATATGCACGACAACAGACGAATGTTTCTTGAGATCCAGCAATTTCAAACAACTTCCATTCAAACAACACCGACTTGTTGTCACCTCAACCTCCTCATCACTCTATACTAATTATAGTAATATCAATATGATTATTATGGTTATTATTATGGTTATTGTTATTATTATTATTGTTATTATTATTATCATTATTAACATTATCATTGTTACTAATGAGTTAATACTACTACTACTACTACTACTACTACTACTACTACTACTACTACTACTACTACTACTACTAATAATAATAATAATAATAATAATAATAATAATAATACTAATAATAATATTCTTTTTTTGATCATTTTCAAAAGTATTTTTTCATCATATATTGATCAAATTATTCCTCTCAAGGCCTCAAACTCGAGACGACATTTCAATTCTCAGGTGGTCTGAATACCTCCATCTTTTTACCATTCTATCCTTCCACCACTCCATCCCTCCATCACTCCATCCCTTCACCACTCCACCACTCCATCCATCTACCACTCCATCCATCTACCACTTCATCCTTCTACCACTCCATCTTTCCACCACTCCACCACTCCATCCTTTCACCACTTTATCTTTTCACCACTCTGACCGTTCATTCTTCACTCACCATCCATCCATCACTCATCATCCATCCATCACTCATCATCCATCTTTCTCTGACTATCCATCCATTACTCTTCCACCACTCCAATCTTCCAAACTTCATCATTCCACATTCTTCATACACCACTCCTCTCCACACCAGACTTCCACTCCAGCACACACCCTCCTCATCTTTCTAGTTGATATTAACTTTTTAATAAGCGCTTTTGACGCAATTATGCTCTTTTCATCATTGCCTCCAGCCCCCTCTTAATATCGCTATTACTTAGTAATGCTCTTTTTCATAATTTTTTTCTTCATAATGTTCGTCTTCTCAGTCTATTTCATCTTCTTCGTCTTCTTCATCTCCACCATCTTCATCTTCATCTTCTTCATTTTCTTAATTTTCATCCACTTTTCATGATCAACCTCATCATCGTCGTCATCATCATCATCATCCTCATCATCATCATCATCGTCGTCATCATCATCATCATCCTCATCATCATCATCATCGTCATCATCATCATCATCGTCGTCGTCGTCGTCGTCTCTATAATTCTCCTTTTTGTGAATAATTTGGACGATCGAGCTGTACAGGCCATGATATTGTATGGTTACCAAAATAACATTTCAAACTGTTGCATAAAAATAATGACTATAATAATATAAAAAAAAATAAATAAAAATAAAAATAATAATAATAATAATAATAATAATAATAATAATAATAATAATAATAATAATAATAATAAATCCTTATTTAACTTGTGAATTGTGAGTTTGAAGAGCTATTCATTTCGAGGTTCACTTTCAAACTTTCAAACTTTCAAACTTTCGCTAGGTAGGGGAGATGATATTGGAAATGTGCATTTGTGCTGATATTTGTAGTCGTTATTGTTAGTATTATTATTATTATTATTATTATTATTATTATTATTATTATTATTATTATTATTATTTTCAGTAATAGTAGTAGTAGTAGTAGTAGTAGTAGTAGTAGTAGTAGTAGTAGTTTAATTATTATTATTATTATTTCTATTATTATTATTATTATTATTATTATTATTATTATTATTAATATTTATTATTATTATTATTATTATTATTATTATTATTATTATTATTATTATTATTATTATTATTATTATTATTATTATTATTATTATTATTATCATCGTTATTATTATTATTATTTTTATTATTGTAAATCTAACTAAAATCTTCCAAATTAACGGTGTATCATACGGTCGTGACCTTCAAGACACCTTTGCGATATTTTTATCCACCAATCAAAATCCTCATTTTTAAATTAAAAATTTGTGTATGTAAATAAATATATAAACAAAAAGTATATTTTGTATGTTTGTTTAGGTATACACAGATTCATACTTGTTTTTGACCTCGTCCAATCGCACTCTTTCCCTCGCAAGGTTATTTATTCTGTAGCTTACAACGCCAGACGTATCATTTCTCAAGGAAAACTTATTTGTTTTTTTTTTTTCATTTTAAGTTACCACACCTTGTTCGTCAAGCGATAATAAAGCAACTCAAAGTTTGTTTTTATTTTTTCAATCTAAATTTATTTCAAAAATAAAAAATTTCTTTTCCTCTCATCCACCTCGAACTTCAAATGACGTCAAAACGGGTACTCAATAGCGACGAAGAAGAGGGTTTTGAAAAGATGTCTGACTGAGGGAAGAGAAGAAACGCCAATGACAACTAAACTAACGTAAGATTTTTCACTAATTCGTAACTACAATCATAAAGTTAGTCAACCTTATTAGTGTGGTTTAAATTATTTTTATTTTTATTATTTGAGTTATTATCATTATTGATTATATTTACTTGCTTATTATTTGAGGATTACTCAAAGTTGACAGACGGATGAAAGAACGAATTAAACAAGTTCTAGCTACTTCGACCGGTAGCTTTGCAAGGATGAAAAACATCTTTCATTTGCGACGACATGCATCCACACAATCCTTCCACCCCTCCACACAATCCTTCAACCCCTCCACACAATCCTCCCACCCCTCCACACAATCCTCCCACCCCTCCACACAATCCTTCAACCCCTCCACACAATCCTCCCACCCCTCCACACAATCCTTCAACCACTCCACACAATCCTTCAACCACTCCACACAATCCTTCAACCTCTCCACACAATCCTTCAACCCCTCCGCACAATCCTCCCACCCCTCCACACAATCCTTCAACCCCTCCACACAATCCTTCAACCACTCCACACAATCCTTCAACCTCTCCACACAATCCTTCAACCCCTCCGCACAATCCTCCCACCCCTCCACACAATCCTTCAACCCCTCCACACAATCCTCCCACCCCTCCACACAATCCTTCAACCACTCCACACAATCCTTCAACCACTCCACACAATCCTTCAACCTCTCCACACAATCCTTCAACCCCTCCGCACAATCCTCCCACCCCTCCACACAATCCTCCCACCCCTCCACACAATCCTTCCACCCCTCCACACAATCCTTCAACCCCTCCACACAATCCTTCAACCCCTCCACACAATCCTTCAACCACTCCACACAATCCTTCCACCCCTCCACACAATCCTCCCACCCCTCCACACAATCCTTCAACCACTCCACACAATCCTCCCACCCCTCCACACAATCCTCCCACCCCTCCACACAATCCTTCAACCCCTCCACACAATCCTCCCACCCCTCCACACAATCCTTCAACCACTCCACACAATCCTCCCACCCCTCCACACAATCCTCCCACCCCTCCACACAATCCTCCCACCACTCCACACAATCCTCCCACCCCTCCACACAATCCTCCCACCCCTCCACACAATCCTTCAACCCCTCCACACAATCCTTCCACCCCTCCACACAATCCTTCAACCACTCCACACAATCCTTCAACCACCCCACACAATCCTTCAACCACCCCACACAATCCTTCAACCACTCCACCCTTCCACACGCATACGCATTAAATCTTCTTTCCCCACCAAGTCAACTCCATAAAAATCGTCTGCGCCACTCTGCATGCAGCCACACCAACGAACAAGCAGTCACATCAACGAACAAGCAGTCACACCAACGAACAAGCAGTCACATCAACGAACAAGCAGTCACACCAACGAACAAGCAGTCACATCAACGAACAAGCAGTCACATCAACGAACAAGCAGTCACACCAACGAACAAGCAGTCACAAAACTTGGCGCTTTTGGAAACTAAAGCGAGCTAAGAGTCACCAAAGCAAACAATTAAAGGTACGATGTTGAAATAAACGATTTTTTTATAGTATTATTTTTAAATTTTCATTATTACTGTTATTATTATTATTATTATTATTATTATTATTATTATTATTATTATTATTATTATTATTATTATTATTATTATTATTATTATTATTATTATTATTATTATTATTATTATTATTATTATTATTATTATTATTATTATTATTATTATTATTATTATTATTATTATTATCATTATTATTATTATTATTATTATTCTTATTATTAATATTATTATTAATATTTCTTATTATTATTATTATTATTATTAAATTAATTACTAACAACGCTTTCTTTCCAGTAATTTCCCCACCACTTTCTTAAAACCCTCTTTCTACCACCCTCCTCTCCCTCTCTACCACCCTCCCCTCCCTTTCTACCACCCTCCTCTCCCTCTCTACCACCCTCCCCTCCCTTTCTACCACCCCTCCTCTCCTTCTCTATCACCCTCCTCTCCTTCTTTACCACCCTCCCCTTCCTCTCTACCACCCTCCTTCTCCCGATCTCTACAATTTTTCCAACATTCTATCTACCCTCCTATTTTTATTGAATATGCGACAACTTTATTGACATTTTTAAGCACTCATAAGTTCAAAAACTTTGTTCATATTTCCAGTGAAGGGATTTCATCCAGATTTTGCTTTGTTTTCAAATAATTGATCCGAAACAAAATCAGACGTGAAAACATTTCAAAAAAATCTGAAAAAGACATTTGGTCGTGCGGATCGTGTTGGTGGTGGTGTTTTGGTTGGTGGTGGTGGTCTTGGTGGTGGTGGTTTTGGTGGTGGTGGTTTGGTTGGCATAGGCGTTGTTGTTGATCGTGTGATTGGTGCAAAAATTGATCCTAAGTGATTGGTTTTCGAATGGTTGGTCTTGGGTTATTGGTCTCCAAATGTGAAAAAAGGTGTGAAGTTTGCTTGTACATGCGGCTGTTGAATAGAGAGAGAATGTCAGAAAGATGCAGTTTGTGAGCTTACATGAAGACCACGTGGATGGAGGCTTTGGTGCTGGTGGATTGAGACTGAAGAGTGGCGACGACTTTGAAATTGGTAGTACTTTGGTGTAAGTTTTGTCGTGCTGCAAACAGAAGAATGTTCAGAGGGGTGGTGGTGGTGTTGGGAGAGAGCCATTGGAACAATTCGAATACAAGAACGGTGAAAATTAGTAGAGATAGCGCCAAAAGGTGGAGCTGATCCGCTCTGGTACCAAGAATAAGCGGAAGTTTGAAAAGTTTGAAAAATATACACCCACACCACCATCATAGCGCCTTGCGCTTGCAGTAGGGAGGCCAACACTTGCGTGTAAAGAACCAAAAACATGATTAACTCGAAAAAGGCTAGCAATAGGATTGTAAATTCACTTTTACTCAACGGCCATATTGCATCCACTAGAGACGAGAATTTTATCTGCGCGTTTCCACGAAATTCAACACATGGCCGCTATTTGTGTGACATGGCGATTGCAAAGATCAACAAAAGCAGTGGCTAAGAACGAAGAAACAAAACCGACTCTATTTGGTCTATGGAAATAAAGGTCTATTACGTAAATGTAGGGATGTACAAATATATGAATCTCAGTGTAATTCATGAAAGATATTTTGAGGTGTTGTTATGGTTACTTATAAATATGACATCAATGATGAATCATCAACCACCACGTCATCCGGGCAGTCTCCGAGCGATAATACGTTAAAGCAAGCCACCGATTGATGTGAGACGGGTGCGGTATCGAGGTGAATGGGTTTTTTGTTTTTGTGATTGCTGCTGTTGTTTTTGTTGTTTCCGTTATTATAATTGTTAGCGGTGTTGTTATTGTTATTGTTATTGTTATTGTTATTATCAGTGTTGTTTGTGCTATTTTTATTGTTTTTATCATTCAAATTAAAATTGTCATTTTTTATTTTGTTGATTTCGTTGTTGTTGACGTCATCATTCTGGTACTTCTTGTTGTCATGGCACCGGATGACGCTGACCGAGATCGTCTTGTTGTTGCTTAAGTTTTGCTGGAAAATAATTTTTATTTTTATTATATATAATTTTTATTATATTCACTTTCGAAACTGTGTATTTCTTCGTTCATAAATACAGACATGCAGCCATCCGTCCATCCATCCATCTTTTGGTGCATCCATGCATGCATGCTTTTATCCGTCCATCTATCCACCCATATATATATACATATTCACCTATCTATCCATTAATTGTCAATCACTCATCCACCCATTCATCCATCCATCTATCCATTCATCTACTCATTCATCCATTCAGCTATTCATTCATTCATTCATCCATTTATCCATCCATCTGTTAGTTCATTCATTCATCCATTCATCCATTCATCCATCTATCCACCGGTACGTTGAGGTTTTCAAGCACAAGAGCTCCAGGGGGGGAAGAGAGGGAGGTGTTGGAGTGGATGTGTCGTGAGTTGGTGGCCATGTCGTCATGGTGACTCGAAGTGAACTGGTGAGACTCCTTTAGATAGATGGGTGGTGAATGAATGGATGGTGAATGAATGGATAGATAGTGAATGGATGGATGGCGGGTGAATTGATGGATGGCGGGTGAATTGATAGATGATGAATGGATGGATGGATGAGTGGGTGGACAAATGAATGGATGAATAGATAGACAGATGAATGGATGAGTTAATGGAGTGATGAATGGATAGATAGATGGATGGATGGATATATGGATAGGCAAATGAATGGATGAACAAACAGATGAATAGATAGGCGGATAAGTGAATGATAGAAGGATGAATGAATAGGTGGTAGATTGTGAGAGAGTGAATGAAGATGGTAGATGGGTGGTTGGATGGATGAATGAGTAAATTTGCTGTTAGATGGATGAAGAAATCAATGGATGGATGAATGATCAAGTGAATAAGTGATGAATGAAGGAATGAGTGATGAATGGAGGAATGAGCTGATGAATGAGTGATGAATGGAGGAATGAGCTGATGAATGAGTGATGAATGGATGAATGAGTGGATGAATGAGTGATGAATGGAGGAATGAGCTGATGAATGAGTGATGAATGGATGAATGAGTGATGAATGGATGAATGATTGGATGAATGAGTGATGAATGGCAAAACGAGCGAATGATTCAGAAGATGACGATGAACTTGAAGAAAGCCATCGGAATTGAGAACAAGGCGAGTGCGCCTGGTCGAACTAGAGTGCAAAACTGTGTGTTGAAGACGTGCTGGAAGGTGGGTTGGCGTCTAAATAAGTGAACAACCGAAATAACAAAAAAAAATCAAAACGAAAAACAAATTATTGATTTTAATTTCAAAATAAATGAAAAATAATAACTGTAAAAAAATTGATATTGATAATAAAAATAATAAGAAAAAAAAGTTGACAATAATAATAAAATTGCTGAAGCTGCTAGAGCTTCGGGGTGAAAGGTGCAGTGGACTGAGAGGTTTGAGTGGTGGCAGTTGATTAAATATAAAAGTGATTCACACGAAGTTTGACCAAGGGCTCCTATGAGAGGAAGTGGTGAATTATGGGTGAAATGGGAGGGGGAAGGTTGGAAAAGAAGTAAAACATTATAGGTGGGTGGGGGGGAGGGAAAGGTGAGCGGGGTGGGGGGGAGGGAAAGGTGAGCGGGGTGGGGGGGAGGGAAAGGTGAGCGGGGTGGGGGGGAGGGAAAGGTGAGCGGGGTGGGGGGGAGGAAAATGTGGGCGGGGTGGGGGAGAGGGAAAGGTGAGCGGGGTGGGGGGGAGGGAAAGGTAAGCGGGGTGGGGGGGAGAGGATGGGTGAGCGGGGTGGGGGGGGAAGAGGGTGGGTGAGCGGGGTGGGGGGGAGAGGATGGGTGAAGAAAGGGAAGGGTGGGGTGGGGTGGAGAGAGAAGAGTGTGGGTGGGTGGGGGGAGGAAATAAAGAAAGAAGCAAAAGTGGGTGGGTAGTAAAATGGTTAAAAACAGGTTGGAGCGGGGTGAGTGGGGGGAGTGGATGGAAACGTGGAATGGGAAGTAGTAGGTTGAGCTGGGGTGGCTGAACGTGGTTATGTGGTGAAAGGTGGGTAAAGAGGAGGAGTTGGGAAAGGAAGGGTGGAAGAGGTTGAACGATGTTGATTAAAAGAAACGGGTGTGAAAAGGACGGAATTATGATGAACTGAACGAAGACGAATGAAAAAACAGAAATGGAAGGAGAAGACTGGGATGGATAGAAGACTCCAATGAACTTAAAAAATATTTCAGTTCCTGCCACTGATACTCACACAAGCGAACGAACAAAATAGAGAGGTTATTTATAAAAATATGGACAGTAATCCTATGTTAAGTTGCCTATCTAGGGCATTTGCTCGTAATTGTGTTATGGCGTATTAGGCGAAAGATTAATTTTCGTGACGTTGTTAAAGAAATTATCGCCTGAATTTATTTTTTGTGCAAAAAAAAATTATTACACAACATGCTTGGTTGGTTATTTGAAGGATGAATAAGTGGATAATTAAGTGGATATTAGTATTAATATTTTATTTTTAATTATTATTAATTAATTAATTAATTAATTAATTAATGCTCATTAATTAATATTATTGAACTATTTTCCATGTTTTTCGCAATAAGATTTTTTATGGCTTAAGAGGGATTTGAACCTAAGTATTCTTGTTTAAGTGAGAGTTGAGAAACAAGGCTGGGGGGAAGGGGTGAAAGAGAAGAAAAAAAACCAAGTCAGAACAACTGAGGGAAGAAAGAAACAACTGAGGGAAGAAATAAGGGTTGAAAGGTTGTAAATGATATCAAGTCTAAGACGTGGATGGGTGTGAAGCATGAAGAGCACTAGTTTGAGGTGCGTCAGGGAACTACGAGCAAGGGACACTAAGGACTACTAGGGGTGGGAGATACGAATCAATGAACCTCTGAACTTGACCCACTTTCAAAAACATCCTCAAACGCTCATTAGCTAAGCAATCTAGGTTCTCCATGACTGGGATGGCGTTGTTCCTTAAGAGGTCGTTTTGGATATGTTTGTACTTATTGTTAAAGGTTCCTTCTTTGTCATCGTCGTCATCGTCGTCATCGTCGTCATCGTTGTTTTTTCCGTCCTTGGAAGAGAAGGGAAACGTAGAGGAGAGTTAATCCATCATAGAAATGCATGCGATGTTTAAAACATTTCTGGATTCACTTTTCAAAATACACGTGGATTAAATGCAATTTTTCTTTTCAAAAGTTGATGTTCAATTTTTTTTAAAATAATTGGAAATGACTTAGAAGTTATGGCGGGGGTGAAGTGATGATGTGGTGATGATAGCTGTGGTGGTTGTGGAGGCAGTGGTAGTGGTGGTGATGATGTGGTAGTGGCGGTAATAGTTGTGGTGGTTGTGGAGGCAGTGGTAGTGGTGGTGGTGATGTGGTAGTGGCGGTGATAGTTGTGGAGGCAGTGGCGGTAATGGTTGGGGTGGTTTTAGAAGCAGTGGTAGGGGCGGTGATGGTGTGGTAGTGGCGGTAATAGTTGTGGTGGTTGAGGAGGCAGTGGTGGTGGTGGTGATGACGTGGTAGTGGCTGTGATAGCGGAAGAAAAGAATTGGATTTATGAGGGTGCTTTAATTAAAGAATTTTTTCAACGCATGGAGCCCCAGTGCGAATGAATTCATTCACAAAGTGAATGCGATGAATTATATGAAAAATAATGGCGAATGAATTCATTAGTATAATTAATAAAATTGAAATTAAAATAAAACTTATTTTAGAAAATAAAAACATTATACGAAATAAATTCCAAAAGATTTTAATTCAGAAATTAACGTAAAACGTTGTTTGACATAAGAACTGCAGTGATGGAAAAGCACTTGTAACAGGACCTTAAAAAACATGAAATCAACATGGGGATTTCGGAAATAATTCCAACTAATAGTATGAAATAATTATTCCAATGTGTGAAAGCCATCAAAAACATAAGCTTCTTCTGACTGAAGTATAAGCTTTTTTTGATATTAAAAAATAAAAATAAAAAAATAAATGAAATACTCGAAGTTGAAGTGGAGTTGAAAAAAATGAAAATTAAAGAAAATGATCACAAATTCGAAAAAAAAAACAAAAAAAAAAGAATAATTTAAAACAAATTTGATTTGAAAAAAAAAGCCATTAAAAAAATTAAACAAAAATAAAAAGTAAATGTTAAGTTTTAAATAATTGAAAACAGAATTTAAAATATTAATGAAAAAAAAAATTTACTAATTTTATAGAATATATAATTCTTAGAGCATAACTTATTGAATTCTCATAGTTATGAGACTCAACATTCCTGATGTTATGAAAGATATTATTATCAATATTATGAATTCTGAAATTCTCAATATGAAAACAGTTTTTCTACTCTATAAATAATAATGAACAGTAAATTACAAAGGGTAGTGAAATCACTCAAAAAAAAAAGCTGGGTTTTAAATGCAGAGCCAAATTTCGAACAAAATGCCCAAAAGGCACTTTATAGCGGCTTTGATTAGGTAAGAAATATTTGGTTAGATTAGGTAAGCAGAGGGCGCTGAAGAAGAGAAGATACCTCTAGGTGTTTCATCAGCACAGCCACCACCACGTTGACCAGCACGAACTGTGCCATGAGGACGAAGGCCACGAAGAAGACAGGAGCCACCAGAGCACTGACGCAGCAGTTTCTGACGCAGTCGTCGCCAGAGTCGCAGTCGTCACGCAAGGTGTCCTGAAGCGGTGAGGCGGTTGGAGGCGTTGAGGTTCAGTTGGAAATGAAGTTGGATTTTTAGGTGAATGGGGAGCTGGCTGGGTGGGCGTTGAGTGGGTTGGGATGTTGGTTGAGATGTGGAAAAAGGAAAAAAGTGGAAATGAAAACATGGATGGATGGGTTGACTGAGTGGGTGGTTGAATAGGTGAATGGTTGAATGGATGGATGGTTGAATGGGTGGGTGGTTGAATGGATGGATGGTTGAATGGGTGAGCGGTTGAATGGGTGAATGGTTGAATGGGTGAGTGGTTGAATGGATGGATGGTTGAATGGATGGATGGTTGAATGGATGGATGGTTGAATGAGTGGATGGTTGAATGGGTGAGTGGTTGAATGGATGGATGGTTGAATGGATGGATGGTTGAATGAGTGGATGGTTGAATGGGTGAGTGGTTGAATGGATGGATGGTTGAATGAGTGGATGGTTGAATGAGTGGATGGTTGAATGGGTGAGTGGTTGAATGGATGGATGGTTGAATGGATGGATGGTTGAATGGATGGATGGTTGAATGGGTGAATGGTTGAATGGGTGAGTGGTTGAATGGATGGATGGTTGAATGGATGGATGGTTGAATGGATGGATGGTTGAATGGATGGATGGTTGAATGGATGGATGGTTGAATGAGTGGATGGTTGAATGGGTGAGTGGTTGAATGGATGGATGGTTGAATGGATGGGTGTTTAAATGGGTTTGATATGAAACTGGAAAGTAAAAATGGAAAAGTGGCAAGTTATGTTCGATGTGGGTGGAAAAATGAAGGAGTGGAAAGAACGGAAGAAAAAAAGAAAAAACGGCCGAAAAAGAAAAATTCATAAATATTTCATATTCCAAGGTTTCATGACATTTTATTATCTTGTTGAAATTTATTGGTTTTCAAAAGTTAATATCATTTTTAATACAAAACTTTTTCAAAGTGTATTCATGTATTTTTCGAAAAAGACTTTTATTCAGAAAGGAGAGATAATAGGCAGATAAGACACTGCAACTCCAGTGCACGCATTAATCAAGTTTGGAGCGGAGCCCGGAAGGATTGACGGATAGGACTTTAAAGGTGAATTAAGTTAGAATAATGATGCTCAAATGGATGGTTGAGACATCCGTAAATGATTGTCTGATTGACTTAGAGTCTGGTCACGTGTAGCCACGTGCGATACGCACATGGGCTGATTAGTCACACAAACATGGCAACTTTCAACACCATTTTTTATTCGAGTTTTTAGTCGTAGAGTTACATTGCAAAAAGGAAAAAGAATTGAGAAGACGTTTTTGAAATTTAATGAGAAATGGACAAAATATGACGTCTGCAACGTGTTATTTCAAGCAACACCAAGGGACATCAAGCAATTCGACCAAGCTTGACACTTCTCATATCTCCCTCCAACAATCACTTCACACTTTTCATATCTTCCAGAAAACACTCCCCAAAACTACCACTTTCCAGCAACAACTTCAATAACTGTTGTTTCGCCGTTCATTCCTTCCATCAGTCATTCCACACAAGCTGATTCTTTCCACCAAAATCCCTCAAACTACCACCACCAGCACCAGCGGCAGCGGTCATCACCATCCCACCACCTTCATGATGCCATTCCAGTTGTCTCCAGTGGCGACCCTGAAGAGGGTGAGAAAGGCCATGCCAAAGTTTCTGAAGTGGGCGTGTTTGCCCAGGCCGTCACAGGGGTGCGCCTCGGAACACTCTGTCGAGTTGCCGCCGTACGAATGAGTAGGCGGCATTGGAAAAGCAGGTTAGACATGCGAGCTTTAATGGCTTAAAGCTCATAAGATTGGCGTTTAGTGTGGAGCTGTTATCTTCTCTAACTTTGGAAGTTATTTAATGAAACGATCAGGGTTAATGTCATCCATGCAATCTTTCCACCTCGTCAGGCTCTCTTCACTCCACGCCACACTCACCTACTCTGCCAAACAACTCGACACCCAGAGCGGCAAAGATGAAGAAGAGGAGGAAGAAGAGGAGGCCCAAATTCCCCACTTCGGGCAGCGCCTGCATCACCGTGTCCAACAAGGCCCTCACCGACTTGGCCATCTTCAACAGCTTTAACACTGAGTGAATAGATGGATGACCAGTTGGATGGATGATGGTGGTTGAGTGGGTGGTTGAATAGGTGGTTGAATGGGTGAATGGTTGGTTGAATTGGTGAATGGTTGGTTGAATGGATGAATGGGTAGTTGATTGGGTGAATGGGTAGTTGAGTGGGTGAATGTATTGGAAACTGTCTGATTGAGTGGGTGAGTTGGGGGTTGGGCAAATAAATGAGTAGATGGATGAATGAATATGGGGGGATATGGATATGATGGATGAGTGGATATGGGGGGATATGGATATGATGGATGAATGGATATGGGGGGATGAATGGATATGGGGGGAAACATATGGATGGATGAGTGGATATGGGGGGAAACACATGGATGGATGAGTGGATATGGGGGGAAACACATGGATGGATGAGTGGATATGGGGGGAAACACATGGATGGATGAGTGGATATGGGGGGGAACATATGGATGGATGAGTGGATATGGGGGGGAACATATGGATGGATGAGTGGATATGGGGGGAAACATATGGATGGATGAGTGGATATGGGGGGGAACATATGGATGGATGAGTGGATATGGGGGGAAACACACGGATGGATGAGTGGATATGGGGGGAAACACATGGATGGATGAGTGGATATGGGGGGATATGGATATGATGGATGAGTGGATATGGGGGGATATGGATATGATGGATGAGTGGATATGGGGGGAAACACATGGATGGATGAGTGGATATGGGGGGAAACACATGGATGGATGAGTGGATATGGGGGGGAACATATGGATGGATGAGTGGATATGGGGAGAAACACATGGATGGATGAGTGGATATGGGGGGAAACATATGGATGGATGAGTGGATATGGGGAGAAACACATGGATGGATGAGTGGATATGGGGGGAAACATATGGATGGATGAGTGGATATGGGGGGAAACACATGGATGGATGAGGGAGTGTACAAATGAGTAAGAAGAGCAGATGGGTGAGGGAGTGGATGAAGAAGTGAGAGAAGAATTTGATTAACCCTTGGAAGGTTTTCGAAATGGATCAGATTCAGTTCAAATAACGTATAAAAGCACTCTTTTGTCCTGATGCCTACTTGCTGATTCACTTCATCAACTTTGTCTACTTCCTTTTCAAATTTTTCTTCTTTCTTCCACCCCCCTTTCTTTTTCTATATTTTATTTTCAATCATTCTGCGCTTTTGAACAGTGAGGAATTAGCACTATACCAATGATTAGATTAGATCAGATTAGATTAGATTATATTAGATTAGATAAGATTAGATAAGATAAGATTAGATAAGATTAGGTAAGATTAGATTAGATTAAATTAAATAAGATTAAATTAACTTAGATTAGATTAAATTAACTTAGATTAGATTAAATTAACTTAGATTAGATTAAATTAACTTAGATTAGATTAAATTAGCTTCTAAAAGATTCCATTCTTTTTTCACTCTATTTTCTTCCTCCTTTTTCCTCATTGCTGCTTTTTCGCCCATTCCTCCCTGTTTCGAACCTCTTGCAATCCGCAGCACCCTCATGGTTCGGATGATGGTGGGGTTGATCGGGATGATGCCGGATCTCACCTCTTCCAGGGCTATCCCGACCACCGACAAAATCACTATCAACACGTCCAGGCGGTTCCAACTGAAAATATTCAAAAAGTTGAAGTCAAAAGACATTATATTCATTACTCAATTTCTAGAAAGCAAAAAATTTAAAGAGAATGAGTTGTGATTTTATCATTAGAAATCTCTAATCTAATCAAGACATTTGTAACGCGCTCTTCAGCACTTTGTTCAAAGACGCCCCCATGAAAAGGGTTTTACTCGCTGTGTGCAAGGCACTCTAAGACGGCGTCTATGCTTCGATTGAGTTGCTACATAATTGGTAATATATAATTATACAGTTTATATAATATTATATAATTATTATATAATTTTCATATAATTTTTTTAACAATATATAAAAATATATAATGTTTTCTTTAATATCTCATCTTCTCTCCTTTCATTTCGTAAAGCCCTCAAAACATTGTTGTTTAAACAGTTCGTAGCATATCGCTTTTAAACAGTGTGGAATCAGCGCTCTATAAAAGATTTGATTAGATCAGATTAGCTATCTTTTTTAGTTTTATCGCTTGAGATTGAGTGGTTTGTTCAAGTCAAGGGCATCAACAGCCCACCCGTCCAAGAGGTAGCGGACCATTCCCAGAGAAATCATTCGGGCGAAGGCTTCGAGGATGAAGATGGAGGTGAAGAAGAAGTTCAAAACCTTCAAGGCAAACTGTAGTCCCTGTTGGTGACAATAACAAGGATAGAAATAAAAATTGTGAAAAATATTAATAAATAATGGAATTAACAAATAAATAAATGAATGATAATGATAAAAAAATGATAATAAAATAAATAATAATGATAATAACAATAATAATACTCTTATATATACTTTTCAAAACGCCAAAGTAAGCAGCGGATGTTGAGTGAGGGCGTTTCAATGGGGATTAATGACTGCTTTGAAAGTTTCATTGTGAGCAGACCAACAGACTTCGATGTTTGAGCTTTCAGGCGCTGAAGCCACAAATGCGGACTGATCTTGAGGTCACCTACCTACCCCCTAACACTTGTAACTGAGCACCAGCTTGTGCACACACACACACACACACACACACACACACACACACACACACACACACACACACACACACACACACACACACACACACACACACACACACACACACACACACACACAAACACACACACACACACACACACACACACACACACACACACACACACACACACTCACCTTCGGCATCATATAGAACTCCAAGGCCATGGTGATGACGTTGAGGCCGATGATGACGGCTATGGAAAGGTCGAAGTACTTGCTGCTGGTGATGGTGTTGATGAGCAGCCTCCATCGGGGGTACGACTGCCAATAAGGTGTCTCCATCAGCTCTTAAGGGGAGAAGGAAAAGGGGGGGTGGTATAGAGGAAGTAGAGGAGATGGAGGTGGAAAAGATGGAGGTGGAAAAGATGGAGGTAGAGGAGATGGAGGTGGAGGAGATGGAGGTAGAGGAGATGGAGGTGGGGGAGATGGAGGTGGAAAAGATGGAGGTAGAGGAGATGGAGGTGGAAAAGATGGAGGTAGAGGAGATGGAGGTGGAAGAAATGGAGGTGGAAAAGATGGAGGAGGTGGTATGGAAGAGGTGGAAGAGGTGAAGGAAGTGAAGAAAATGAAAGAAATGAATAAGATTTGAAACAATGGAAAAAGATTTGGAAATAAGGAAAAGGTAGGAAAAGGTAGGAAAAAGAAGACGGAAGAGGATGGAAAAGAATGGAGGATGATGAAAAAAGTGAAAAAGGACTGAGAAGGTGAAGGAGGGTAGAGAGGTGGAAGAAGTGAAAAAGGATGGAAGGAGTGAAAAAGGATGGAAGGAGTGAAAAAGGATGGAAGGAGTGAAAAAGGATGGAAGGAGTGAAAAAGGATGGAAGGAGTGGAAAAGGATGGAAGGAGTGAAAAAGGATGGAAGGAGTGGAAGAGGATAGAAAAAGGTGTGGAGGAGGATGGAAGGAGTGGAAGAGGATAGAAAAAGGAGTGGAGGAGGATGGAGGTAGGAAAAGATGATGAAAATGAATAAAAAGATAGAAAAAAAGAAAAGGTAGAAAAAGATGGATGAGGTAAAAGAGGATGAGAAAAAATCGAAAAAAATGATAAAGGATGGAAGTGGATGAAATGGATGAAGGAAAAGGAAGAAGGATGAAGGAGGATGGAAAGATGGAAAAAGATGGAAGGAGTAGGATAAGATAGAAAAGGATGGAAGAAGAAGCTAAGTAGGAAAGAGGTAGATTGAGATAGAAAAGGATGGAAGAGGAGGATAAGATGGATGGGGATGGGGGGAATGGAGGTGGTGAGGAAGGGTTTATGAGGCTGAACATAAAAGCTGGTTGGATAAGCCAAAAAATGGATAAAAAGAATTCAAGAGATTTAGAGAAGAAATTAACTAAAAAAACTTAAGCAAGGTGTTTTTCGAAAAGAAGAAATTGATTGGAAAGGAGAGGAGTTGCAGATTGTGGTTACGGGATTCATTAATCATTGAAGCAATCATTAGGTAATTGAAAAACCAACTCTTGAGTTTGTCTCTCTTCTTCTTCGACTGCATCTCTTCTCGCAGCAGTCTTTCTTCAAGCTCTTGCGTCTCTTGGCACTTGTGAAAGTTCTCTACCACCACACCCACAAACATGTTGAGGACGAAGAAGCCGACAAGGAGAAGAAAAGAAATGAAATAGACCAGCCTCCATTCGTTGTGGTTCACCTTGGGCTGGTTGAAGGGGGTTGAAGGGGTTGAGGGGGTTGAGGAAGGTTGAGGGTGGTTGAGGGTGGTTGAAAGAAGTTGAAGTGGGTTGGAGGGTGGGTTGGAGGGTGGGTTGGAGGGTGGGTTGGAGGGTGGGTTGGAGGGTGGGTTGGAGGGTGGGTTGGAGGGTGGGTTGGAGGGTGGGTTGGAGGGTGGGTTGGAGGGTGGGTTGGAGGGTGGGTTGGAGGGTGGGTTGGAGGGTGGGTTGGATGGTGGGTTGAAGGGTGGGTTGGAGGGTGGGTTGGAGGGTGGGTTGGAGGGTGGTTTGGAGGGTGGCTAGAAGGGGTTGAGGGGGGTTGAGGGTGGGTTGGAAGGTATGGGGATTTGGTGAGTATAATCGCATGTTTGAAATTATCATAAAAAAAGTCCATAAAACCAACTATTCTACCTCAGTTATTAACAAAATAACTTGAGCAACGTTTGAAAAAATAAAGAAAAACTAATGAATAATCAACATTCGATGCGAACAAACGAAACAAAAAAAAAGACAAAAAACACCACAAAGACCACAAACACAAACCCACAACAAACACCTGCAAATCAACTCCCACAGCGTCTAGTCCATTGTACATGATGTTCACCCAGCCGTCTTTTGAAGCGAGCACAAACAGAGCCATCAGCGCCTGTGGTGCAAGCAGTGCTGCTGTGGTGCTTAGGGGTTTGTGGTGGTTTATGTTGGTTTGTGTTGGTTTGTGGTGGTTTGTGGTGGTTTTTGGGTTGTTTTTGAGTAGTTTTTGGGTTGTTTTTGATTAGTTTATGGTGTTTTGTGTGATTGGTTTTTGTAGTTTTTGTGAGTGGTTTGTGGTGGTCTTTGGAGTTTATGGTGAGTTGGGATGGTTTGTGGTGGTTTGTGTAAGTAGTATGTGGTGGCTTTTGGTGGCTTGTGGCGGCTTGTGGTGGCTTATGACGGCTTGTGGCGGCTTGTGGTGGCTTATGACGGCTTGTGGTGGTTTTTGACGGCTTGTGGTGGTTTTTGATGGTTCAATAGAAATTGAAAATACTTTTTTTCACGAGAAACCAAAATAGCAGTAGAAAACCATGTAATTTTTCAACGGAAACCCTATTTCAGCTTCATAATGGAAACTTCTAATGCTGAGACCATTCAATAAAGATTAGCCATTTCCGGTATAACCCACCTGACCCAGGCTGTCAAAGTTGTATTTCCGGTTGACCCACTTATAGTCTTTGCCCTTGTTCATGCAGTCAGTTTTGTTGACGACATCCTCAACGTCACTCCCGTCGCAATGGTAGAAGGTCCCTTTAAACAACTGGGAGGGGTGGGGGAGGTAAAAGGGGTGGAAAGGTGGAGAGAGTGAAAAAATGGGAGAGGTGGAAGAATGGAAAAGTGGAAAAGTGAAAGAGTGGAGGGGTGGAGGGGGGAAGGGGTGGAGGGATAGAGGGGTGGAGGGGTGAAAAGGGTAGGAGGGTGGAAGATAGAGATGAGAATGTTATTGAGGAAATTATTGGCGATGGGAAGAGTAACCAAGCCTATCCCACACGACCCACCCATCCCACACAACCACCCACTTCACACAACCACCCACTTCACACGACCCATGCTACACAACCTATCTATTCATCTTCTCAATCACCTACTTCATCCATCCTCTCAATCACCCACCCACCCACCCATCCATCCCCTCTATCTCCTTCTCCATCGCATACCACTGCACCTGCACTCCAAGGATGCCGAAGATGATGAAGAAGGTGCAGCAGATGAGGACGATGTTCCCGATGGGCCTCAAGGACGAAAGCAACGTCTGTACCACCAACTTTAAGCCGGGAGCCTGGCTTATCACTCTGAGGTAGTGTGTGAAGATGGTTGGTGTATGGATGGTTGTTGCTTAAGAATGGCTGAGTTTGTGAGTGGATTTTGGGATTAATTCTTACTAAAAATAATTTTTTTATAAAAATTTTTCACTCACCACAAACCATCCAAAACCGCTCAATATCTAACCATCCATCCATTAATATCATCACTTTTCTTCTAACACAATCCCTTCAAACAAACCATCCTTCCATCGTCACAAACCACCCACCACTA
>OX387253.1:7553210-7598210 GCA_947562095.1 Branchellion lobata
AACCTCTTCGTAGCACTTAAATGGACTTCGTAACGAAGATCTAGACAGCTTGGCAGTTTCAGCCCTCTTTTTATGGTTGTCATGGTGATTTTTCACCCATGCACGTGACCTGCTCATGACGTCAACGGCTTTTGAACACGTGACCAACAGTTGAGGTGTTCGTGAGTGGATGCTTGTGTACTTATCGTGGTCGAGGTCGTTGTTGCTGCCGTCTCCACTCTCTAAACGCTTCCTTTTCATAATCCCAATGCACTTTTCATCACTACCGTGGTCATCTTTAATGTTTTCGTGTTTGCTTCCGGAAAGCTTTTTGATATTATCATCGTCTTTACTGTCGCTATTAAGCCTGATGTATTTGCTATCAATACTACCACCACAATCAGCAGCCTTCTTACCACCACTGACATCATTCTTACATCGATCCATCGGATCAATTCTATCCTCCTTCATCCTTCCATCCCTTACATCCCCATCATCCCTTTGGCGTTTTTTTTCGTGGTGACTGTTATCATGGTGGTCAGTGTCATGGTGACTGTTGTCATGGTGACTGTTGTCATGGTGACTGTTGTCATGGTGATTGTCTTTGTTGTCACCATGGAGACGAGGAAGTTTTGCTTCTGATGAGGTGAGGATTTGCCTAATCTCACTCTTGCTCTTGCTTCTCTCCTCCGCCTGATGGGTGTGAGTAGGGTGTGAGGGGGGGGGGTGTGAGTGGGGGGGTGTTAATGGGGGGTGTGAATAGGGGGGGTGTGAGTGGGGGGTTGTGAGAAGGGGGGTTGTGAAGAGGGGGGATGCGAGTGGGTGGGTGTGAGTGGGTGGGTGTGAGTGGTTATGTGTAGATGAATGGGTGCAGATGTAAGATTAGCTTGGAGCAAGTAGAACCAGATTAGACAGAAGGATATCAGACGAATAGCGGAAGATAACGTTGAATGACAATTCGACCAGAGCAGTGACCTCGGAGGCGAATCCTTCGACGAGGATGGCTACAAGGAGATTGAAGAGGACATAGTTGCCGAAGGTCATGAGGAGGATGAAGTAGAGGGCTGCCCAGGGGGATGTCTTGGCCATGCCGGTATACAGCACCTCGTTCCAGTCCTCCTGCGTCAGGATCTGCCTCGGTCGCGAAGTTGAGGATAATGATAATCTTCGTGTTTGTATTGTATTGTATCATTTTTATTGTATAGTATAGTATTGTATTGTATTATATCATTTTTTCTAGTATAGTATAGTATTGTATTGTATTGCATAGTATAGTATAGTATTGTATTGTATTGTATCATTTCTTATTGTATAGTATAGTATTGTATTGTATTGTATTTTATTGTATTGTGTTGTATTTTATTTTATTTCATTAAGTTGAACCTATTTGTCATTTCATGATTGATTTATTGTCAATATTTTGTAATTGTAATGTAAGACAGTGTACGCTATTGTAATAGCAATGTAAGGCAGTGTAACCGTGTAATGTATTGTAACTGTGATGTAAAGTAGTGTAACGCATTGTAATTGTAATTTGAAGCAGTGTAACGCGTTGTAATTGTAATTTGAAGCAGTGTAACGCGTTGTAATTTGTTATAAAGTGGCAATTTACTCCAGCTGATTTGACTGGAAGAACCTGGAAGACGGTGATGGTGGCCCAGAGCAGCGAGTCAAAATTCTTCCTCCAGCAGTGACCTTCTTCCGCCACTTCGGTGACGTCACAGAACCGACAGCCAAACAAGTTCATGCCAAGGATGCTGCATGTGGTGGTGGTGTGGTGGCGGTGGTAGGGTGGTGGTGGTATGGTGGTGGTGGTGTGGTGGTATGGTGGTGGTGGTGTGGTGTTGGTGGTGTGGCGGTGTGGTGGTGGTATTGTAGTGGTGGGGTGGTGGTGGTGTGGTGGTGGTGGTGTGGGCGGGGGTGTGGGTTGGTGATTTTTGGTGAGTGGATTTTTTTAAGAAGCGGATTAAACCAGAGAGGAGGTTGGAAAGATGAAATATACAAAAGTATTGAAGAGAAGAGCTGTTTTAGAACTGGTGACTTGTCAGAAAGAAAAGTTTTGAAAAAAATTGAAAAAATTGTTTTTGAAGTTGATGGTTGGCTGTCGCTTATTTGAACATTAAGAAAATATTGAATTAATGCTGGTATTTTGTTTTTTTTAATTATTTTTAAAAAAATAAAAAAATGATTCAAACAAAATGAATTAAAAAGTTATTGAATTGAAATGCTTTCAAATCGATCGAAGGGTCTTTGATGTTGAACGGCGGAGTAATGGAAACGACCATATAGAAGACAATTGGAGCGGAGCTGCAACGGAGAAGTCAGAAAGATGATTTAAAAGGGATGATTAATGAAGAAAAAAAAATAATACAAAAAAAATTAAAAAAGAAATAAAAATAAAAATCAAGTAAAAGGATGGAAAAAACAAGAAAAAATATATACTTGAAAAATGAGAAAAAAAAGGGGGGAGGGGAAGAGGATAAAAAAGGATAAAATGAAGAGGATGAAAAATAAAAAAATAGAAGATGAAAAAAAGATAAGAAAAAAAAATTGAAAAAAAGAAAGAAGTGAAAAAAAAGAAAAACAAGTTGGAAAAAATGGATAAAAAGAAGAAGAAGAAGAAGAAGAAGAAGAAGAAGAAGAAGAAGAAGAAGAAGAAGAAGAAGAAGAAGAAGAAGAAGAAGAAGAAGAAGAAGAAGAAGAAGAAGAAAAAGAAGAAGAAGAAGAAGAAGAAGAAGAAGAAGAAGAAGAAGAAAAGGAGGAGGAAAAGAAGAAGACGTCGTTGTTGCATGATGGATGCGACGGCTGATGCTTGCGATGCAGCAGAAAAGAATTAGAAAGAGCGAGAAGCATGGAGGGAATCAGAAAGGAAGTTTTTATCGGTTTCAAACTCAAAATTGTTTCAGATACAACTTGAAAAATAACGAAAAAACAAAGAAAAAAACAACAAAAAACAACACAAAAACAAAAAAAACACAACTCGATGAAGGCTGGCCACGAAGTCTTTGGTTACAGTATGGCTGTTTTTGTCCGCACTTTTTAATTACTCAATTAAAGCTGTGTTCACTAATAATTAAAAAAATTTAATTTCAAATAGTGTTTATGAGCGATATAAAACAATGAACATTCCAACAACATCATCAAACTCCAAACCATCAAACACCAAACAGAACTTATCGAAACAAATGAAAATAATTCTCACAAAAAAAAACAATACAAAGAAATACCACAACAAAAAACAATACAAGAAATACCACAACAAAAAACAATACAAGAAATACCACAGCACTAAACAATACAAGAAATACCACAGCAATAAACAATACAAGGAATACCACAGCAATAAACAATACAAAGAAATACCACAGCAATAAACAATACAAGGAATACCACAGCAATAAACAATACAAAAAATACCACAGCAATAAACAATACAAAGAAATACCACAGCAATAAACAATACAAGAAATACCTCAGCAATAAACAATACAAAGAAATACCACAGCAATAAACAGTACAAGAAATACCACAGCAATAAACAATACAAGAAATACCACAGCAATAAACAATACAAAGAAATACCACAGCAATAAACAATACAAAGAAATACCACAGCAATAAACAATACAAGAAATACCTCAGCAATAAACAATACAAAGAAATACCACAGCAATAAACAATACAAAGAAATACCACAGCAATAAACAATATTGAAACACCAGCGTACAAGGCTCCCATCTGAAAACAGTCCCCGATTAATTTTTCATGGCGTATTTTTTAATTTCAGAGCACTTTTTCACGCTCTTCCAATCTTGATGTCACCACTATACATACGACGTACGACGTGACATGCAATACATTAAAATAAAATTGAATACAAGAGAGTACAACTACAATACAATACAATACAATACAATACAATAAAATACAATACAATACAATACAATAAAATACAATACAATACAAAACAATACAATACAATACAATACAATACAATAAAATACAATACAATACAATACAATACAATACAATACAATACAATACAATACAATACAATACAATACAATACACTACAATACAATACAATACAATACAATACAATACAATACAATACAATACAATACAATACAATACAATACAATACAATACAATACAATACAATACAATACAATACAATACAATACAATACAATAAAATACAATACAATACAATACAATACAATACAATACAATACAATACAATACAATACAATACAATACAATACAATACAATACAATACAATACAATACAATACAATACAATACAATACAATACAATACAATACAATACAATACAATACAATACAATACAATACAATACAATACAATACAATACAATACAATACAATACAATACAATACATTACGATACAATACAATGAAATACAATACAATAAAATACAATACAATACAACACAATATAATACTGAAAAGTTCAAGATAACACAATACAACACTATATGACACACTAGGATTTTTCATTAGTTTTCGTTTCCGGTTTCGCGGAAGCTGTGTGGCCGTTACTTTGATTTAAACTTTATTTTAACTATTAATATTAACTATTTAAAATTGAAAATTTCGAATATTAGTTATAAAAAAATTCATTCATTTAAGGGCTATAGTGTTTGCCGATTGCGAAGATTTTGAAAATATTTTTTTTAATGGCCGAATGCGCCATTTTTTCGTTCGAAATTAATTGCAGTGAAATCGTCAACCAACGCCTACATAAATACTGTTTGCCAACTTGCTCAACAAGAAAGTAAGCGAGTGTGGCGAGGAATTGTGTGGTATCCAGACAGACTTCTCTGTGAATATGAGAAAGGGCTGAGAAGAAAAACAGGAGAAATGAAGAAATAACTTGAAATAACTTTCCGATAGTTATGTTATGTTGTTTTAAAATATAATTCAATTTTAAAATTTTAAGACTCATTAATTTGATTTAATAGACAATTCTGCTTTTGAATTTCTTTGAACCTTTCAACATTCCTGTTTTGGTTAATTTGATGAAGCATTCTTCAATAGTCATTTGATATAAACTATGACTCAATTTTTAATTTTTGATATTCATAAATTTGCTTCTATAGTCAGTTTTTGATCTCTTGCGACAGACAATTGACAGTTCTTATGACATTCAGTTATCGTTGATTTTATTTTTTCTTCTATTTCAATTGTTCCCCATGTTTTTGTGCCACTTCCAGCGTTTGTTTGGATTTGCTTCAATAAAAACTATAAAAAAGAAGAATTAATACAACACAATACAAAGCACCATGACAAGCCACACCACAGGCACCTGAAGATGAAGATGAAGAGGACGAGGAGGGCGAAGAAGGTGGCGACATTGTCCATTGTCTTGAGCATCACAATGAGCTGGTACCTTGTTGTTGTTGTTGTTGTTGTTGTTGTTGTTGGTGGTGGTGTTGATAGTAGTGGTGGTGGTGGTAGTGATGGTGGTGTTGATAGTATTGGTGGTGGTGGTGTTGATAGTAGTGGTGGTGTTTTTTTGTTCTTGTTGGTGATGGTAGGCTTGTAGTGGTGTTGATTTCAGTGTTTTTTAATGATATTATTGTGTTATGTTGCTGTTGGCGTTTTGAGTAATGATGATGGTGGTGGTTTCTTTGTTAGTTTTGTATGGTTGCTGGTATTTATGTTTTTGGTAGTGACATTTATCAGTAACACTAATGAGAACAATGTCAGCTGGTAACAGTATCAGTAGTGCAAGGGTTGGTTGGTTTGAGTATTAGTATGCAAAATGAAAGAAGGTTGGTTGGTAGTATTATTAGTAGTAAATAGATTGGTTGGAACAGGAGTAGTGGCAGAAAGAAAACGAGGTCAGTTAGTACCTCAGAGCGGGCAAGAAGCGAACAATCTTCAAGATCCTCAATAAGCGAAAGGTTCTCAAGACAGACAGACCTCCATAGCCTCCTTGCAACAATTCCATGACGCTGTGGTGGGAGTGGTTATGTTATTATGTGATAGGACGGCTGTTACTAGGAGGTGGTGCGGTGGGAAGGAGTGAAGAGGTGGGAAAAGTGGTGATAGGAGGGTAGTGGTAGTGATGGTGACTGCTGGAGGTGGAAATGTTACAGCTGGTTCACTGGGAGCTGGTGATGAGAGAACAGCCTTAAGAATGGTGGCAGTGAAAAGTGAACAAAGTTTTAACAATTTTCTCTGCAAATGGAAACAATGAGCCTGCACTGGAAGGATCCCTTCTCTCTTTATGAGCCACGCACCACTGTGTGGCTGACAAATTAGCAAGCGCCACAAAATGCGGACGTAATTGTATAGCGCCAAACATTCTTTGTTTCCTGATTTGCGTTCATTTGCGCTCCTTTGCGAGCACTCCAATCTGATTTTCTATCGTTTCGAGCAAATTTTCAATTTTCTAGCGAAATATTGAAAGTACAAGGCTTCTTGGCGTTTACTCAAAATCTTTTTTAATGGATTTTTATGTAAGTTCAAAATTTATTATTATTTTTTTCTTTTTTTTTTCTTTTTTCTCCAAATTGTTTTTTTAATTATTTTCAATCATTTTTATTTAAATCACGCATAATTTTCTCCTCTACTTTTTTATTCTTTGATCGAATCAACATTTGTGTTTAACTTGCGAATTTTCGTCACAATGATTGGCCGCTGCGAAATCATTCAAGTTGATTTATAAACGATTTTTCAAAGCATGGAAGGCTGCTTAACTAGAAAAGAAAATTTTCAATTTTTTTTCAAGTGAATCCCCCATTTCACGTATTTTTTCACCATAACTTCCCCCCTCATGTCTCCTTCTATTTTCACCCTAACACCCCTCCATTAACCCTCAACCCCTATCAACAACCTCTAATACAATACAATACAAACACGAATATTATTATAGTGGCATTAACCCCGTAGAGTTTCGAGGCCACATAAACGTATACATTTTTATTCTTTTATCACCGCAGCACATCCCATCATTTTTTACACTACCCCTTCTACCATCACCATCATCCATCCCACCAACTACACCATCATCCATCCCACCAGCTACACCATCATCCATCCCACCAGCTACACCATCATCCATCCCACCAGCTACACCATCATCCATCCCACCAACTACACCATCATCCATCCCACCAGCTACACCATCATCCATCCCACCAGCTACACCATCATCCATCCCACCAACTACACCATCATCCATCCCACCAGCTACACCATCATCCATCCCACCAACTACACCATCATCCATCCCACCAGCTACACCATCATCCATCCCACCAGCTACACCATCATCCATCCCACCAACTACACCATCATCCATCCCACCAGCTACACCATCATCCATCCCACCAGCTACACCATCATTCATCCCACCAGCTACACCATCATTCATGCCAACAAACACCATACTTTAACCACCAGTACCAGCCCACTGCCATCAATTTACCGGTTTTTTTCTCCAACTTTTCATTCCACCTTACTTTCGTCTCTTTCCATCCCAACAAAATTCTACCCATCAACCCATATCTCTACTCATCTCCCACCCAGCCACCCGGTCATCTTCTCATCAACCCCTATTTAAGCTTTCTATTTATCCACCCATCCACTCAACCACCAAGCCATCTACCCATCAACCCATATTTTTTTTCATCTTCCCATCCACCAATCCATCATCCCATCCACCAACCCATCAACCCATCCACCCATTTCCACACTTACTAATTCAACCCCCCCCCCCCATCCTTGCAAAGCAAAGCTAGCTAACCCTAACCCAACTCCATTTCCCACTCTCCCCTTGCGCTACCACCCATCCCACCTCAGAATGACGATGACTCCATCAAAGAGGTTGAAGCTCACTTTGATGTATCCTAGAACGCCGTATGCCAGAATCTTCAGCAACATCTCTATGGCGAACAAGGCGCTGAAGAAGAGGTTGCTGTACTCCACAATGCTGGTCAAGAGGTCTGGCTGAAGGGTGTTGTTGTTGTTGTTATTGTTATTGTTGTTGTTGTTGTTGTTTTTGTTGTTGTTGTTATTGTTGTCAATGACGATGTTTATGTTGTTTGAAAAAGGCGTTGTTGATGTTTACGTAGTTGAATGAGTGGTTATTGTTTTTTTAATTTGTTTGGGTTGTTGTTTTTACAACTACTAGGGTAAGAAGGGGAAGAGTTCGATAAGGTTTGAAAGAGAATTCAGATTTTCGCTGAAGTCCGCATTAATGGGACTGTCGGAAATAATGTTGAGAGCAAAGACACGAAAATAGAATAGAAGATAGAGATGGAAGATGAAGAGGAGGAGGAAGAAGAGAAGGAAAAGGAAGAGGAAAAAGAAGAAGAAGAGAAGGAGGAGGAGAAGGAGGAGGAGGAAGAGAAAGAGGAGGAGAAGGAGGAAGAGGCAAAGAAAGAAGAGGAGGAGGAGGAGAAGGAGAAGGAAGAGGAAGAAGAAGAGGAGGAAGAGAAAGAGAAGAATCTTGCGTCAGAGGCACGAATAAAACATGAAAATGTAGATTCCGAGCCAGATAGGCCTACATTCATTACTCCTGTAACGATTTTCTCATGTTAAACATCACCGCAAAACTCACATTTGCTTCATACTAATATTTCTCTCGTTTTTTTTATTATTAATTACTTTTTTTCCTCATTTCATTTTTAAACAAATTTTCAAATCCACCTTTTTTTTTTATTTTTCTTTTTTTTTTTTTTCATTTTCACCGTTCTTATTCATTTAATTCTCCATTCCATCTTCATCCATACCGCTCTTCACTCTGCCGCCATCAATATTATCCTCTTTTTCATTTCATTCCATTTTCCGCTTCACTTTTCCTCCATAACTTCATTGCCTTTTTTATATTTCCCACGTCAAGGGGTCGTTGTCATGCTTTAATTATCAATTTTTGAGGCGTTCATTGACACGATGGTTGATTTAACGAAGAGTAAGTCGCTTTCAATAGTGCCTTTACCCACACCACACTTTTCAGTGTTGCTTAGCGCTATATAAATTAAAAATCGAGTTAGATTGGAATTTTATTCATTAGTGTTAATTGAAATCTAATAAGATTGATTAGATTGAAACCTAGTTGATAATTCTTTGCAATTTAAGTTTCGTTGCTAGGCCGACGTCGTTGCGAACACATGCATCCATGCAGCTTCGCCGTCTGCATTCAAGACTAGAGTCATTCCAAGCAGCTAGGAGGCTTGGTATTTGGGAGGATTTCCTTTGTGTGCCTCCTCGAAGACGCTTTAGAAACTTTGTTTTTGAGTGTAAGAAGGCATTCTCAGAGAAAGAAGACCTGTTTGCATTCTGTCTAGTCTACTCATTATTGCTAAAAACACCACCGCCACCATTACCACCATCACTACCACTACCATCACCACCATCACTACCACCCCTACCACCACCACTACCACTACCACCACCACTATCACTACCACCATCACTACCACTACCACCACTACCACCCCCATCATCACCATAATCACTACCCTCATCACCATCATCACCAATATCATCATCATCACCTTCACCATCACCACCACAACTACCACCATCGCCACCACCGCCGCAATCATTAACGGCTGCATTTAAGAATTCAGTAGACCACACCTCCTTAAGCACCTCATTTGCTTGATGGCTGTGGTGAGTGAGTGGCCAACAAGAGGCACTTTGAGATACGCTGTCTAATCCTCATCTATACAAACCCATATACATACAAACCATCATTCATTAAAACCTACATACACATATACAATATATACAAAAAAGCTGATTACGTAAAAACTATATACACCTGAACGTGTATTTTTACACAAAATGTTATACATACAAATAAATATACAAACAAGCTTATTTACAAACATTGCTATATAAAAACCAACTTGTGTAGATACATGCTTGTATACAAACAAACTTATATACAATTGAACGTGTGTACAAAAAACATAAAAACACGAGTTAACTGATAAGCAGGGCTCTACATACAAAGTCACATACACGCAAAATCCATCTTTAAAGTCGTTCCAGAAGTACCGTGTTGAAATTTTTCTCGCATATTGAAAATGCCGGACCGTTAATTTTTTTTACTGACGACTTTTTCCATGCTTGAGCGCGTGTTTTTGTTATTTTCCATCCATTCATTCATTCAGCAATCTGTATATTGAACTCGCCTATCCATTCATCCATTCATCCATCCATTCATCCATCCATTCATCCATCCATTCATCCATCCCTTCATCCATCCATCCATTCATCCATCCATTCATCCATCCATTCATCCATCCATTCATCCATCCATTCATCCATCCATTCATCCATCCATTCATCCATCCATTCATCCATCCATTCATCCATCCATTCATCCATCCATTCATCCATCCATTCATCCATCCATCCATCCATCCATTCATCCATCCATTCATCCATCCATCCATCCATTCATCCATCCATTCATCCATCTATTCATCCATCCATTCATCCATCCATTCATCCATCCATTCATCCATCCATTCATCCATCCATTCATCCATCCATTCATCCATCCATTCATCCATCCATTCATCCATCCATTCATCCATCCATTCATCCATCCATTCATCCATCCATTCATCCATCCATTCATCCATCCATTCATCCATCCATTCATCCATCCATTCATCCATCCATTCATCCATCCATTCATCCATCCATTCATCCCTCTATCCATTCATCCATCCATCCCTCCATCCATTCATCCTTCCATCCATTCATCCATCCATTCAACCTTCCATCCATTCATCCATCCATTCATCCATCCATTCATCCATCCATCCCTCCATCCATTCATCCATTCATCCATCCACCCTAACCTGACCAACCTGCTTGTGGAACTCCACCCCCATGGAGACGGTGTTGACCAGGATAGCCAGCAGGATGGTCCTTTGAAAAATATCGCTGTCCACCAGCTGCCGTATGCGCTTGCGTAAGCGTTGGAGACAGTCTGTGGTGGTGATGGGGATGATAGTGGTGTTGGTGATGAGAATGATAATGGTGCTGGTGATGGTGATGATAATGGTTGGGATGAGGCGGATACTGGGGGTGGTGATGGTGATGATAATGGTGGTGGTGGTGAGAATGATAATGGTGGGGGTGATGGTGCTGTTAATGATGCTAGTGGTGATGGTGGATGTGATGATAGTGGAGATGGTGGTGTGATGGTGGATGTGATAGTGGTGTGATGGTGGGTGTGATGGTGGTGGTAATAGTGGTGGTGCTGGTGATGGGGGTGGTGGTGGTGATGGTGATGGTGGTGTTGATGGTGGATATGATGGTGGTGTGGTAGGATGGCGTGAGTACAGTTGATAGGGGTGCAAGAGGTTGGTATGATGATAACAAAAAAAACAAAAAATTCCAATACCACCAGTAAGCCAGTATTGACGATTAGAACGCAAATTATTAATTTTGTGCTTGTTATCCATTTGAATGCACTGGTTGTTAGATAATAGGTTTTTGAGGAACGCTAGGAGGTAAAATGCATGTCGACTCAGTCCCACTTGACTGTCAAGCTACGTGAATTGACTTGGGTGGATAGCTGAGATGATGTGCCGGCTGGAACGAAGTGGGAGAGTGGCAACTGATTTAGAACAGCATTGAGACTGTCGTTGGCATTTTGCGTGTTGAAAAGCTGATGATTGGTAGCTGTAACGTGATGTAATGGCGAAGTATTGCTGGTGATTAAATGGGCTGTGAGTCTAAGTGAAAGTGAGCTCCAAGTGAAAGTGAGTTGGAGTTTGAACGAGGTAATAGGGCTGTGGATATGGAAAAGATTAAAGACCCGTAGGTGCATAGATTTACAACCCCTCCAAGGACCTCTCGACAATGCACGCTGCTTAATAACTTGTCCTCTTTCAGCAGACGGACTGCTTGAGAGGTGCCAAATGGTGCTTCCTTGCAGCGAGGCTGTGATTTTGAGTCAGTACTCCACTGCAAAAGATGCTGGAAACAAAATAAAAGTTACAATCGTGTAAAGGTGCATTGGCTGTTTGCTATTGGTGGCTGGCCGCTGAAGAGCCGCTGTTTTGGTTGACCAGTTGTTGATTAATACAAAAAGCAGAATGTTTGGTGAGGAACAAGACAGCAATTGTTTTCCAGTTCTTGGAGCATTCAGTTACATCGAGAGATTTGGGAGGCCTTGGGGCTGGCAGACGCAGTGCTTCGAAGGCGCTTTGTTGAGGGTCAGACGTGCCTGGCGGCCAAGTTGAATTTTCTAACTCATTTGAATTTTTTGATTTTTCTATTTAATATTTTCAAAAAAAATCCAGTTGTTTTTCAAGCATGTTTTGAAATGATAATTTTAATAAAACGCGAGAAATGTGACTCGCGTTGAAGATAATTAATATAAGAAAAAAAAATTTCTGAAATTCTTTCATAGATTTGAAAGTCAAATTTCTTTGCTTAAAGATTTAAATATAAAATAAGAATGATAATTGATTCTGGAAAATTCAGATTAAATTAAGCTCGGAGGTAAGTTAATTAGGAAGGAGTAAAGTTGGAAAGGTCGACTCTTAATAGCTGGGTGAGAGGCAGTGGAAAAGATTGAGGAAGGCAAACATTTTGTGAAGTTTCTTTCCCAAAAGTCGCATTTGCAACAGGGTGGCATTTTTTGTTTGTGAACGTTCTCAAACCAATGGTGATCAGCGCTATACAATTGTTTATAATAGATTAGATCGGATTTGATTAGATTAGATAAATTTAGAGTGGATTAGATAAGATGAGAGTTTTTGTGTTTTTCAAAGATTTCAACTCTTCTGGGGATTTGACTCACAGGCCAACGCTAATCTACAAGTGCTCTGCCTCGTGCCGCTTGAAGAGTAGAGAATCAGCAATGATGGAATGTTTTGATTGGGTATGCTTAGACACTTCGTTGTATTGTAATGCAATGCATTGCATTGTGTTGTATTGTATTTTATCTTATTGTATTGTATTGTATTGTATTGTACTATATTGTATTGTATTGTATTATATTGTTTTGTATTACATTGACTTGTATTGTATTGTATTATATTGTTTTGTATTACATTGACTTGTATTGTATTGTATTATATTGTTTTGTATTACATTGACTTGTATTGTATTGTATTACATTGGATTGCATTTTGCTGTATTACATTGTATTTTATCGTATTGTGTTGTGTCGTGTCATGTTGTTTCGTGCTGTGTTATGTTGCTTTATGTTGAGTTTTGTAATGGTATGTTGTGTTTTGGAGAGTTATGTTGTGTATTGTTGTGTTGTGTATTGTTGTGTTGTGTATTGTTGTGTTGTGTATTGTTGTGTTGTGTATTGTTGTGTTGTGTATTGTTGTGTTGTGTATTGTTGTGTTTTATTGTTTTGTGTGGTGTTTTGATGTGTTGTTACGTGTTGTGTTGTGTTGTGCCGTGTTGTGTTGTGTTGTAGAAATTTGTTGTGTTTTGTTGTTTTGTGTTGTATATTAGTGTCGTGTTATGTTGTGTTGCAGCGATCTTTTTTTTGAATTTTATAAGTAATTCAAGTCCATGACCACACTCTTGTTGTGTGATAAAAAGGACAATTAATTTAACGACTTTTCAAAAAATCCAAATGATGTATTTCTAAGCTACGCGAAACGACTCGAATGAAAAATGAACAAGCTAAAATAATTAATGAAAACAACTCTAGTTGAAAATAAAAGTTATATTAGGTGAATTAACCAGCTGAAATGCCTTCTTGTGCTCCCTAGCCTAGGGGCAAGCGATTTATGCTGTAAGGCGGGAAATTCAGGGTATGATATTCGGCTAAGCTAAGTTTTAGAAAACGACAATTGAAAAACAGACGCCGTGCTAGCGTAGTTCAGTCACAGACCAACAGCGAGTGAAACACTTCCACCGCGAGCGCCTTTGAACACTTGCGTAAAGAAGGCTACACAACGGCGTTGATTGGACGGCTGGATCAACGTCTTCAATCAAAGACTCGCAGTGAAGGTTAGAGTTCGGAAACGGCATGTGACTCCATACCATGTAAACTATCCCAGCTGAATTATCTTTTTGTCCAACAATCTCAAATGAGGAAATTCCTTGGAGTGTTCCCAACATTTTCAAGGCATCTTCAGTTTTTTTTTTTTTTTTCCACTTTTTTTAAAATTAATTTTGTATCTTTTTCAAGAAAATGTACAATGATAGAAGTATAAATGATTAAAATATGTTTTTATTTCGAAATCTTAAGACCCGTGGTTCTGCGTCATATTGAAAAATGAGGCTTCATGTGCGACTTTTTCCATTACAGAGCTTCAAAAAAAATCTTGAAAATTGTCGAAGGCTGGACAGCACAATAGGAAGTAATGAAATACCTTGCTGCAAAATTAAAAAAAAAATTCAAAAAAAAAAAAAATAATAATATATTGGTGTGTTTCAACGCGCCACAAAATCGACATTTTGTTTCAAAAACGATTTTTTATCAAAAAAGTCTTTTGTTTCAAAAAAGAAAAGGTTTTGAATCTGAAAAATAAAATTTTGTCGCAAATAAATCGTTTATTCCTCGGCATGCAGCCATGGCGGGTAAGTTTGATTGTTTTAATGGATACATTGGATACATTTAATGGATACATTGGATACATTTAATGGATACATTGGATACATTTAATGGATACATTGGATACATTTAATGGATACATTGGATACATTTAATGGATACATTGGATACATTTAATGGATACATTGGATACATTTAATGGATACATTGGATACACTTAATGGATACATTGGATACATTTAATGGATACATTGGATACATTTAATGGATACATTGGATACATTTAATGGATACAGTGGATACATTTAATGGATACATTGGATACATTTAATGGATACATTGGATACATTTAATGGATACATTGGATACATTTAATGGATACATTGGATACATTTAATGGATACATTGGATACATTGGATACATTTAATGGATACATTTGAGTCATAAAATGCAGGAAGTGTTTTTAAGTTAATTAAATATTTTTATCTTTATTTTAATTATTTTTCTTTGAGGTATTTTTTCATTTTTCAAAAAAACTGCTTAAAAATTTTTTAAATCGACAACTTTTTCAAAGTTTTTTTGTCTGGTGCTCTCACCAATCGAGTTACATCACCTCACAGGTTGCGTGTCGGAGAGAGAAAAATATTGAAAAATTCTGATATTTTTTCATAAGAAACCCGTGATTTTTCATTTTGAGAAAAAAATAACTTTGCATATTAAAAAAAATCCATTCAAAGTTTGGACGCAAAACTTCCCTACAAGTTTATGACGTGGCGTTTATTTCATAAACTTTATGAGACGTTTGCTTGTAGATAATGGCCTTGGAAGTGAGGGAAAAATAAAAATAGGGATATAACAAAGAAGACACTTGAAGAAACATAAACATGAAAAGATACATGTGAAAGATCATATATTGTATGAATGAAGCTTTAAAAAGTAAATAAAGAAGTACAATGAAGATGAGAAGAAGAGGAAAAAGAAGAAGAAGAAGAGGAAGAAGAAGAGGAAGAAGAAGAGGAAAAAGAAGAGGAAAGAGAAGAGGAAGAAAAAGGGGAAAGCGAAGAGGAAGAAGAAGAGGAAGAAGAAGAGGAAGAAGAAGAGGAAGAAGAAGAGGAAGAAGAAAAAAAAGAAAAAGAAGACGAGAAAAAGAAGAAGAAAAAGATAGAAAAAGAAAAAGAAGAAGAAGAAAAAAAAGAGGAAGAAGAAAAGAAGAGGAAGAAGAAGAAGAGGAGAAATAAGTGATAAACTTTACAAACGAAATGACAAACACATTTTACTTAATGAGGGTCGGATGTTGTTCAATTGGGATTTGCCGAGATGAAGGCGTGAAGATGTTGAAAGATGAATGTTGAAACTTCGAATGTCGAATGTTGCAATGTTGCAATGTTGCAATGTTGCAATGTTGCAATGTTGAAATGTTGCAATGTTGCAATGTTGAAATGTTGAAATGTTGAAATGTTACAATTATGAATGTTGAAGTGTTGAAATTATGAATGTTGGATTTTGAATGTTAAATGTCCGACACTGTTGCAATTTTGGAATGTTATAATGTTGCAATCGTGAATGTAGATGTACAACATGTTATAGCGCACAGTTCGCATTCTAGGTTGCGTCAGAGGCGCTTAAACAACTGAGCACTTTCACAAAGCTTCCGATGCTGGAAAACACGCTGTAACAGTTCGGAAGGGTTCGAAGAACCGGCGAGTTACGACGTGCGTGGGAGGCACAACCCCATTGACCCAATTCTCAATTTATTACTTCCAATGACGTCACTTCCTCTTCCATTTCTATCGTCAAATTCTTCTTTAATTTTTTAGTAATTTTACAGCTCTGCTTGATTTATATCTGTTTTCATATTCTTGTTTTCTCGTCATTCCTTCTTCCCACTCTACAATGGTAATAGTCCTCCATTCTCGACTTTGTAATCTCTCAGTATTTGTTTGGTTTAACCCCCGCCTCTTCGTACGTCTTCAAAGCCTTTATCTGTTTGTTTCTATGGTCAGTTTCATCATTATTTCACACTGACTACTCTTATCCTTATGCTTTTATATTTTTTTGAGTTACATTATTATTGTTATTATTTTTTTGTTCAACACGTCTGCGTCTATAGCATAATCACCAGCCCGTTCCGCTGTATAGCGTGATCGAGTGAGCCCAGGCTTGAGATCAACTAAAATACAAATGCAGTCTTAGAGTGTCCAGTCCTCTAGTAGCCCACAGCGAGTAAAACCGTTTCCATGGGAGCTCTTTTGAACATAGTGCTAAATGGCGCGTTACAAATTTATTGATTAGATTAGATTAGATTAGATTAGATTAGATTAGATTAGATTAGATTAGATTAGATTAGATTAGATTAGATTAGATTAGATTAGATTAGATTAGATTAGATTAGATTAGATTAGATTAGATTAGATTAGATTAGATTAGATTAGATAAGATTAGATTAGATTAGATTAGATTAGGTTAGATTAGATTAGATTAGATTAGATTAGATTAGATTAGATTAGATTAGATTAGATTAGATTAGATTAGATTAGATTAGATTAGATTAGATTAGATTAGATTAGATTAGATTAGATTAGATTAGATTAGATTAGATTAGATTAGATTAGATTAGATTAGATTAGATTAGATTAGATTAGATTAGATTAGATTAGATTAGATTAGATTAGATTAGATTAGATTAGATAAGATTAGATTAAATTGAGTTAAATTGAATTTTCATAATCAAAGAAGTAAACCAAACTGGGTTAATTTTATTTTTATTCACTATAACCTATCAATGCATCCAATCTGCCCAAAAATTTGTCTGGCGTCGATAAGTAATGCTTGATGGGTGCAAGCAGTCAAAAAGAAGATAGAAACTTTGAAGAAGATAGAAAAAGTGGACGCCAAGCTAACAATGATTGATTTATTATTAAAACAATTATGTAGTTAATTAATTATTTAGTTAATTAATTATTTAGTTAATTAATTATTTAGTTAATTAATTATTTAGTTAATTAATTATTTACAAATAAATTCAAAAATCTCACTTTTTCTCTTTTTTCTCTTTGAGCCGCAACACCGGCTACTTCTTGCTTTGACATTTGTGAGGTTTGCATTCATTTCTCCACCGCCATTATCATAATCATCATCATAATCATCATCATAATCATCATAATCATCTTCTTTGTCATCATCATCATCGTCATAATCTTTATCATCATCTTCAACATAAGCATCATCATCATCATCATCATCATCACCATCATCATCATCATCATCATCATCATCATCATCATCATCATCATCATCATCGTCATCATCATCATCCTCATCATCATCATCATCTTCATCATCATCATCATCATCATCATCATCATCGTCATCATCATCATCATCATCATCATCATCATCATCATCATCATCATCATCATCATCATCATCATCATCATCATCATCATCATCATCATCATCATCATCTTCATCATCACATTCTTCATAGGCATCGCCACCTTCCTCGCTTCCACCAGCCTCAAACACACGTCTTGCACTTTTCCGACCTATCACATACCAATCACCCCTGTCACTCAATTCATCTTCTTCTTCTTCCTCCTCCTCATCCTTCTTTTTCTTTTTATCATTTTCCCTATCTTCTTTTTCATCAACGTTACCATCAAATACAATTCCCTTGAAGACAGTTTTGTTTCTGGCATCGTCATCCTTATCACTCTTTTCTTCGTTGTTGAAATGATTATCAAAGGCTTTGACGGCGCTTCCATGTTCACCTTTTTTGCCACCATCACCACCATCACCACCATCACCACCATCACCACCACCACCACTATCACCACCATCACCATCACCACCACCATCACCAACACCACCAACGCCATCATCACCACCACTATCACCCCCAACATCAACACCCCTTCCGCCACCAGCTTTTCCACTGTCAATTTTTTCACATTGACCACCACTCCTTACCGCTCCCACTCCCGCATTCACTACCACCCCACCAGCCACCAGAAGTTCAGAAGCACAAGCCACACTCCAATCATGGTCCCGGTCATTTTCCCTGCTGCTGTTGTTGTTTTTGTTGCCGTTGTTGTGGCTGCTACTGCTGTTGCTGTTGTTGTTGCTGTCTCTGTCGTTGCTGTTGTTGTTGATGTTGTTGCTGCTGTTGTTGCTGCTGCTGTGGTTGATATTACTGTTTTTCACGCCTCTGTGCCGTGTGATAGCTCCTGTGTAAAGGCCAATTTCGTTGCATGTACTTGTTCAAGTTGGAATGATTGAATGCAGTAAGATACAATGATACAATGATACAATTAATGATACAATTGACTCAGTAATCAAAATAAAGTTACTTTATTCAGTGTAACACCACTATGTGATTCAATACTTGCTGATAATTTTTTTCAAATTGGCCATCAAATGCTCTTTCACGAGTGTACACCTATTATTTGGCATTTTTCAAAAAACAGATTCCAATAAAAATAATTTTTAACATATTTAAATCGAAAATAAATGAAAATAAAAAAAGTTAAAAATATTTTTAATATTTTTAAATATTTTTAAAAATATAAATATTTTCTGCAATTATTTATTTTGAACTTTTAATATTTTAATTTATTTTTGATTTAAATATGTTAAAATAAAATATGTTAAACAATATTTTATTGAAATGGATTTTTATCCAATACCTTCGAACGATGCAGTTTTCGTTGTTGTTGAAGTCGTTGTTGCTGTTTTAGAAGTTGTTGTTGTTGTGGAAGTTTTTGTTGTTGTTGTGGAAGTTTTTGTTGTTGTTGTTGTAGAAGTTGTTGTTGTTGTGATGGCTTCAGTGAATTTAGTAGAAAATACTGTAGTGGTACTGGGATGAAAATTAACATTGGTGGAATCAGTAGTAACAAACGTACTGGTGTCATTAGTAGTAATATCAGTACTCAAAAGATCAGTATTAACAATAGTTTTAAGGATGGCATCAGCATCAACAGCAGCCGTAGTAGTGGTAGCAGTGTTAGAAGCGATAGTATTGGTAGTAGCAGTAGCAGCGGTAGTAGCGGTAGTAGCAGTAGTAGCGGTAGTAGTATCAGCAATCAACCGTAGGTCGTATGCGCTTGTTGACGTTGGAGTGGTGATGAAGGGTATGATGGTTGTCGTTGAAGTTTGCAATGGCAGCAACAAAGAGTTCTTTGTTGTGGCAGTTGATTGATTTTTTGTTCTAGTGCAAGAGCCCTTTGTATTCTTTGTTGATGGATGCTTTGTCTTTGTGGCTTCGTTTGAATAGGACTTTGAAATGGTTGATTGTAACCAGCCACAAACATCGGCCTCGCCCTTAAAAACGCCATTTGCTCTTTGTCTTTGTTGCTTGAGTTGTTGTTGAGTTTGTTGGTGGTGCTGTGGATTTTGTTCTTGTTGGTTTTTGTGTTGTTGATGATGATGTTGTTGATGTTGTTGTTGTTGTTGTTGTTGTTGTTGTTGTTGTTGTTGTTGATGTTGATGTTGAAGGTAATAAGAGTTGAAGAGGGAGGACTTTTGTTGAGCCAGCATTAGTTTTTTGCTTTTCGAAAAAATTCTAAAAGTTTCCACGTTCGACGTCAGAGAGGCAGACGAGAAAGGAAGAAAGAATAGGGATGACGAAGACGACGACAACAAAGATGAGGCTTGAGGTAGCGCTGATAATGATCCTGCTTCCTGATTAGTGGAAGGATAATTGAATTTTCTTTCTAATGAATTTTTTACAGATGGTTGCTGTTGTTGTGGAGTCTGATCGTTCCTTAGCTGATGAACACGTTGGTGGTGAGATTGTTGTTGTTGCTGTTGTTGTTGTTGTTGTTGTTGTTGTTGTTGTTGCTGCTGTGGTTGTTGTTGTTGTTGTTGCTGTTGTTGTTGTTGCTGCTGTGGTTGTTGTTGTTGCTGCTGCTGTGGTTGTTGTTGTTGTTGTTGTTGTTGTTGCTGCTGCTGTGGTTGTTGTTGTTGTTGCTGCTGCTGCTGTTGTTGTTGTTGAGGCGATGTCGAACAATCAAGTTGCTTGCATTTTTCAAGTCTCAACGATAGTTTTTCGACAAACTTCACCGACTTGTCTCCAAACTCGCTACCACCACCACCAGCAGGCTCGCGTCTCGAGCTTCGAAGCCCCACAGTAGCTGCTTCAGAGACATTATTGCAGCTATAAAACCTGCCTAGAATGAACCTGCCTAGTTTCCTGTTGTCCGTCAACTCCTTCAAAAGGTCACGTGTAGCAGGAGTCAATGATAACGACCCATCACCACTGAGCATCTGCGGCGGTTCAGGCGCTTTGGAGCTCGAGGTTGACTGGAGTGACAAGGAATCTTTTAATTCTGAAGGTTTTGAACCTTGGTGGTTTATTACCGGATGGCTTAAGAACGGCCTTTTCGTTTTATGGTGGTTCGTTACTTGGGTGGTGAGGTTGCGTGGTTCTATGCGTTGTGGAAGGTGCATGGGTGGTCCGATGGAGGGATGTTTGAGATCGAAGAAGTAAGGAATGAAGGGCAGATGGAAGGATGAATTGGATTTCGCGAGTTTCGAAAAGAGTGGTTGTTTCGATAGGAGTGTTTTTGTTGTTGTTGATGATGTTGGTTGTTGTAGCTGTTGTCGTGGCTGTTGTGGTTGTGGCTGTTGTGGTTGTGGCTGTTGTGGTTGTGGTTGTGGCTGTTGTTGTTGCAGATGTTGTCGTGGCTGTTTTCGTAGTTGTTCTTGTGGCTGCTGTTTTTGTGGCTGCTGTTGTTGTGGCTGTTGTTGCTGTAGCTGCTGTTTCTGTTGAAAATCGTTGACAGAAGATCTTGCAGAAGAGGCATCAACGTCGGAACTCTCAGGACTGGCCTTGGGAGCACAGTTGGTTGACTCGAAGGTCGGCAGTTCGATCACTGGTAGGTCTTTTTGTACGTGAGTTGGAAGCGTTAGGAACTCGTAGTTGAAGTAATTTTGGTAGCTGTGACTGAGTTTATTTTTTATTCTATTTTTTATTTTATTTTTATTTTTATTTTTGTTTTTATTTTGGTTTTTATTTTGGTTTTTGTTGCTACTTAATCCTTCTGGATGTAAATTGTTGATGGACTTAACCATTCTGTTCATTTCTTTTGTTATTGCATAGTTCTTACTATGTGTGTTACTATGTGTCTTGTATTTAGTATGTGTGCTTGCGTTTAGGTGTGTATGCTTGTTCGTATGTGTATTTGTTTGGGTATTTGTGTGTGTGTTTGCATGTATGATTGCTTTGTGTTCTGTGCGTTTGAAACCGTTACTTCCGCAATCCTTCAAATTGCTAATATCACTTTCATAAACATCACTCCCATCACCACCGTGGTCACAATCATAACCATCACTATCCTCATCATCTTCCTCTTCCTCTTCTTTATTATCTCTTTTTTCTATTCTTTTTTCATTTTCCACCTCTCGTCTTTTTCTTCTTACTCTTTTTCCTTCTTCCTTTTTAATTTTTTCTTCTTTTTTCATTTCATCATCATCTTCTTCTTCTTCTTCTTCTTCTTCTTCTTCTTCTTTTTCTTCTTCTTCTTCTTCCTCTTCTTCTTCTTCTTCTTCTTCTTCTTTTGTTTCACCATTATGCTTTATACACACAATAACACCACTCTTAAAGTGTGAGCGAGAGCACAAATAATACTTCAAGTTGTCATTGTTAATACCTGATACGTTCCTAGAGTGGATGTTGTTGTTGTTGTTGTTGTTGTTGATGTTGTTGTTGTTGATGTTGTTGTTGTTTTTGATGTTGTTGTTGTTGATGTTGTTGTTGTTGTTGATGTTGTTGATGTTGTTGTTGTTGCTGTTGATGCCAACATGTCTTTCATTGAAAAGATTGTTGTAGTTGTAAATGATGTTTCTGTCTCTGTCGAATTCAATGAGGGCTTATCAGTTGATGGCAAGTAACAAAACGTCATGGTGCATGCTATCAAATTTTATTGTTACAATAGATTCAAGCCACTCACAACCACTTACAACTACTCGCAACCACTCACAACCACTCACAACTACGCACAACTACTCACAACAACTCACAACCACTCACAACCACTCACAACCACTCACAACCACTCACAACCACTCACAACCACTCACAACCACTCACAACCCTTCACAACCATTCACAACCACTCACAACCCTTCACAACCACTCACAACCCCTCACAACTAAGCGCAACCACTCAATCACTCAAATGTTTTTTAACTGATCACAACCATTCAACTTCAAACTTTTTTCAATCTTTTTCAACCAATCACACCTAACAACACATACACACAACTACTTGAATTACTTTTGTCAACACCCTCACTTACCCGCAACCACCAAAACACCCACCACCACCACCCAAACACCCATCAAACACTCACCGCAACTACCCAAACACCCACCACAACCACCAAAAACATTCACCCAAACCATGTCAAACACCCACCATAACCACCCACCACAACCACCCACCACAACCACCCACCACAACCACCCACGACAACCACCCACCACAACCACCCACCACAACCACCCACCACCACCACCCACCTCTGGTCAGCATAGGGAGGCATACAGGAGGCATGGGAGACAGAAGTGGTCTTCGTAGGCGGCTGCATGGACGCAGCATCGGAACAAAATGATTCACATTCATTTTGTTTTGTTTTTTTAATATTTTTTTTATTTTTTATTTTCTTTTTTTTCGTTTTTTTATTTTCTCTTTTCTCTTGAACGCCGCTCGAAATGTTGTTGTTTTTTGTAGCTGTATCGTTTTTTGCATTTTTTTCCAACGAAAAATTTTTTTTGCGTTTTTTTGTTTTTTGTTTTTTTGCAAAAGATTTTTCCAAACATGGAGTTTTTGTTATCTTCTCACTCGGATGATCGGAGTTTTTCTCTCTTTCATCAACACATTTTATTTCGTCGGCTTTTTTTATCCTATTTTTAACACGCATAATTTTTTCTTTTTTTTTATCGTTATTAAAAGTACTATTATTTTTTTTATTTTTGTCATTATTGTTTTTATTATTATTATCATTGTTATTATTTTTTTTATTCTTTCCTTGACTTTTCACTTTCCACCTTGTAACCATCAGGGATTGCAGTCTTCGGAAGGTTTTTCTCAAAAATCTTTCCAACAACCTTTGGAATACATTTCAGGTTATTCAAAAGAGAAGACTCACTAACTTAAAAAAAGTATTAAACATTTATTTCGTTTTTCTGTTTTTTTTTTATTTTGAAAATCTTACTTTCATTTTTTTACTTCAATATTTCATGGGTGAAAAATCTTGAAAAAAACAGAAAAATTGGTTTTGTTTTTTTGGTTTTGATTGATTAACTTACATTTTAATGAGCATTAGACTGGAAAAAAATTATTTTTTAAACTTCAAGAAAAATTCAAATTAAAAAAAAATTTTATAAATTAAAAAAATATTTTTAGAAATAATGTACAACCCATTTCGTTTCAAAAAAACTTTTTTTTTGCAAAATCGTAAAATACGTAGATTCAATAAAGACGCAAAAAATGATCTCTCAGGTAAAAACAAATAAATTAATTAATTTTAAAAATACTTTGTTGTTTATTTCTAAAATCTATTCAAAAGAACAAAACCCAATTCAAACCTTTTCAATGGCAGGTTTAAACGAACCATATTTTCATAATCATCCATTTTCCCAAACACGGCGCTACACCATTCTGGCACTGAGACTTCTACATTAAGTGTGATGAATTATTCACGCCTACTAAATTTGCTTTTAACTACTTTAGCGTCATCTACCGACGAGTAGGTGCCACATACTGAAATCAACTCCACGCTCACGGAGTGTCAATATGACACCGTCATCTTATATTCCAGTTACTGCTTTGTCTCTCAAACTATCAACAGGTTCATATTCCAAAAGTTCAGAATTTTAGACGATTTTTCAGTTAAAACTAAATAAAGCTTCCTAAGCGTTTTTCCGTTATTTTTTCAAAAATCATAATCTCTCTTTGACTCTTCCCTCGTTCTCTGAACCAGCAGCCTCACCGCACACTTAACCATTGATTCCATCATATCATCACACCAACACTTCAACCACTCCACCCCGCTGAATCACAACCACTATACCAAACCAACACCCCACCACGACTCCACACCCCACCATGACTCCACACCCCACCACGACTTTACACCCCACCATGATTCCACACCCCACCACCACCCACTTGAACAGTTCGTGGTAGCAGCTTCCAGGTTCACCGAGGGATGAAACCAGTGAGCACTCACTCCTCCTCCTCCTCTCCATCATCATTCTTTCGGTTTCTCTTTTCTTTGTCTCAGAAAACTGAGTTGCTATGACAACCAAACACAGGTTGATCATGAAAAACGCGCCAATCTGGGAATTGAAAATATAAAAAAGAAAAATTAAAAAGATGTGGTTTCATGGATTGGTTTGTTGTTGGGAAGATGTTTGTTGTTGGGAAGATGTTTGTTGTTGGGAAGATGTTTGTTGTTGGGAAGATGTTTGTTGTTGGGAAGATGTTTGTTGTTGGGAAGATGTTTGTTGTTGGGAAGATGTTTGTTGTTGGGAAGATGTTTGTTGTTGGGAAGATGTTTGTTGTTGGGAAGATGTTTGTTGTTGGGAAGATGTTTGTTGTTGGGAAGATGTTTGTTGTTGGGAAGATGTTTGTTGTTGGGAAGATGTTTGTTGTTGGGAAGATGTTTGTTGTTGAAAAATTTGTTGTTGGGAAGGAAATGTCATTCGTTGTAAACGGACTAAAATTTTGTGGAACAAAAAACAAAGGTCATTTTAAACTTAAAACATCATAAAAAGGGGTTTATTGTCACGGAGTTTGAAAAGTTATGGCAGAGGTTATAAAGTTAAGTTGTTAAAAGACCTAAGAGCGGTTTGCCATCTCGACAGCTGCGCAAATTTGGCACTGACTCAGTAAGTGGCTCAATCGAGGCAAAATATGTTTTAATTGTCTTGAAAATGTCTTTTTAATGTTGTTCAACTTTCATTTCAGTTCAGTTGTAATCAAATTTTAATTTTAACTCAATCAAAGAATTTGTATAGTACTGATGACACTGTCCAAAAGCGCATAAAAACAAACAAACAAATAAAAACAACAACAAAAAACTACAAAAATTTTGAAAATAGGTAAACATACAGACAGAAAATCGAACAAACAGACAGACAAACATACAAAAAAACAGACAGACAAACATACAAGCAAACAGAGAGACAAACATACAAACAGACAGACAGAGAAGAGAGACGAACATACAAGCAAACAGAGACAAACATACAACGATCAAGGTGACGAAATAGACCCAGTCCCAGAAAGAGTGTGTATCCTGCACGTAATACATTATGTCCACCCAGCCCTCCAAGCTGATCACCTGCACGTGCATGGATGGATGGAAGGATGAAGGGAGGGATAGATAAAGGGAGGGATAGAAGGGTGGATGAAGGAAGAGATAGAGGGATGGATAGGAAGATAAATGGAGGGATGGGTGGAGGGATGGATGGAGGGATGGATGGAAGGATGGAAGGTGAACGGAAGAATGAATAAAAGAATGAAAGGATGGAGGAAGGTATGAATGGATAGTGGATGGGAAGTGTATAGAGGAAAGATTGAAAGTGGATGTAAAGAGGACGAAAAAATGGATGGAAGATTGGATGGATAGAAAGAATGTGTTGTGGATGGATGAGAAATGTAGGGAATGCATGGAATTGTTCATTCATCAGTTCATACATGAATGACTCTATGAATGGACTGGTGAATGGATTAGTGAGTGAATGGCTGAATGACTGGGCATCAATGCACATTTACATGAATGGGTGCATGAAGAAATCATGGAAAGTGAATTTTCAAATCTAGTGAGGAATCTTTGGAATCAGGTTCTGTCGAACAAAGGTACATGACACTTTCAGGCACATGAGCAAACACCAACCACGTCTACAAACTCACACAAACAGCAAGACATTGAGCTGCCACGCTTTACAAAAAAAATCGATTTGTTTATTGTTTTCTTTTTTTCCCACTCTCATTTTTCAACTCCACCCCCCAACTCCCCCCCCCCCCCCAACTCCCTCTCCCCAACTCCTTCCCCCAACTCCACCCTCCCAACCCCCCCCCCCCCCAACTCTACCCCCCAACTCCCTCTCCCAACCCCCCCCCCCCCAACTCCACCCCCCCAACCCCCTCTCAGCTCCACCCTTTCAACGGTACCCTCATTTTGTCATTCTTTCTTTTTTATTTTACTTTTTCCGTTTATATTTCCCAAACAATTTTTTTTTCGCTTATTTTTATCTTTTTTTATCTTTTTTAATCTAATTATAACTAATATAGCATCATTAGAACATCAATTTTTTTTTTAATTACATTAATTTAACGTCATTATGACATCAACTCAACCTCCTCGAAATATCGGTGAGATATTCAAATGAGGTTGAACGCCGATTACAGAGCCATGCATGCGTGAGAAGTCATGGTGTGAATTTTGCATACAGTCGCCTCGAAACTCTACGGGGTTAATGCCACTATAATAATATTCGCGTTTGTTAGTGGTGCGGAAGGTCTGTTAAAAATTCCACCTGTTGGTTTCCTTCTGCACTTCTTCGCTTGGAGCTCGTATCACTCCGTTGTAGCCTTCATTTTCATTCAGCTTTCTATTTGTTAATCCATGTTCAATTGTTCGTCCACTGTTCCCATTCATTTCTACATAAACCCACTTTCTTTCGTTTTCAGCTGTCATTCTTCCTTGAGCAGCCCCATCCGATTGGCCCACTGCCATTCCTCCCCCAGTCTTCCCCCAGTTCCCCATCATTCATCCATCATTTATCCATCATTCCTCCACCATTCCTCCACCATTCCTCCATCATTCTTCCATCATTCTTCCACCATTCTTTCATCATTCCTCCATCATTCTTCCACCGCTCCTCCACCATTCTTCCACCATTCCTCCACCATTCTTCCGTCATTCCTCTATCATTCCTCCATCATTCCTCCACCATTCTTCCACCATTCTTCCATCATTCCTCCATCATTCTTCCACCATTCCTCCACCATTCCTCCACCATTCTTCCGTCATTCCTCTATCATTCCTCCATCATTCCTCCATCATTCCTCCACCATTCTTTCACCATTCCTCCATCATTCCTCCATCATTCTTCCACCATTCTTCCACAATTCTTCCATCATTCATCCATCATTTTTCCACTTCATTTTCCATCATTCATGTTTTCTCATTTATAATTCCAACATTCCTTCTTCATAATTTCCCAGGCACTTCTGATTCTTCTTCTCACATTCTTAAACCATTTTTAAGCACTGTTCCATCATTCTAGCACAACTTATTTCAGTTTCTATGGTAAAAACAGGTTATTTTTTTAAATCACAGTTTGTTTATTTCGAAATAAATTCCACAACGAAACGTCTCCAGAGTTTCATCCATTCATTTTGTTTCCAACACTCTCTTCCCAGTCTTCCAGTTATCTCACATCCATTTATTCTTCATCCATTCCCACGTTCATTCTTTCACCAACCCATCCATCCATCTATTTTTATCCCTCCATCTATTTTTATCCCTCCATCTATTTTTATCCATCCATCTATTTTTATCCATCCATCTATTTTTATCCATCCATCCATTTTTCTATTCATCCATCTATTTTTTTATTCATCCATCGATTCCCCTATCCATCCATTTATTTTTCTATTCATCCATCTATCTATCCGTCCATCCATTTAATTCATACCATCAAAGTGCTTATCAACTTTTATTACTTTTTCACTGGCAAATTGTATAGAAGTGAACGAGTTTGGAGTGCCGCTTCTACACAAGCAACATTCACCGACATACCACCACGGAACATGAGCTTCTGTGAGATTCTCTTGTATACATACAATACAATACAATACAATACAATACAAACACGAATATTATTATAGCGGCATTAACTCTGCAGAGTTTTGAGGCCACTTGTATAAAACAACAGGCTACAACACAGCACCATGCAATCCAGCACATCAAATCATTCAAAAACGGAATGCAATGCAGTAAGGAGTGGTCTCGAAACTCTACGGGGTTAACGCCACTGTAATAATACTCGTGGTTGTATTGTATTTTATTGTATAACACCATAAGATGAAACAACAACATGACACAACATTCAGGGAACTGCAAACAACGTATCATTCAAGTGACTTGATTGTTGAGACGTCTAAGGCACAAGCGCTTCAACTAGCGGGAGGTTGACCCAATTTTTGAAATATAATTCTCAAAATTCCTAATGTTATTTATTATTTAATATTATTATACATATCACCTAAAGGTAACTTAGTAGAGTTATAACCGTTTTCATGGGAGCGCCTTTGAACATAGTGCCAAAGGGCTAGTTACAAACGTCTTGATTAGATTAGATTAAATAAGATTAGATTAAATTAGATTAGATTAGATTAGATTAGATTAGATTGGATTAAACTAGATTAGATTAGATTAGATTAGATTAGATTAGATTAGATTAGATTAGATTAGATTAGATTAGATTAGATTAGATTAGATTAGATTAGATTAGATTAGATTAGATTAGATTAGATTAGATTAGATTAGATTAGATTAGATTAGATTAGATTAGATTAGATTAGATTAGATTAGATTAGATTAGATTAGATTAGATTAGATTAGATTAGATTAGATTAGATTAGATTAGATTAGATTAGATTAGATTAGATTAGATTAGATTAGATTAGATTAGATTAGATTAGATTAGATTAGATTAGATTAGATTAGATTAGATTAGATTAGATTAGATTAGATTAGATTAGATTAGATTAGATTAGATTAGATTAGATTAGATTAGATTAGATTAGATTAGATTAGATTAGATTAGATTAGATTAGATTAGATTAGACTAGATTAGATTAGATTAGATTAGATTAGATTAGATTAGATTAGATTAGATTAGATTAGATTAGATTAGATTAGATTAGATTAGATTAGATTAGATTAGATTAGATTAGATTAGATTAGATTAGATTAGATTAGATTAGATTAGATTAGATTAGATTAGATTAGATTAGATTTAAGTTGTCAAGTAATTGGGTTAATGATTATTGTTTGTTTTAAATACGAGGGTGCAGATTTTGGAAATGGTATCTTCTTTAGAGGTAACTAGGGTTGAGATTGGAACAGTTGTCAGACGCGAGAGTTTGTGAGCACCAGAAACTAATCGAGCAAAGAGAAGCCTCAGTGCTATGGAAAGAACGAAATCCAGATTGAGTGAAAGAGAACAGATTTTGAACTTCAAAGAAAAAAGAAAACTGAAAAGAAACAATATTTTCCAAATAAATTTTTGATTAAAAAAATGAAACTCGCTGGTAAGAAGGATCCAGAAAGAATTGTTTCAATTATTAGAATAATAAAGTTTTTTTCAGAAAAGAAAGAAACATTGCTGTAGTTAATAAGAGATTTCTAGGTTCTTGAATTATTGGATAGAAGGAAAAGGAAGCTTTTGAAAATATGACCTGCTGGAATAAGGTCAAGAGAGCGTGCGGAAGAAGACATGGAATTGATTATATAAGTTAATTCGGACGGGATTGAGGGAGAAAAAGCATGAGAAAAGCGACTGAGAGTCTAATGGAAATACAATACAATACAATACAAAAACGAATATTATTATAGTGGCATCAACCCACAATGGAAAGTGGAAGTTAATTCATCATTTCTTATATAACAAATATTTTGTCAAATAAGAAAAAGGTTTGTTAGAAATAGTGTTTTGAAAGATCTGTAAAAAAAAAGAAAAAAAAGTAGAAATTTTTATTAAATAGTTTGGAAAAAGAACCCCATTTAGATTTGAGGTATCCGGTCTTCCCTGATGCCAAGTGCTCCCACACCCACTTCTGAGCACCCCTCCGTAGAGACACCTTGACGACCAATCAGCCACACCATAGTCCTCGGAGCCTCGTTCACTGGCAGCTCACATTGAGTCACACTCTTTCAAATTCAACAAGTCCGGATTGCTTAAGACGGGTGCTTACAATGTCTAACTCTTCGATTTGTTCTTCCATGGAAGTGGCCTGCATGTATTCACTGCATACAATCATTCCTAACCATCTTCTTCCATCTTCTTTCGTTCACATCAAATAATTCTTCACATCCACATCCAGTCCTTTCTTCCTCACATCCGAATGCTCATCCACTAGCAAGACTCACTTGATGTCTATTTCCCGGTCGTATTTTCCCTTCAACTACCTCACTAAGCCTTTTAATCCTTCCTCTTAGCTTCCCTAACACACCGATGATACAACCTGCCTTATCTGATTTCGCTTGCTTTCATCCCAAACCTTCCTGTGACGGTCCTTTCACAGACGTCTCACAATTCGTGTATTTGAAGTCTTAGAAAAATACTCTTTTTTTTTTCGTTTTTTAATTTTTAATTATTTCAAATAGACTCAGTTCAGTAAATTTGTTATTTTTTTGAAATGAAACTTTACGTCCCATCAATTACGTATACAGTCATGCCACTTAGCGAGTACAAAATATGTAGCTTCAAACAGCTGACCAGTAAGCAACCGGTCAACAACTATTCAACAACTACTCCACCAACAAACCATCACCACCAACAACCCATCACCACAAACAACCCATCACCACCAATAACTTCCACCACCTCCAGCTCCCATCAATTTTCTACCATCACCACCAGCCCCCCTCAATCCTCCACCATCACCACCAACTCTTTACCAATTCACCATTCATCAAAGTTCACCATCGAACAACGCACCGTCCAGTAGTTAATCAACCAATTCACCATAACCACCACCACCACCACCACCACCACCACCACCACCATCATTCCCACCAACACCCCACTACCACCACCATTCTCAACCTCTAACCTCAACCACCGCCAATATAAACCACCCTTTATTCACCTGGAAGATAACAACCCAGGCGAGTCCAATGTTGTCGAAGGAGATGGCCCCTTGGAATGGGTTGTCTCCCACGGGCTGGCAGTCGGAGTAGTAGTGGTTCCAGTTGATGCAGTCGCTGTTGTTGCTGCTGTGGTCATTGAGGCGCTGGTAGTAGTAGTCGAAGTGGTCGGAAATGTTGTTGTTGTTGTTGTTGTTCTTTTTATTTCTATTTTTATTGTTGTTTTTCTGGTCTACATCACGTGCGACGTGGTAGTCAACATGTCTGTAATTTCTTTTATTTTCGCCACCTCGAACATCGTTGTCTTTATCATTGTAACTCAGAACTTCCGCCTCACCCCTGATACTTTGATATGTGAGTCTGTTGGAGGGAAGGTCTACTGTTTTATTAGAGTCATAGGGGCCTGCAGCAGACCAAGCACGCTGGTGCTTTGAAGCAGTGGTTGCAGAAGAGTCATCGAGAGGTTTGGTGGACTGGTGAGGCATGACGGTAAGACGAGTGGTGGTGAGGTCGAGGAGGTAGTGGTGGTTGGGCAGAGCTGGCAAGTAGCACTTGTGGTCGTTATGTTCGTAAGGAGGAATGTCCCGACACTTGCAGATGCCCTGGTCGCCATCCATGCTGCAAATGAAGTCTTTGTCGTCGGACATGTAGTAGCTGGTGAGGTTGAAGCTGCAAGAGGGTTGGAAAGTTGATGAGGGGTTTGATAAGTGGGTTGATGGGTGGTTTGATGGGTTGATGAGTGGGCCGATGAGTGGGTTGATGGGTGGGTTGATGGATTGATGAGTGGGTTGATGGGTGGGTTGATGAGTGGATTGATGAGTGGGTTGATGGGTGGGTTGATGAGTGGGTTGATGATTGAAATGATGGGAGGTTGAGTGGATTTGTGGTTTCTGTATTGATGAGTTTGTGATTGGTTGGATGGATGGATAGATAGATGAAAAAATGCGAAGAAAAAAATGAATTAGGATTAACAATCTTGGTGATTGGTAAGTTGGAAATGGTTCTGTAATGAAAAAATGGGGTGCTGGAATGGAGAAAAAATGGTATGAAAACGGAGAAAAAAATAGTTTTAGAGTTGGAAGGGAATTAATGGTAGAGTGAAGACGAAATTAATGCAAGAAAAAATTGGTGCATTCATTGATGTCGACTCTTGAGAGTGAGGAGTGTGATACGATCAGGTGGAAGACTGAGTGAGGACTGAGTGAGGACTGAGTGAGGATTGAGTGAGGACTGAGTGACGACTGAGTGACGACTGAGTGAGGACTGAGTGAGGACTGAGTGACGACTGAGTGACGACTGAGTGACGACATGCGGAAGTCCGGGAAGTTTTAAATTTTCCTTTCAAAGATTGTTTAATCATTTTTTAAAATGATTTTTCAAACGTTTTTTTGATTATTTTTTTCTAAAATGTTTTGTTTGAAGGTGGAAAGAACAGACGAGAATTGGGAGCATGTTGTTCGTTCTGTAAAGTGACTTGTTGCTGCTATTTTCACAATTGAATAATCTTCTCCTCTTCATTCATGCAGCGCACAATTCCAGAAAATTACGCTCCAGCAAGGAAGGTTTGACTCCATTGAATTTGAAAGTAGCTTCGCAATACGAGCTTATGTATATTTGCATTTCATTGATAAACTTTTCATGTGGATGAGGAAGCAAGAAGGTAATGAATGAGAGAAAGTGTGAAGGAAGATGTAGGAATGAAAATGAGAGAAGGAATGAGTGCTGGAAAGAGTAGCCCTGGTAGGAAGAGTGAAGGAGATTGGCGAGGAAGAGTCAGGGATGTTAGTTGGTTACATCTGTTCGACTCGTTGTCTTCTTCATAGCTCATTGTGAAAATGACGTTTGAAAACGTAACTACGCCTATATGCCTCAATCAAGCAGTCTTGCTCAATCAACTCAAACTCCATAATGATTTACAACCCGTTAAGTTATACTCAACCTCTAAACCATAGCTGAAAGACGCTTTAAAAACGCCCTGATTAGGTGAGGTTATACACATTTTTATGAAAGAATTAACTGATCAACTTTGGTACGAGGAAGCCAAACATAGTGATATTGTTTGGTGGTTTTAAGCAATATTCTGATGTTTGAGAAGTGCACACAAGGATATGAAGGAGCCCTTAAGTCTGCACCAACACACGTCGCTCAGCTTGCAAAATCAACTTGACTTCACTTTCCCTGTTATGCTTTTAAGAGAAAAATGCATTTGATGTTTTTTTTCAATTTTAATTTTTCAATATTTGTTTTTCTCATTTTTATTGTTTTTTTTCTATGATTTTTATTTTTATTCATTCGTTTTGTCCATTTGCTTGCATTTTTATTTAACGAACACATTATTAACATTTTTTTGTTTTTTGTTTTGCACTTATCTATTCAAATCCATCCAGTTACATCCATCCGTTTCCAACCCATCTCCTTCATTCCCATTCAACCATCCATCTACCCACCCCGCTTATCCATTCACCTACTCTTCTCATTCATCCACCCATCTTTTCATCTATCCATTTCCTCTTCCTTCTTATTCATCCACACTTATCATCCACCCATCCACTCTTCCCTCTTTTCTATCCATCCATCTATTTATCCTATCCATCTATTTATCCAGTCCATCATTCCATTAATCCACCCTTATCATCCACCCATTCCCCCTATTCATCCACCCTTATCATTCACCCTTTCCCCCTATTCATCCACCCTTATCATCCACCCATCCCTTCCATCCACCCATCCCTTTCATCCACCCATCACCCCTATTCATCCACTCCTCTCATCCACCCATCTCCCTTATTCATCCACCCCTCTCATCCCCCCATCCCTCTCATTCATCCGTCTCCTCAATTGTTTTCCCTGCTCTTGACGCATCCATTTATCTACAGGGCGGTCAGTAATGCAAATATGTTCGTCAACTTTCAAGTGCTCCTTTTCCTTTTTTCCTGCTTTTTTTTGTTTTTTTTTTGTTTTTTTTTATTTCCATTTTTAATTTTTCATTTTCTATTTTATTCTCTTCTGGTTTGTTTTTATCCTGTTCTACTTTATTTTTATTTTTATGCTTTGTTATATTTTTTATTTCTCTTTTCCATTTTTGTAGCGCATTGTGCTGTCAAAGTCATCGAAAGAAGAATGAACCCATTGTTCTTATGAACTATTCATGTTTAGTCCACGAGTTCCCATAAAAAGACTGTTTTTTTGTCTAGTTTTTTTAATTTCACTCAAAACTCGTTAATAAAGTTTTTTTACGTGAAATAATTTTATAGTTTTTTTACGTGAAATTTTTTTAGTTTTTTTACGTGAAATAGAGTTATATATTTTTTTTATTTTATTTTTTTCAAAATATCAAAAAGGTTTTTGAGCAAATATTTTAAATTTTAAATTATTTCAAATATTTTCTTTTCCGCAATTTTTTTGGAAGGCATTTTTTTTTGCAAGATATAAATAATTAGAACGAAAAAAATGAATTAAAAGTAGAAAAGTATTGAAAAATACTTGGAATGAAAACAAAATATAAGAAAAACTGTTCATTGTGGGAGGAAAGTTAGTTATAAAAGATAATTCTTATAGCAGAAAACTTCGTGATTTGTGTTCTTTGTTTCAAATTTCGGAAGAAAAAAAACTTTTTTTATTTTGCAAAATTATATAAATGTCTTTGATGGGGGAGGAAACCTAGTTTGCAAACAATGCGTTATAACAACTAGTACATTCATTCATTCATTCATTCATTCATTCATTCATTCATTCATTCATTCATTCATTCATTCATTCATTCATTTGTTCATTCATTTAATCATTCATTTACTCATTCATTCATTCATTTATTCATTCATTCATTTATTCAATCCTTCATTCATTCAATCATTCAATCATTCATTCATTCAACAAAAAACAAACATCGATTATTGCAAAGCAGATAAGATGGGACGTTCCCTCAGGAGATCAACAAGATCATCATCATCACCATCTTCGTCATTACGACCGTCTTTGTTGCCGTCGACATCGTCATAATCATCATCATCATCATAATCTTCTTCTTCTTCTTCTTCTTTTTCTTCTTCTTCTTCTTCTTCTTCTTCTTCTTCTTCTTCTTCTTCTTCTTCTTCTTCTTCTTCTTCTTTTTCTTCTTCTTCTTCTTCTTCTTCTTCTTCTTCTTCTTCTTCTTCTTCTTCTTCTTCTTCTTCTTCTTCTTCTTCTTCTTCTTCTTCTTCTTCTTCTTCTTCTTCTTCTTCTTCTTCTTCTTCTTCTTCTTCTTCTTCTTCTTCTTTTTCTTCTTCTTCTTCTTCTTCTTCTTCTTCTTCTTCTTCTTCTTCTTCTTCTTCTTCTTCTTCTTCTTCTTCTTCTTCTTCTTCTTCTTCTTCTTCTGCTTCTTCTTCTTCTTCTTCTTCTTCTTCTTCTTCTTTTTCTTCTTCTTCTTTTACTTTGTCTTCTTCTTCTTTTTCTTCTTCTTTTTCTTCTTCTTTTTCTTCTTTTTCTTCTTCTTCTTCTTTTTCTTCTTTTTCTTCTTCTTCTTCTTCTTCTTCATCATCATCATCATCATCATCATCATCATCATCATCATCATCATCATCATCATCATCATCATCATCATCATCATCATCATCATCATCATCATCATCATCATCATCATCATCATCATCATCATCATCATCATCATCATCATCATCATCATCATCATCATCATCATCATCATCATCATCATCATCATCATCATCATCATCATCATCATCATCATCATCATCATCATCATCATCATCATCATCATCGTCATCGTCATAAAGACATTCTTCCTGTCGCACTCCCATAATTCATCTGCTGAATCGCAACACAGAAGACCACATTAAATGTCACTAGACCCCAACACACAATATCAATGCACACCACATCACACTGAACCTCACACCACATCACACTGAACCTCACACGGCATCACACTGAACCTCACACCGCATAAACTTCAACCACATGCCACATTGTTCTCCCTATTTCCACACTACTCACATCGAAACCTACCATAAAATCCACTTTACACCACGTCATTTCACCCCCCTCCACATCCCATCAACCACACATGTCCACAAAAGCAATCCAACCCCATACGAAAGTCTCAAAGACCACACCACAGGCCACCACAGCGTGAAGGTCACCCACCCTTCAATAGTGACGTTGGTGGGCAGACGTAGCACACATCGCTGCCTCAGCAGGCCTGACCACAACTGCACGCCCACGATGCCGAAGATGAAGTAGATGAAGAAACAGAGTAGAAGGACGTTTCCTAGCATAGGCAAAGTGTCCAACAGCAGCATCACCAAGATTCTCATGCCTGGTGGGTGCGTCAGTGTGTCTCTGTTGGGTTAAGGGCTGTTTGTGGGGTTTTTGACGTTTTATGAAATAGCTACAGGCTTCCTTTGTACATTCTCCGGTTTTTCAGAAGTTTTTGAGAGTTTTTTGTTGAATTTTATGGGTTATTGGGCATTTATGAAGTTTGTTTGGGGTGTTTTGGGGTTTTGTGGGGTTTTAGGGTGTTTTTGTGGGGTTTTTGTAACATTTTTAAAAGAGGTTTTGGAGGGTTTTTTGTGAGTGGTTTCAGTAGACTTTTGGTTCCGTGGGAGTTGATGTTAATTAGTGAGGTGTGTAAGGGTTTTGTTTGATGGGGCTATTTTTTTAATAGTGTTTTGGGGTTTGACGCGTTATGGTGTAGTGTAGTTTTGTGTGCTGTGGTTTTGTTTGGTGTTTTGTGGTGTGGTGTGGTGTGGTGTGGTATGGAGTTTGTGTAGTGTGGAGTGGTGAAATGAGGTGTGGTGTAATGTGGTGTGTTGTGGTGTGGTGTGTTGTTTGGTCTAAGAATACAGTGAATGCCGAGTGGTGTGGAAGTGGTGGACTGGTCAGATGCTTCCAGGGTAGAGGGAATGAGATGAAGGAGTAGAAGAAACCGATACATAAAGCATCAGGGATCGTTGCCTTTACAGCTTTCCTTGCTGAATGACACATACATAATGCCACTATGAATTTAAACTTTAAACTTTTTCTAAAACAAACGACATCTATGAGAACCGAAACAAAACAAGAAATCTTGCTTTTTTGACTCCTTTGTTCAGCATTAGTTCACTTAGAAGCTTTTGCGTTTTTTGCTGCTGAGATTGCGTTTTTATGGCGTGTATTTGTCTTTCCTGTTATAATTTTTATATTGCTCTTTTGTGTTTCAAATTTATTTTTTTCAAATTATTTTTTATTTTAGTTTTTATTTCGTTTTAGTTTTTTTTATTTCAAATTTTTTTTGTCCAAAATTTTTTTTTCAATTTTTTTTTTCTTCAATTTTCATTTTTATTTTATTTTTTTACTTCAATTCTTTTTCTTTTTTTTCAATTTTTTTTGTTCATTTTTTTTGTGTTATAACTTCCATTTTGTTTCAATACATCATCCATTTTCCTTCAAGTCTGGTTTTTCTCGACGTTTAAGCTTATTTCCTTCTTTACCAAAATTATTTTCTCATTCAAAAAAAAAAAGCGCAAATTAAATTTATTAAAATTAATTTTTTTTTAAATGGAAAAAAGATTTCCTCCGTCTCGTGAGAATTATTTTTAATGAAAAGCAAACACAAAAAAATTGAGCAACTGATGTGAATTCAAATAAATTTCAAGCCAGAATCTAATTTTCTTCGATCCAACCTTTTTAACTTAAATTTTTCTCATTAAAAATTCTTTTTTTTCTTATTTTTTTTTTCATTGCTTTTTATTTTTTTTCATTGCTTTTTTTTTCATTTTTTTTTTTTCATTGCTTTTTTTTTTCATTTTTTTTTTTTTCATTGTTTTTTAGTTTTTTTAGTTTTTCAAATATTCTTTTTTCACATCTAGGGGTGTTTTTCAGTCTTATCTACCTTTGCTGTTTGAGCGGTTGAGTCTTTCGCTGTGGTGTTTTCAAAAGTTTCAAGAATTAAAATATCATTTTCATTTTGATATTCTGAAACTTCTGTTGGTTTCAATTATTCAAAAGAAAAGACAAGAAAACTCAAATGATATGAGTGAATTAATTAATCTTATTACTTTCAGTTCATTAATGAACATTCTCTTCCTTCCTCACAAAATTATCCACTTAAACAACACTTCAAACAAAATTATCCACTTAAACAACACTTCAAACAAAAATATCCACTAAAAATCCACTAAAACAGCACTTCAAACCAATCAAACGTTAACAACTCCCCTTCACCCCCCCCCCCCCCCACGTAAGATGGAAAAGAAATCTACTTGAAAGAAAATCCAATGTTTAATTCAAAATTTCTTTAAAAATTCAAAACTGCTGTTTTTGTTCTTTTTTGTTTTGACATTTTCACGATGACGGGGTTAGCCACACTAATGTTATTCGTATTAGTGATGTATTGTTGGCAATCTTCAAAGAATCTTCTAAATTAACTTTTTTTTAGAACTGTAGGTTTGATTCTAGGTGGCTTCTTGAGGTACAAGTTGTTTTGTGAAGGGATTTCTTATTTTTTGAGGAAATTATTATTTTTGAATATTCAAGAAATAACCCAAATGTTTTAATAGTTTGTTCAAGCACTCCAAAAAACCTTTCAGTTATTTTTAGAACTAGAACTTTTAAACTGAAAAATTTTAACCAAAAACTCAAAATATATGATTCTGTATGTTTCTTGTTTTCCCCAAACAAACAATGTGCCAGGCTTGTGGCTACTCTGTGTGCCTTCCTTCCATGCATCTTCCTCTTGCATCTCTTGGAGGCTGGGAACCTTTCCAAACCCCATCACTTGCACTGGAGACAAGCCATAAATCTTTTAATTTACCATCTCTTAATCATTTCTTAATCAATCATCTTTCAATCAAGTATCTCTTAATCAATCATCTCTTAATCAAGCATATCCTAATCAATAATTGGACTCCCAGAGACCACGCTACCCCCTCTCACCAAAGCTTTTAATAGCGCTGCCTGCTTAGTTTTTGGCACTCATAAATTTTTTCGTCTGACTCCTACTCTCCTCTCTTTACACTGGTTGCATCTTAAAAAAAGATCAGTTTTCAAAATCTGCATTCTCCTGTTCAAAATAAAAAAGAATTGATCTGCTTCTTAGCTGACCTCTTTAAGTTGCCTCCCCGTAAGGGACTGAGATCTTGTACTTATTCTTATTTGTTTAGAATAACTTCCAATACTAGTTATGCTGAATCTGCACTTTTCTGATGGGGCCCCCTTTTATGCGACTCTTCCCCCAATATCACCTCTATTACTTCTCTACTTTCATTTCGTGAAGCCCTCAAAATTTTGTTGTTTAAACAGTTTGTAGCAGAACGCTCTTGAACTGTGTGGAATCAGCGCTATATAACAGATTTGATTACATTAGAAGAATCTTTTAATACAATACAATACAATACAAACACGAATATTATTATAGTGGCATTAACCCCGTAGAGTTTCGAGTTAATCAACCAACCAATCTTAAACAATCTCTCAAACGGCCTTTCACTCAACCAATCTATCTTAAGGCTTTTTTTTCAACCAAACACTTATAATAAACCAACTTTTCAACCGGCCAATCATCCACTCAACCTGACTCTCAGCTCTTTTTTTTTCAAACCAATTATTTGAAAAATCAATTATTCGACTGAGCTTTCAACTAATTATTTATTTATTTATTTATTTATTTATTTATTTCTTTATTTATTTAGTTATTTAGTTATTTACTTATTTATTTATTTATTTAGTTATTTAGTTATTTACTTATTTATTTATTTAGTTATTTATTTATTCATTTATTTATTTATTTATTTATTTATTTATTTATTTATTTATTTATTTATTTATTTATTTATTTATTTATTTATTTATTTATTTATTTATTTATTTATTTATTTATTTATTCTTTTTTTTCATATAATTTTATATATTTATTATTTGACCAACAATTCTCACACCCAATCACTCAACCCTCCACCAATCAAACATTTTTATTCTCACACCAGCATTATCAATTGTCACTACTTCTCAAGCAACCTTCCACACTTAAATTTTTCTGATGCAACCTTTTCACAATTTCCCGCAAGGAGGTACAACACAGCCACCCACAAGATCTCATATCCTCTCAACAACTCAACTATTCAACCCCAACTCTCACCCAACAAAGCAATAACATCGCATCCACTCCACCCCACTCCACCCCCGCCCTCTATACTCTACTACACCACACAACACCCTCTTCCTATACCCACCCTACTCACACAACCCCCCTTTTGACTCCACTATCACAACGTCACCACAATAACACCACCACAACACTACGACAGCGCCACAAAACCACCACAACACCACAACAACGCCACAACACCACCACAACAACACAACAACAGCAATATCACAACGCCACAACTTCACAACAACACCACAACAACACAACAAAAACACAACAACAACAACACCACAACGCCACAAAAACACCACAACAGCACTACAACAACAACAACACAACAACACCACAACAGAAACACCACAACAGCACCACCACAACAACACCGCAACAACAACACAACAACAACAACACAACAACAACAACACAACAACAACACTACAACAACAACACTACAACAACAACGTCACAACAATAACAACACCACAACAATAACACAGCACCGACTTGGGATGCGATTGATGGCCCTGAGAGGTCTGAGCACTCTGATGGTTCTGATTGCCGACAGGTTGAAGTTTTGCGAGTCTATACAGTACTCTACAGCCCTGCAAGCATCGGTCATTGGCTATGAGCAATCATTGAACATACATGAAGTATCCAGGACACAACCATTATCAACATGCATCTATCAACCCCAGCAGCCATTCCTGATCACTCCTTTACCAACATTTCTTGGTGATAATCTATCAGGCATCATTTGTTTTTAATGATTTATTTAACATTATTTATAACTCATTCGTCAATAATCATATATCATAATCATCTGGTAATCCAGCTGAAATCACTTTAAACAGACTGGTTCGCTTCCAGAGCGTCATATCTACAAACCCAGCCCGAACTAAGCGGTCTTCCGAGAGGTCTACGGCATTCGGTGAGCCTGCCAGCTCAAAGTGGAAGTTTCAAAAGGCGACTTTCAACGTTCAGTTGTCGGCTATGAAGCATTAGGTAACGGCTTGACGTCGGAGGTGGCCTTGGCTCCCACAAGGCCATTCGTCTTCATAGTCTTTATTGAACCACATCCATAAAAGGCTGGAAATGTTACAGAACATGGAGAACAATCGAAATAAGGGAAGAGTGAATTGAAATTGATGTGGACTTAATGTCGTATACAATACAATGCTATACAACACAATACAACACAATAGCATACTATACTATGCTATACTGTACTATATTATGCTATACTATACTATACTATACTATACTATACTAAACTATACTATACTATACTATACTATACTATACTATACTATACTATACTATACTATACTATACTAAACTATACTATACTATACTATACTATACTATACTATACTATACTATACTATACTATACTATACTATACTATACTATACTATACTATACTATACTATACTATACTATACTATACTATACTATACTATACTATACTATACTATACTATACTATACTATACTATACTATACTATACTATACTATACTATACTATACTATACTATACTATACTATACTATACTATACTATACTATACTATACTACACTATACTATACAAACAATACAAGTACTATACAATACAATACAATAAAAAACGATTCAATAAAAATACTGTTGTTAAAGGACGTTATCCTAACAAGGGTCTAACCCCTTCAGTAGGACTTCCATAGAAGGAACATTCTTTTATTCGGAATTATTTTATGCATTAAATTATTTTATTCTTGAATAATTTTATTCTTGAATAATTTTATTCTTGAATAATTTTATTCTTGAATAATTTTATTCTTAAATAATTTTATTCTTGAATAATTTTATTCTTGAATTCGATTTCAAAACGATGGAAACGGAAAAGGAGTTTAAAATAATAGAACATTTTGGTCGATCTTTCTACGCCACAAGAAGTGTAAGCTGACTAGCAAAATAGTTGGGATTGGACGAAAATGTTCTAATGGAAGACTGAAAGAGTTCTGAAGAAAAGATCCGAAATTTTTTTTTTTTAACTTTGAATAAATTTTTAAATAAAACAAATGGATGTTTGTGAGTCTTTAAAAGTCTCCAAAGCCATACGAGTGCCTTGGACAAGGTGAAATTAGCATTCTTGAAGATAGTTATTCTGGTGGGAGGGGGGAGGGAGCAGGCGATATGGGACAATTAGTAACTATTTAAAAGTTAACAACAACAAAAATTAAAAAAAAAATATATATAAACATTAAAAAACTGATAAAAAAACATAACTTGAGAAAAAAAATAATAAAAAAATGAAACAATAAAAAAAAGATTTGGTTGTCGTTTATCCGCTCCAAAAGTCGCAATTCATCGGAGGCAGCCTCCATTACCGCTGCCCTTTCACTTTATGGATTACTTTTAAAATCCATCGACAAGATCCTCATCTTCACCATCATCATCATCATCATCATCATCACCATCATCATCATCATCATCATCATAATCATCATCATCATCATCATTATCATCATCATCATCATCATCATCATCATCATCATCATCATCATCATCATCATCATCATCATCACCATCATCATCATCATCATCATCATCATCATCACCATCATCATCATCATCATCATCATCATCATCATCATCATCATCATCATCATCATCATCATCATCATCATCTTCATCATCATCATCATCATCATCATCATCATCATCATCATCATCATCATCATCTTCATCATCATCATCTTCATCATCATCATCATCATCATCATCATCATCATCATCATCATCATCATCATCATCTTCATCATCATCATCATCATCATCATCATCATCATCATCACCATCATCATCATCATCATCATCATCATCATCATCATCATCATCATCATCATCATCATCATCATCTTCATCATCATCATCTTCATCATCATCATCATCATCATCATCATCATCCCCAAATCCCCCCCACAACCACCTCCATGGCATACAGGTATCAGTTCCCTCATGAGACACCATGCACTGTTTGACGACATATTGATCGTCTTCATTCTCCAGCTAGGAAGTGTGCATGAATTTCTAAAGTGCCTCCCTTATTCACCTTCCACTTCCGCTGTTTTTAAATGCCTTCAGTCATCCATCCAACTCCCATCCATCCAACTCTTCATCCATCCAACGCTTCATCCAACCAACTCCCATTTATCCTACTTTCATCCATCCAACTCCCATCCATCCAACCTTTCATCCAACCAACTCCCATCCATCCTACTATCATCCATCCAACTCCCATCCATCTAACTCCCATCTATCCAACTTTTCATCCAACCAACTCCTATCCATCCTAATTTCATCCATCCAACTCCTATCCATCCAAATCCTATCCATCCAACTCCCTTTCATTCAACTCCCATCCATCCAACTCCCATCCATCCAACTCCCCTTCATTCAACTTCCATCCATCCAACTCTTCATCCATCCAACTCTCATTCATCCAACTCCCATCCATCCAACTCCCATCCATCCATTCTTGCATTTTTCTGTTTTTTCATTTATTCGTTTATCAATATATCCACAGCATTCAGTAATTCAAACATGCATTCATGCATTCATTCATTCATCCACCCATCCACCCATTAACCAATCCATATCCTGATCTTGTCAGTTATTCCTCCAATTCTCATTGTTTTTGCTCATTCATGCAACGACACACTCACTCGAATCCACGTCGCCATGACAACTCCAAAACAACGTCTTTCATAGGCTCATCAACAGACGCCATGGAACCAACCTTTTTATAACCTGTTCAGTCTCCCTCATCGTCGTCTTTGTCGTCGTCTTCATTCTCTTCCTCCTCCTCATCCTCATCATCATCATCATCATCATCATCATCATCATCATCATCATCATCATCATCATCATCATCATCATCATCATCATCATCATCATCATCATCATCATCATCATCATCATCATCATCCTCATCATCATCATCATCATCATCATCATCATCATCATCATCATCATCATCATCATCATCATCATCCTCATCATCATCATCATCATCATCATCATCATCATCATCATCATCATCATCATCATCATCATCATCATCATCATCATCATCTTCATCATCATCATCATCATCATCATCATCATCATCATCATCATCATCATCATCATCATCATCATCATCATCATCATCTTCCCCATCGCATTCTCATCATTCATCAGCTGAATCACAACACAAGAGACCACATTAAATCACTAGCCCACATAAACGGCCATAGCGTAACCAAAGATTATAAATGACGTAATAAACTCCAATAGATTATTTCTACGCTCCTCGAAGCCACTCATGAGTGACAAACTATTTAGCAATCAAAAACCAGAGGTCTTAACACGTCCAACTTTTCCTTGATGTCTCTTGCCTTCAAAGCAGTAGTTTCACTTGTTCTTTTTTTTTTCGTTTTTTTTTGAATTTTTTCGTAATTAT
>OX387253.1:7603210-7643210 GCA_947562095.1 Branchellion lobata
TCCCCAACCCTATTCTCGTGCACCCATGCACTCATTGGGCTGATGTCTTTTCCTCTCTCATTGCCTTCGTATGCATTGCTGTCGCTCTTCTTGAAGTTAATGTTACTGATGTTGGTATTTATGTTGTTGTTTTTTTTGTTTTTTTTGTTGGTGTTGTTGTTGGTGTTGTTGTTGTTGTTATTTATGGTATTTCCAACTTTGACGGTGTTGTTGTTTCTGTGGTTGTTGCAGTTGAAAGTGTTGTAAATGATGTCATCATCATTGTTGTTGTAGTTGTTAAAAATCATCTTGTTGTTCTTGTTGATGTTTCTTGTTGTTGCTTCCTTTATTATTATTTATATTTTTGTTTTTGTTTTTGTTTTTGTTTTTGTTTTTGTCCTCTCAGTAATCCTCTTCTACAGGATTTTTCACTCCCTCATCATTCACTTCCACGGGCTTTTCAGTACCTCCCTTCTCGCTCCGTCATTCTCCATCCTCCTCGTTGTTCCATCATCCACGTTAAGACATCTTCAACTCCTCATCTCCGCCCGAACTTGGAGCATTTAATTTCAATTCATTATTCTAATGTTTAATTTGTTTTTATTTTATTATTATTGCTATTTCATTTTTAATACTGCTTTTATAGCTCATAGTTGTCTGATAATTGTCATTTTTTATTGATTTTTATTCTTTATTTTTTTCAAAAACAATAAAAATCTCAAAAATGCACAACACACAACACTAACATCATACAAAGTACTAACATTACACACAACAGCAAAATCACACACAACAGCAACATCACACACAACAGCAACATCACACACAACAGCAACATCATACACAACAGCAACATCACACACAACAGCAACATCACACACAACAGCAACATCACACACAACAGCAACATCACACACAACAGCAACATCACACACAACAGCAACATCACACACAACAGCAACATCACACACAACAGCAACATCACACACAACAGCAACATCACACACAACAGCAACATCACACACAACAGCAACATCACACACAACAGCAACATCACACACAACAGCAACGAAGCAGAAATTATATTAGTTACGTCTCGACTCCATATTTAGACTTCCTCTGTTTCAGTCTTTCATATTCTTTTTGTTTCATTTTTTACAATTTTATTCAATTTTTCGCTTTATTTTTTTTTCTTTCTTCCTCTCCTTACTATATTATTTTTTTCCGCTTTCAACGATCCGACAGGGCATTTAGGCATTACATCAATTCTTATGCAAATGAAACATAATTCATTCGTTGCCTTCCTCACTCCAGTTGACAGAGTTGAATTTAATAACATTAAAATCAATTTAATTTTAAAAATTAATTTAAAACCAATCTCAAATTACTAAAATCCAAAAAAAATAAATTAAAAATTTCTTAAAGTTTAATTTATATTTAAATCAAAATTGAATCAAAGTAACTGTACCAGTCCAGTCCTCCTTCCTTCCTTCTCCGAGTGGTTTTCGTCTGCTGGTGCATTCATGAGGTCTGCCGGTTCCTCCCTCAGCCTCTTCGCCTCTGTCGCTTCCGCAACGACCTTCTTATTTATTGCCATTGTTCGTTTTATCATTTCAAAAAAAATTTCTTCATTATTTTTTTTTAATTAATATTTCTTTGTTTTTATTTGCTATTTTCTTTTTTTTATAGATTCATCTTTCCTTGGTGTATTTGACGTTTGTTTTTTTTATATGACAGCCTCATTTTTTATTTTTCTTGTTAACTTTTTTTAAAATTTTTCTTCACAATCAACTTTCCATCTTTATTACCGCATCATGTTCTCCATGTCAAAAGCGTCGTTCACTTTTTTCGGTCTTCAACTTTTTTTTTATTTTTTTTTTTTCTTATTTGAGTTTTGCTTGGATCGATTCAAAGATCTTCGCCGATCGATACATCGAGCCAATGGCATGTCTCAGTAACATGTCACACACAGCTAGTCCTCCTTGCAACCATTGCAACCTTTCATACGTCAATTTTCCACAAATTCCTGTAAACACTCCTCTTAGACCTTTCGACATCCATGGAACAACTGCCTCATATCGTTGTTGAGTTTTTTGTTTTATTTGAAAGGTTTAAAAGATGACAAAAGGTTTTGAAAATTTTTTAATTATTTTTTAATAAAATCTTATCAATAAACCTAATGACCCCGTTTCAACTTATTCTTAGCTAACAAGAGGTCTGTGTCAATAGGTCTGAAAGGTGTTTGTGGCTGGAGGCGGTATAATGAAATTTTTATTTTGATAGGAATAAATTTTTTATAGTAATTACTTTATTGAAGCTTATAACAACTAATTAAATTAACTTAATATATATTAATTAAACTTTGTTTTCTAGCTCCAGTATTTCATCTACTGATCCAACCTTGACTGGCAATCCCGGACGAAGCATAAAGTGACTAGATATTCCACATTGGTGACAGTAGGCGACACAACTACCATAACCGAATCAAACATTTAATCTTCAAATAATATTTAGAATTGTTACTTTAACTAAACTATTTAATATATAGCTGTAGCTACAACATCGTTGTTAAGCGATTTTATTTAAACTTGATTTATTGTTTAGATTTTGTCGTAGAGTGGTTCCTTTCAGATTTGCAGCCACTTTTCGACATTTCTTTTGTCATCCCGGTTCCATATTAAATTGTTGCACAGAAGACGCACGCACAGTCACACACACACGCACACACACATATATATATATATATATATATTCTCTGCCACTCACACACCAATATACGATTCACGAGTAGCTGGGACGGCACAAGTATTGTGTGCCTTGTTGATCGACAAAAATACGCAAGTGCTCAAGCAGACACGACCAGTGAACAGTCCTGACCAGCCACCACCGCAAACATCTACAGTTCCATATACATGCACCACTTCTCACAACTAACCTCTTGAAGGCCTGTGGTGCCCGACAGCGGAATTTTTGAATAGCTTACACTACCTTTTTTATTATTTCAATTTAATATTTCGGTTTTTTGTTCGAAAATTTTTCGTCAAAAAAGTAAAACTAAAATTCGATAAGTTTTTTTTTTAAACTTTTTTTTTTAAAAACGTTTTTTTTTTCGTTTTTTACCACCACCCTCATCAGCAGCATCTGCTTCATCATTACTGCTAACATAATCGTCATCATCAAAACCATCGCCATCTTTAGCCTCCACTTCATCCCTAGTTCGTGCCAACTTGCTGTTTTTTTTCTGCCTTTTTGCCTTTTTCTCCATCTCAACAATTTGCTGGAGAAAAAATCAAATATTAAATATAAATTACGAGAAAGACTAAGCTTTTAAATAAGATTGAAAAGTTTGTAAGTTAATGAAGTTTCAAAGTTTGAAACTTCATAAACTTTGAAAACATTTGCCATCCATCGAAGCATCAAACGCCCAGCCAGCCAATCAACCCATCCTCCGTCAAAAACCCGAGCACCCACCCTCTTGGCAGTTGCTTTGGCTTCAGCGACAGAGCCCTTGAGGGCCAGCACAGCTGAAGACTCCAAATCCATCCTGTCCACCTTGTAGCCCAGCATACCTTCGATCTCCAAGTACCTGTGCACGTCATACCTGTGTGTCATGTTGCAGAGGGTATTGCGTTTCAGAGGCATGTCTGTCAGAGAGCAAGAGACTAGATACACAATTACAAACTCATTCGGTGAATCACGCATGCATACACAGGTTCACTTACAACCACACAAAAATCCTCAAACACAATGGCACCCCTCAACGCCACCTACTGAGTAACAAAGGTGAACGAGCGTCCAGACTTGCCAGCCCGGGCGGTCCTGCCCACCCTGTGTATGTAGTCTTTGAGCTGGTTAGGCAGGTCGTACAGCACCACGGCGTCCACGTGTGGGATGTCCAGTCCTCTGGAGGCGACGTCGGTGGCCACCAAGAAACTCCTCTCGCCCTCCTTGAAGCGCTTCAGTGCTTGGAACCTTTGTCGCTGTGGAAGTTTGGTAGAATTTGGGGTGTTTCTGTTGGTGGATTTGATGGCTGTGGGAGGTCGATGAATGGCGTTGTGTCGTCTCAAAAGTCTTCGAACCGTTTCCCACCAAACATTACATAAAAATACAATACAACACAAATACAAAGATTATCATAGTGGCATTAACCCCGTAGAGTTTCAAGGCCATATAACCCCCACAAGAACCACCACACAACCCCCACAAGAACCACCACACGACCCCCACAAGAACCACCACACAACCCCCACAAGAACCACCACACAACCCCCAAAAGAACCACCACACAACCCCCACAGGAACCATCACACAACCAAAGGCAAACCTCACCTGGGACATCTTGCCATGCAGCGTGAAGCAGGGCAGTTTGAGGTGGTAGAGCATACGACTCAGTAACTCGGTGGTCCTGACGGTGGCACAGAAGATGATGACGCTGTGGCCCGACAGGGTACGCAACAGGTGTACAAGGTGCATCTCCTGCCGTGGTGACGATGAAAGGATACGAATAAAAATTATGATGATGTTAATATTATTATTATTAATGAAAACAATGAAAATACTTATATTAACCTAATTTATGTTATTTCCTGAAATAATCATGGTAGAGGTGATGCAATGAAAATAAAAATAAAAACAATAAAATTAACGAAAATAAATTGATAAATTGTGAAGCGCCAAAGCAAGAAAGGGGACTTTGTGCTTGAGAGGGACGAAGAGATGGTACTGGATGAGTTTCTCGACTGTTTGGTTGCTTAGTGACACCTCCAGCTTCACTGGGTCCTTGAGACACGCCCTCTGCAACTCTGCCACCTGGCGACGTTTTGATAAGTTATTTTTGGTATATACCCCGTCGGTCGTTGATTGGTTTACATCGTTGTTTATAAAAGATTAATTTTTTTTCGTTTTGGTTTGAAAGTAGTGGTTTGATAAGAATACTATGAATGAAAATAATGAAGGAATGGATGGATGAATGGATAGATGAATGAATGGATGGATGGATGAATGAATATATGGATGAATGGATGGATGGGTACATGAATGAATGAATGGATGGTTGTATGGATGGATAGAAGAATGAGTGAATAAGTGAAAGGATGGAGAGATTAACGAAGCGCCTTTGAACGTAGTGCTAAAGAGGGCGTTAAAATTGTCTTGATTTGATTAGATTAGATTAGATTAGATTAACGGATGAATGATTGAACAGATGGTCTTTAGTAATGAATGGATGGATGAAAAGATGAATGCATAGGTGAATGGATGGATGACAGCAGAGTGGGAGACTTTTTGAGTCATGGTGGCTGAGAAGAGGAAGGTTCGACGAGTCTTCGGAATGAGGGTCAGTATCTTGTTCACCTGAGAATAATAAAATTAATAATAATTAGGAAAAAACATTATTATTGAGCGAAAACAAAGGTATGAAGTTGGTGGGAAAGGTTATAGTAAAGAGACGAGGAAGTCACGGTGGAGAATAATGATGAAGGATTTATGGTGGGGAAGTTATGGTGGGGAGTTGTGGTGGGGAGTTGTGGTGGGGAGTTATGGTGGGGAGATTATGGTGGAACACTCGAAAGCACTTACTGCAATTTCAAAATCCATGTTCAAGATCTTGTCTGCTTCATCCAATACCTGAAGAATGCAAATCCATGTTTCGAAATATTTATTATTATTTTTTTTTTAATCATTATAATTTCAACCCCATGGTGGTCATTTCATTTTAATTCTTTGTTCCTTTGTACAGTTGAAGTTAATCTAATCTTATTGGCTCTATTATATACTTAAAAAATCCAATTCAATCAATCCTTAGCTAATCAAATCAAATCGAAGCATTTGTATGGCGCTGATTAAAAAAGTGAAATGCAAAAACCAAGTATTGGAGCTTTTCAAGGCTGAATCCCTTGGTGTTTTTGAGGTGGTCCAAGAGGCGACCAGGAGTGGCTGAGAGTTAAAAATGTGGTTACAAATATTTTATTTTTTAATTTAATCTTGACAATGGAATTGTAGGTGTTTGATGGGTTTTGTTTTTAATAGGTTGAACTCTTGGTTGGGAGTTTAAAAAAGAATTTTAAATTTTAAAAATGAACTATTGTGAGTTTGGAGCTGGGAAGTATGAAGTAGTATTAATTATTTTATTTCAAAGTGTTTGTTTATGGTGAAAAAACTAAATAATGAAAAATGAGGTGAAGAAGACAAGGAAGAAGATGGAAGGAAAAAAAATGAATGAAAGAGGTGAAGAAGGAAAAAGAGTGAAAAAAGCAGATGAACGAGTGAAGAAAAAGAAAATAAAAAAATTGAAAAAAAGAAAGTCAAAGAAAGGAGGAAGAAAGGTAAAGGAAATATGAAGGAGAGGGAGGTAGAAGAAGTATGAATGAGAGAAGGAAAAGTGAAGAAAACGTGGAAGAGAGAGGAAGGTGAAGAAACCTATGATGACATGTGGTCTCTTGAGAAGGATTGAAGCCTGGTCCTCCATGTCCATGCCTCCGATCAACATGCCTGCAGTGGTGCAAGAGGCTAAGTGGTAGTCACAAAAAACATTACCATAGATGATTATGATGGTGATGATAGTGGCGATAATAATAATAATAATTATTATTATTATTATTATTGTTATTATTATTATTATTATTATAATTAGAATTACTAATGATAATGAAAATGGGAGAAAATAAAAATGTAGCAGCATAGATGTTAAAAAAGGAAAAACAGCAATCTTTGACAAGAGCAAGTTGAAGCCAAAGCAGCATTCAAGGCAGACCAGTTTTGAGATGAATATTCTTGCCAAGCTCGTCAAACTGCTCACAGATCTGGTGGGCAAGTTCTCTAGTGGGTGTGAGAACAAGGGCGAAAAAGCGAGTGCGCTGCTCAAGCAGGTGCTGCAGTATCGGCAGTGCAAAGGCCCCTGTCTTTCCTGTTGGTGTTGAAATGATGTTGAATGATACAAAACGCTGTTAAATTTTTGGAAAAATCAAAAAAACTGAACAAAATAAAACAGCGTTGAAGAATAAAAACGAATTTCAGCCACCTGACCCCGTTTCAGCCAATCCTATTATATCCTTTCCTTCCAAAGCCACTGGAATGGCTTCCTTCTGGATGCGAGAAGGTTTGCGCCATTGAAGTCGTTCACATGCCTCTAGTAACATCTCATCAAGCCCCTGGAATGTGCCATTAGTGAAAGTTTCTTAATAATGCTTAATAATGTATATACGGATATACGGATGAAAAGCATAGTTGCCATTTTTATTTAATATTCATTAAAAATTTGATTGATATGTAACCATAGACTTGAATGAGACGTCGTGTTCTTTTTTTTTTTTCATCTTACTTGCCATATTTATAAATTTCAATACACACCCGAAGGGCGATAAATAAAAAACTGAAGTTTAGCGAAGAAATAATAAACATTGAAAAATACAGTTGACATTTTGTTACTGATCCATCATTAATTTTGATTTTTATATGAATTAAATACTTTTTAAAGTTTAAATAATTTGTTCCTAATCAAATTCTCAAATGATCTAAAAACTCACTCTAGTTAAAGTTCAACTTTAAAGCGCCCATCCACATAAATCTGAATATTGATTTAAAAATCTAATTATAATAAATTCGTAAATAAACAAAAAACACAATAAAACTTGTAAAAAAGTCAAACTTAGCTTTGTCAATATTGTTTCGAAACAAAATTAAATTAATGAAACAAAATTCTAATTTGTGTTTGAAGATTCATAGCTCAGTATTTTCATTATTCGGAATAAAAGAACTGATTAAACCTCAGATAATATAAACACATTTTTAAGATTTTTCTCATATTTATTTTTTACCAGTCATTCAAACAAGACAAAGTTGGTTTTTGTTTATTTTCATATGAATATAACTATCCCTAGTCTTTCACACTTAACAACGAACGATGAAATTTTAATAATTTTATTGCAAATTCATCTACACTTTTTCTAAATTTATTCAAATCTTCAAGTGACTGAGCGGTCAAACAGTTGGGACTTCAACAGAAGTTCTCAACAGGTCTCCAACAACACTCAGAAAATCAATCAAAATGGTATGGCGCTCAACTCGTACAAAAAAGGCTAAATTTTCAAAAAACGATTTTTTCGGCTTTTCGTGCTCTCATTCAATCTCAACCCTCATTGCACGTCAATTGTAAAACAAAAAAACATTTTGGAGTAAAAGTAAAAAAGCTATTTGTTATGATAATTACAACAACATTACAGTTGTTCAACTGCAAAAGATGATAGCACAGATAGGCACCAGCAGTGATCATCTGGAGCTGAGAGACAAGATGTTAGTGGAGGGGCTCATGAACAATGTTGAATTACCATCACCACACCACCACCATGCTATATTTCTATAGCAGAAAGTGTATCATATCACATCACCATTACCTTCTCTCCTACCACCATTACCATCTTATTCATCATCACCATCACTATCGCTATTATCATCACCATCACTATCTCTACCACTGTCATCATCACTACCACTACCAACATCACTTATTCACAGCCACCAACTGCAGCACTACACCAACCAGTTGAGTAAGGAAACGTCACACAAGTTGATTGAGGTGATCAACCTGCCCAACGTTGCAGCTGCCTCTGAACAGGTGGTGATGAAGATGATGATGATGATGATGATGATGATGATGATGATGATGATGATGATGATGATGATGATGATGATGATGATGATGATGATGATGATGATGATGATGATGATGATGATGATGATGATGATGATGATGATGATGATGATGATGATGATGATGATGATGATGATGATGATGATGATGATGATGATGATGATGATGATGATGATGATGATGATGATGATGATGATGATGATGATGATGATGATGATGATGATGACGATGATGATGATGATGATGATGATGATGATGATGATGATTATGACGATGACCAACAACAGCGCATGAGGAAGATGCACAAGGATAGGCTGATGAACGATTTCACGATGGCTCTCAGCAACTTCCAATTGGCTCAGAGGCAGGAAAAGGATAAGGAAGCAATGGCTAATCACAGACCAGGAAATTATGTGAGAAAAAATTGATTTTTTATGGCATTTTTATCGCTTTTGAACCGAAACTTTTTTCTATCATAGAAAATCTTTTTAGTTCTTTTATTCATTTTTTTGTTTATAATTTTTTAGTTTTTCTATTCTTTGTAACCTCGTCTGCATGTCGTTGCAGGACCCGTTCGAGGATGGGAAAGAGCAGGAAGACCAGTTGGTTTCGTTAGATGAGTTATTATGACTTTGTGTTTCTTCTTCTCATTTCCAGTTTCTTCTTTTCCACCATACTTCCCAATCACTTTCACCAGTCTCCTCATTTCCGTTCCAACTAATGCATTTTGAATTTTAATATAAAAAAAAATTTTCACTAAAAATATATATTCCCATCACTAATACTTTTTTCATCATCATCGCCATCATCATCATCATTATCTTTATCATCATTATCATCATTATCATCATCATCATCATCATCATCATCATCATCATCATCATCATCATCATCATTATCTTTATCATCATCATCATCATCATCATCATCATCATCATCATCATCATCATCATCATCAGGGCACCAGGTTTGATGCAGGCAGAAGATGAAATGGATGTTCAACTGCTGGAAGAAAGAGAAAAATCCATGTGTCAACTTGAAGTTGGTGATGATGATGATGATGATGATGATGATGATGATGATGATGATGATGATGATGATGATGGTGATGATGATGGTGATGATGATGATGATGATGATGATGATGATGATGATGATGATGATGATGATGATGGTGATGATGATGATGATAGGCTCCTTGCATTCCATCAGGCGGACATCATGGACGTCAACCAGATCTTCAAGCAGCTGGCCCTCCTGGTGCACGAGCAGAACGACGTTGTAGGTCAGCACTCATCCGCCCATCTCCATCCATCCACTTCTTCATGTCTCCATCCACCTCTTCATGTCTCCATCCTCCATCCACCTCTTCATGTCTTCACCTTCCATCCACCTCTTCATGTCTTCATCCTCCATCCACCTCTTCATGTCTTCATCCTCCATCCACCTCTTCATGTCTTCATCCTCCATCCACCTCTTCATGTCTCCATCCTCCATCCACCTCTTCATGTCTTCACCTTCCATCCACCTCTTCATGTCTTCATCCTCCATCCACCTCTTCATGTCTTCATCCTCCATCCACCTCTTCATGTCTTCATCCTCCATCCACCCCTCCATGTCTTCATCCTCCATCCACCTCTTCATGTCCTCATCCTCCATCCACCTCTTCATGTCCTCATCCTCCATCCACCTCTTCATGTCTTCATCCTCCATCCACCTCTTCATGTCTTCACCTTCCATCCACCTCTTCATGTCTTCATCCTCCATCCACCTCTTCATGTCTTCATCCTCCATCCACCTCTTCATGTCTTCATCCTCCATCCACCTCTTCATGTCTCCATCCTCCATCCACCTCTTCATGTCTTCATCCTCCATCCACCTCTTCATGTCTTCATCCTCCATCCACCTCTTCATGTCTTCATCCTCCATCCACCTCTCCATGTCTTCATCCTCCATCCACCTCTTCATGTCCTCATCCTCCATCCACCTCTTCATGTCTTCATCCTCCATCCACCTCTTCATGTCCTCATCCTCCATCCACCTCTTCATGTCTTCATCCTCCATCCACCTCTTCATGTCTTCATCCTCCATCCACCTCTTCATGTGTTCACTCTCTATTTTTTTCATTTTGTCATCTGTCCATTTATCCACCCATACATCCACCCATACATCCACCCATACATCCACCCATACCTCCACCCATTCATCCACCCATACTTCCACCCATACATCCACCCATACATCCACACATGCAAGCACACCCACACAGACAGCATAGAGGCAAACGTCGAGACGGCAGCCATCAACGTGGAACATGGCGTCGAAAGACTTCAAAAAGCCCGAAACTATCAAGTTGTTGTTAATAATAATAATAATAATAATAATAATAATAATAATAATAATAATAATAATAATAATAATAATAATAATAATAACTTTTATAGTATTAACTATATATTTTTGATTCTTTATTTTATTAATATTGTTATTACTATTTTTATTATTTTCATTCTTTATTATTGATATTATTATTAGTATTATTATTATTATTATTATTATTATTATTATTATTATTATTAATTTAAATTATAGCCAAAACCTTTCGCTGTAACGACTGATTGCTATACTACTAATCATGTTATTATTCTTTTTATTATTATTATTATTCTCATTTGTTTTTATTATAAATCTTATGGTTATTCTAAATATTTATTTTTTGATTATTTTTTTCTTCTTTACCATACCATAATTACTTTTCGTTTTCTGTTTACTGATAACCATGATAGAAATAATAATAATAATAATGATAATAATAATAATAATAATAATAATAATAATAATAATAATAATAATAACAACAATTATAATAATAAATAATATCTGTTATTTTATTTTATTTTTTTTAATTTTTTTTAATTTATTCATTAAAACACTTCTTATTCAGTTTCGGAGCAGACGTCGCAAGTTCTGCCTCATGTTGGTGGCGGTGCTGGTCCTCCTCTTCTTCGTCATCATCCTCGCCATATCTCTCTCACACTGATGTGGGTCTGGTGGCGGTGGAGGTGGTGATGATGGTGGTGATGTTGCTTGTACATATGCACCTACGACTAGGCATCAATGTCTCACAAATGTCTTGATTAGATTATCAGATTAGACCAACTCCTTTTCACGAGACATCTCTTCCTCAATCCTACAGTGTTCTTCCTCCTTCGTCTCCTCCGGCTAGTCACTATTTATTCAACGCATACATGCACGCACCACTCGCTGTTGAGTGTGGAAGGTAATCTTGTTAAATGTTTTGAACACTTTTGCAATAATAAAGCCGTCTCAACCATACCACTGCGTCTGTGTGGTTGTGTTGGTTGTCAAGGTTGCCGTGTGTCTGATGGGTTTAGAAGCTTGGGTTATGATGATGGTGGTTGAAGACGAAAGACGGAGAAGGAGAAAAAAAAAAAAGAAAAAGAAAATATATAAATTTGATGAATAAAAAGAGAATAATAATAATATGCTCAAAGGTTTTTGATTTTATGTAGCTTTGATTAATGGGAAGTAGTAGTGATGGTGAATGATGCATGGTGGTGATGATGAAAGATGCATGGTGGTGATGGTGGGGGAAGTATGGTGGGGCTGGGGGAGGTATGGTGGGGAAGGTGTGGTGGTGATGGTGTGGGAGGTGTGGTGGTGATAGTGGGAGAGGAAGGGTGGTGGTGATGGTGAGAGAGGCACTGCCAATGATAATGAATGTGGTACAGAGCACAAAAGCGCTCTGTTTTGCGCTCCCAAACACTCAATTCCTCCACATCTTTATTCTTCTTCAACGTCTTCTCGACTCACGCTCTTTTTTCACTCATTCTCTTTTTCCACTCATTCATTATTTCTTCCAATCTACCTTTTCTCTCTTTTTTTCTTTCTTTCATTTCTTTCACTCATTCCTCATTCCAGCTCAATGTTCATCTCATTCACCTCCTCAGCCACCCAACAAAACTTACTAATTCTTTTAACCCTACACCCAGCTCAACTCCTGCATTAATTTTTTAAATTCCAAATTAAAGTCTTCCCATATCTTATTCCTTCTTCTGGTTAGCGGAAGACTTCCATCGTTTGTTTCACTCACTAATTTTCTGTTGCGCATACCACCTGTCCATTTTCTCATCTATTTCGTATCCTTCATTGCAACTCCCTCGTCAATGTTTGTTCCATGAAATTGTCACAGTACAATTCATCACAATGCAACGTAATACAATGAAACACAACACAATGCACTGCAATCCAACAAAATACACTAAAATACAACACAATACATTGCAGTACAATACGATACATTACAATACAATACAACACAGTACATTAAAATATAACACAATACATTACAACACAATAAACTACAATACAACACAATACACTACAACACAACACAATATATCAAAACACAGCACAATACATTACAACACAACACAATATATCAAAACACAGCACAATACATTACAACACAACACAATACATTACAACACAGCACAATACACTACAACACAACACAATATATCAAAACACAGCACAATACACTACAACACAACACAATATATTACAACACAACACAATACATTACAACACAACACAATGATGAGTGTTGCGAAACAACCACGCTCCTTCCTTGACATGGCTTTCTTTAAATTCTCGCTCGATCTTGTAGCGCATAGTTTGATCAAATCGTGAACGGGGGCTTCGTTGCAGTCTCCATTAGCATATCAACGCGAGCTGGAGTGAAACTAACGGACGCACCTCAAGTCTATCCTGTTTGTATCTTTACTCACTTTTACACTTTTACGTCACTGCAAAGAATCTGGTAACAGAGAATTTTTAGAATTATTTTCAGTTTTTTTTTCGTTTTTATTGATCAGTATTAGCATCTGCCGTCAAGGTGCTATGTGTGGAGTTGTGTGTGTTCAGTCGATTGAGTAAATAAACGGTTGATCGAGTATTTATTTCTTCGAAGATTCCCAGCAAATCAATCCTTTTTAAATTTAACACATACCCACAACATCTCAACTCTCCATTCCTTCACCTTCAAAACTCCACAGCCGTTGATAATAACACTTGAAAAAAATCAACAATAAAAAACACTTTTACACATTCAAAATGCACATTAAACAACCCCTAAAGAACCCTAGACACCAATAAAACCCATTAAAGACATTCTTTTGAACTACTACTCGACATCGCTCAACCCTCATGAGAAGCAGACGGCTCCCAGCTCGATACCGAAGGCCTGGTTGTTTTCTCCAATGTCGGTGACGACCGCGTCGAGGATTGGCAGACGTTGTGGCTTCTCTGTCTTCACCTCAAAGACCGTCTTGGTCCATTTGCTTTGACGGTACTGTGTTGATTATTGCGCTGAGTGTAATGATGGCTTTCGGGGCTTCTATGGTGGTGGTGATAGTTGAAAATCTGCTGTTACCACATGAGTAGCTGAAATGACCAATCGATTCACCAACTAACCACAAGAACCAACCACAACAAGTGATGAATTAAGTGACCTCAGCCTGCCACAGGCACCAACCACAAGCACCAACCACAGGCACCAACCTGGCATTCATCGAGGGAAACGCTGTAGGCAAGTCTGCTCCTCTTGCTGTCGGACATGAGCACTTTGTTGTTGTTGGAGACCAGGAGGATGGCCTTGTTGTAGGACTGCGAGGCCTGGTCGAAGTGGCCCACTGAGTTCTTGCAGTGGTATGTGACGCTCTGTGTGGCTTGGTTGCTGAGCAGCTGCAAGAATTTCAGCTGGCTTCTGCTGGCTTTGTAAGAGAACTGGTGTGTGGTGGATACTTTTGTGTTGTGGCATGGGACGGTTTGGTGTGGTTTTGTGTGGTAGGTTGTGATCGAATGTGAAGAGTTGAAAAGTGATTCGTGTGGGTGAGTGTGGTAAAAGTGGCGAATTATGGTTAGAAATAGATGGGTAAAGCTTGATTGGAAACGTTAACTAACTCATGTACATAAAACAAAATACCCGCAGACAAACACAACACCCACAAATACCCACCCACAACCACAACACCCAAAAACGCAACACCCACAACCACAACACCCACAACCACAATACCCACAAACACCCTCAAAACAGCCACAGCAACTCACGAGGAATCCGTTAGGAACGTCCTTGGAGAAGAGAGTTCTCTTGGCAGGTCCCTGGTACCATCTGGCCTTGTCCACCTGGTTGGTGGCCTCGATACACGTCTGCTGAGTCTCCTTGTCGCAGTGCACTTCGATGGCGTCTGAGGTGTCATCCTCGTTGGGATCGATCCAGTATTTGCCTGTGTGGTTGCAAGGTAGCTTGTGGAGGTTGGAGAGATGAAGATCTCTTCTTGATGAAATGTGGTAGTGAGGTTTTGGTTGTGCTGAAAACTTGTTTTAGCTGATGATTAACGTTGAGTGATGGTTGAGTGATGGTTGGAGTGATGGTTGAGTGATGGTTGGAGTGATGGTTGGGTGATGGTTGGAGTGATGGTTGGGTGATGGTTGAGTGATGGTTGAGTGATGGTTGGAGTGATGGTTGAGTGATGGTTGGAGTGATTGTTGGAGTGATGGTTGGGTGATGAGTGTGAAGGTTATTGAAAACCAATAAAAAAAAACATTAATTTTATACCCTCCTTCAAATGACCCCCCATCACAAAACACCCTCATACCGCTGGGCAGTTCTGGGTGGTCGGAGAAGAGAGCTCTGCAGGTTCTGGCTGGGTCTTCCCTGCTGCCTGTGGCGCTGAAAAGTCTCTTGAGGGAGGCCTCTGTTGCCAGGCGCTCGTTGTAGGTGACCTGTGGTGTGTTTGTGTGTGTGTGTGTGTGTGTGTGTGTGTGTGTGTGTGTGTGTGTGTGTGTGTGTGTGTGTGTGTGTGTGTGTGTGTGTGTGCGTGCGTGCGTGTGTGCGCGCGTGTGTACAGGTGGTAGAAGTGTGGTTGCGGTACTTGTGTAGTCGATAGGTGTGACACATTAAGTATGAGATGGTGGCAAGTTGGGATGAGTGTAGCTCATAAATGACTGAAGACACAAGGATATGTTCTATCGTGTCAAAATAAAGCAATGGAACGCTATTGTATACCAATGATATAATAACTATACGATTATTATATAATAATTATATGATGTTATATGATAATCATATGATAATAATCAAGAAGTGAAATGATATTTTAAAGCTGCAGTCTCCCTGCTACTCACAATCACATCGGGGTCGTCGTGCTGAAAAGAAAAAAAAATGTTTTAGGTTTTGTGAATTTGTTGTTGATACTTATCATTTTGGGAATTATTTTTGAATAATTAATCAGTGCTTTGATGAAAATTAAATTTAACTAAAAATTAAAATTAAATTTTAAATTAAATGATAAATTATTATTTTGACTCAATCGAGTGAATATTATTTTAATATTAGTCTTTTTTTCTCATTATTAACCATTAAACCACTGATCGGTGCAGGAATGAAATGAGATCATAGTATCATAATCATAACTCACTTGGTATCCTCTTCCTCCTCTTCCTCCTCTTCCTTTCCTGCTGATGATTCTACCGGGGGCGCCCTGTTCATAAAATATTTTTTAAATTTATAATTAAAATAACTGGGAGGAATTACGAGTTATAATCATGATCCATCAAATTATTTCCCAATTTTTTATCCTTATTCATACAATTATTGACGGATCAGATAATTGAAATGGTTAGCTGGATCGATCAATGCACGAGGAACTCACGGGAGGTCCGGGAAGGCCTGGAATTCCTTGGTTTCCCTGTGGGATTGTGGGAAGTTGATTGAAAACGTGGGGTACACAACTACCCCATTATACAATTAAGCAACCAATTAATTATATAATTAACTTATCTATTATAAATTTAATTAAATTATGATACACTTAATTAATTTAATCCTAAATTGTTGAATTTTCTGAATATATCGTTCTCTTTTTATTCGTCAAAGAATTTTTTATTTCTGAGTTATAATGCTTTTTTGAATAAATTAACAATTGAATATTATTTTTAGAATAATATAATTAATTTCTTGGTTGACATAGCAATTGAGTAACGGCCACTCACCACTTTACCATCATCTCCCTCGGGTCCCAGAGACCCCTAAGAGTAAGAGCGAGTGCAAGTTATGAGAATATTCATTCAAAATTATGAACCAGTATCATCATCATCATCATCATCATCATCATCATCATCATCATCATCATCATCATCATCATCATCATCAGCACCCACAACACCACACCTGCACTCCAGGCACTCCAGAAAGACCATCAACTCCTGGAACTCCGGGCGCTCCTCTGATTCCTGACTCTCCCTGGGTGGTGGCGACGTGGAGGTCAGAATATATATTATTTTAATCATTTATCATTATTATCTATTATTATTATTATTATTATTATTATTATTATTATTATTATTATTATTATTATTATTATTATTATTCTCTTTCTTCTTTTTCTTCTTCTTCTTATCATCCTTATTTTTATTGTTATTATTGTTATTATTATTCTTCTTCTTCTTCTTTTTCTCTCTTTCTCTTCTTCTTCTCATCATTATCATTTTATTATTATTATTATTATTATTATTATTATTATTATTATTATTATTATTATTATTGTTTTTATTTGGGTTATAAATAGCTCACCCTGTTTCCACGAGCTCCAGCCTCTCCGGAAGGTCCAGGCTCCCCTCTGTCTCCCTGCGAGAGGAATGGTCAACGGTGTGCTCCGTGCAGGGAAAACAAACATATCTTTATTTTTAAATAAAATTTGTATCTTATAAAATAATTATTATAACATAATATAATTATTATAACATAATATAATTATTATAACATAATATAATTATTATAACATAATATAATTTTTATAACATAATATAATTTTTATAACATAATATAATTAATTTCTCATAACATAATTAATATAATCAACAAGTTGTATTTAATAAGGAAGAAATTTTCACTTTTTTTTTATTTATCCTTTTTCCATTTTAGAATTATTTAACTTGCTTATCAAATCTATTTTTAACATTTTCCATCTCAGGCCCATCAACTCACGGGAATGCCAGCGCTTCCTTGCAGACCTGGGAAGCCAGGCCATCCCTTGTCGCCCTGTGTGGTGGTGGTTGTGGTGGCGGTGGTGGTGTTGGTGACGTTGGTGGTGGTGGCGTTGGTGGTGATGGCGTTGGTGGTGGTTGTTTTTGAGATGGTGGTGGTGTTGGCAGTGATGGCGTTGGTGTTGATGGTGGTTGTTTGGGAGGTGGTGGTGGTGTTGGAGATTTTGTAACTTAGTAATGAGATCCTTTTATAGAATAATTTTATAATATCGTCCTTGAATGATATACAAAACAATGTTTTTTGTATTTCATTTCTTTGTTCGATTTGATTTTTGTATGACATTTCACAAAATCAGTTGAAGTTAGCGATAAATGGCGACAAAATAATAATGAAACAAATACTAACATAGACCAAGGTAACAAAGAAGCAGTGAAACAATGAAACAGTATATACAATAAAAAATAACATCAATAATAATAACAACTGGCAGACCTTGCCTCCGGCGTCTCCTCTTTCTCCGTTCACTCCCACTGAGCCGGAAGGTCCCTGGATTTTTATTATTATGGTAAGCTCATTATTATTATTATTATTAATGTTATTAATTTTATTAATATTATCATTGATTTTATTATTATTAGTATTATTAATTTTATTATTATTATTATGAATTTTATTAATATTATTATAAATTTTAATATATTTATTTGAAATATTAACACCAATATTATCATATTAACGTTTTCAAGCTATCATCAACACCACTTCACCATAGAGCCCCACTCACAGGGTTTCCAAAAGGACCAGGAGCTCCCAAGTCGCCTGCCAGTCCTTGTTCTCCCTGAGGGACCGACCAAGTGACAATCAAGTATGAAAAATATAGTATAATACAACACAATACAATACAATAAAATACAATACATTACAATACAATACAAATACGAATATTAATATAGTATAAAACAATACAATACAATACAATACAAACACGAATATTATTATAGTGGCATTAACCCCGTAGAGTTTCGAGGCCGTATAATTATGAATATAATTTCAAATTATCGATTTAATCTTAATTAAGATAGCAACAATGATATTTAATTATTCAATTTTTCAATTAATTGAATAAATAAGTTAATTGATTATTCCACCCACCCTTGCTCCTCTTTCGCCAGTGCTTCCAGCGGGTCCTGGAGATCCAGTTGCTCCCTGGTGGTGATGTTGCATCCTCACTCGTCCATCCCCCCTTCATCCATCATCCATCTATCTAACCACCATCCAACCATAACTCATCCAATTAGGTTTATTACTATTATTTTTATTATTATTGTTGTTGTTGTTGCTGTTGTTGTTGCTCTTATTGTTTTTGTTGTTGTCATCACGACTCACCAGGGCACCGGGTGCTCCGGGGAGACCAATGGCTCCGGTGGGGCCATCAGGCCCCTTGTCTCCAGCGCGTCCGGGCAGTCCAGCCACTCCGTCCTTGCCTGGAAGTCCCTCTGGGCCGATCTCTCCTGATGGGCCGGGAGCTCCTCTGATTCCTCCGAGTCCCTGTTCTCCCCTCTCTCCGGTTGGTCCCGATGGTCCTGCCACGCCTCTCAGGCCCTGTTGGAGGCCGTGTGATGGTGTGTCAGATATTCGTGTGAACTTGAATACACGATGACACGCAGGGGGATTCAAACCACCCATTTATTCCTTATCTATGCACCCATTCATTTGTGCATTCATTCAACATTCACCCATCCATCGTGTACTAATGCACTATTCATCCGTAAGCATGCAACAACACCCACTCTGGCTCCAGCGACTCCAGGTGCTCCTGGGCCTCCCCTCACTCCAGCCACTCCAGGCTCTCCCCTGTCTCCCGGGGCTCCCACCGCTCCCAGGGGTCCTGGACCACCCTGCGTTGGAGGTTGGGCGTGTGGGTGCGCTGTTCAGTATTCTTATACATTTTTGCTTATTATTCTTAATTTTTCTATCGTTTCGAAAATTTTCCTAACTCGATTGTTCTATTCCAGAGGCAATAAACTAATCGGTTCATCGCTTAATCATCTCAAATCCTCTTTCAACCCTCCCACGAAGCTCACAGTGGCTCCAGTGTTGCCTTTCTCTCCCTTGTCTCCAGCCCTTCCGGCCTCTCCTTGTTCTCCTGTGTTTCCAGTTTTTCCAGCAAATCCTGGAGCTCCTAGGCCGCCCTGTGGTGTTTGCCACAACAAAGTGTGTGATATGGTGCTTGTTTTGGTCGAAAGAAATTTGAATCTAGAACATTGAGGTCTTGAAGCCCTGATAAGCTAAAGCTAGTTAAACAAAAACTAAATAATGATAACTAAATTTTTTTATAAATTATTAATATATCAAAACAGCCTAAAAGGTCTCAACACGTGCAACGTCACGAAGGCTCCCACCTTGGCGCCCTCAGGTCCAGTGATGCCAGCGGGTCCAGCCGCTCCAATGGGTCCAACAGCTCCAGGAGAGCCAGTCAAGCCCTTCTTGCCAGCAACTCCCCTCTTTCCTCTGAAGCCTGGGTCTCCCCTGGGTCCTTCACGACCGTTGGCTCCCAGCTTACCCTTGCCGCCAACCTTACCTTCGTGGCCTTCGGCTCCTCTTGAGCCGGTTGGTCCCTGAGGGGGGTGGTTGTGTTTGCTGTAGTGATACTAGTTGCAGTTTTTGGTTGCTGTGGTGATGGTGGATGTGGTGATGGTGGTTGTGGTGATGGTGGATGTGGTGATGGTGGTTGTGGTGATGGTGGATGTGGTGATGGTGGTTGTGATAGTAGAAAAAGTGAGAAAAATGTTGAAGAAGTTGGAAGAAATGTTGAAGATGTTGGAGGAAATGTTGAAGATGTTGGAGGAAATGTTGAAGATGTTGGAAGAAATGTTGAAGATGTTGGAAGAAATTTTGAAGATGTTGGAGGAAATGTTGAAGAAGATGTTGGAGGAAATGTTGAAGATGTTGGAAGAAATGTTGAAGATGTTGGAAGAAATGTTGAAGATGTTGGAGGAAATGTTGAAGAAGATGTTGGAGGAAATGTTGAAGATGTTGGAAGAAATGTTGAGGATGTTGGAGGAAATGTTGAAAAAGATGTTGGAGGAAATGTTGAGGATGTTGGAGGAAATGTTGAAGAAGACGGATGAGTTACCTGAGGTCCTGGAAGTCCGAGTTCTCCCTCACCTCCTGGTCCTCCCTTCACTCCCTGCCGTCAAACGTCGCTCATGTCAACAACAGCGTGAAATTGTGGCATTGACACCGAATCTTACAACCTTCACTTTTGAACCCATTTAGAAGCCAGTGGCACTCGAAATCATTTCAAACTTCCTTCTCACTCATCTTCACACCACACCATCAAACTAAACTAACACAAAAGAAAACTCATCCCCTCCCCAAACCACCACAAAAGCAAGTTTCACAGCCATAAACCCCGCCCCCCCACCTCGATTCCTGGTGCTCCAGAAGGTCCAGCAAGACCAGCAGCTCCCCTGTGTCCTGTGGGTCCCTTAGCTCCTTGGGGTCCTGGGTCTCCTGCGACTCCCTTGATACCCTTCTGTGAGGCCAGTCCAATTGGTCCTGGTAGTCCTCTGGGTCCTGGTCTTCCCTGTGGTGGAGATGGTGGTGGTGGTGGTAGAGGTGGTGGTGGTGAAAGTGATGATGATAATTTAGTGATGGTGGTTTGGTTGGCTGTTTTGGTGGCTGAAGTTTTGATGGCCGGTTTTCAATGGCACATGCACATAACCATCCTTCATTCATGACCAATCATTCGTATCCATCAACCAACTAGTGAGTATTTTCATTGACAAATAATCGAAATTTTAATTAATAAATAATTGGGAGATTATATCAATAATTAACTATTTAAAGAATTAATTAAAATTTAATGAACCTTGCCGCCTGTCTCTCCATCTTCTCCTGTAGCTCCTCTGGGGCCAGTGAGTCCCTGGTGGAAAGTTTCACTAATTAATATTGCCACTAATTAACATAGCCACTGATTAACTTGGCCACTAATTAACATAGCCACTGATTAACTTGGCCACTAATTAACATAGCCACTGATTAACTTGGCCACTAATTAACATAGCCACTGATTAACTTGGCCACTAATTAACATAGCCACTGATTAACTTGGCCACTAATTAACATAGCCACTGATTAACTTGGCCACTAATTAACATAGCCACTGATTAACTTGGCCACTAATTAACATAGCCACTGATTAACTTGGCCACTAATTAATATAGCCACTAATTAATATTGCCACTAATTAATATAGCCACTAGGTGAAAATGTTGATAATTAAGATTATTACCAATTAAAGTTGTCAGCACTTAAACTTTTCGCTGTGTTGTGCTTTTTAATTAAGTTTAATTGCCTGAGCATCCTAAAATTTTTAATATTATTTTTAATATATTGAATAAAAAAAAATAAAAAGCAGTCTCTCGATGTTAAAACATCATAAATCTCTTTAAACATTGCTATTCTTTTCAAAGAGCTATTGTTGGCATGGTTTCCAGTTATTATTATTCTTATAATCGCTATTATGAGGATTATCTTCCACACAAACTAACGGGTTCGCCTCTGGCTCCCTGCAGCCCGTCAGGACCTGTTACTCCTGAACTTCCCTGGATAAAGAACAAGTATGAAGATTATTATAGCAATAAAAAAAGTAATGAAAAAAAAAATAGTAATAATAATAATAATAATAATAATAATAATAATAATAGTAATAATAATAATAATAATAATAATAATAATAGTAATAATAATAATAAACGTTAAAGTGTATACTAGCTTACACGTGAGTTGCAATATTTCATGTCATGAATGATATAATACTAATAGAATATAAAGAACTCGATACAAAGCAATCCGACTTGATACAAAGCGATACGACATGATACAGAACAATACAACTTGATACAAAGCAATACGACTTGATACAAAGCGATACGAAATGATACAAAGCAATACGACGCAGGCGGCAAAGAGGGCATCAGGCATGGAAACTCACAGCAAGGCCTTCAGCTCCTGGGGCGCCAGCAGCACCTTGAGCTCCAGCAGGTCCCTGGAGAGGAAAAGGAGGAGGAGGAGGAGGAGGAGGAGGAGGAGGAGGAGGAGGAGGAGGAGGAGGAGGAGTAGGAGGAGGAGGAGGAGAAGGAGGAAGAGGAGGAGGAGAAGGAGGGAGAGAAGGAAGAGGAGGAGGAGGAAGAGGAGGAGAAGGAAAAGGAGAAGGAAGAGGAAGAGAAGAAGGAAAAGAAGGAGGAGGAGAAGGAGGAAGAGGAGAATGAAGAAGAAGAGGAAGAAGAAGAGAAGGAAAAAGAGGAGGATAAAGAGGAGGAAAAAAAAAAAGAGGACGGAGAAGAGAGAGAAAAAGCGGAGAAAAAAGAGAAAGAGAAGAAGGAAAAAGAGAGGGATGAAGAAGAAGAGAGGAAGGAAGAATAGAAAACTTTAAAAAATGAGGAGGAAAACTTTCTACATCACCATTGTACCATTCCGTATCACCCATTCCTCCACACCATATCACTCGTCCACACCATACCACATTACCACTACACACCCCTCCACACCACTCTACACAAAACCACCATTCCACACCATCACCACACTACACCACTCCTCCACACCATCACCACACCACAAAAAACCACCATTCCACACCTCCATTCCGCACCATCACTACTCCACACCACACACCTCTTGTCCATTCTCTCCAGGGTTTCCTTCGACTCCCTTGTCGCCTGTAATACCCCTGTCTCCAGTGGCTCCACGGAAGCCCTTGGCTCCTGGCAAGCCCTGAGAGGTGGTGGTGAAGACAAAGCTTGCATTTATACATGTAGACACGGATTCATTGATACATGTTTCTACTACCATGTTGATGTTTATAAATACATTACGTTCTAATCAGCTCACTGCAGAGAAGAAAAAAACTAAGATTGTACGCAACAAGCAGAAAGTTACACTATAACAATATTCGTATTTGTATTGTATTGTACACACGACGACAAGCACGATGACTCACAGGTCCTCCAGGCACTCCAACGTCTCCAGCCTCTCCAGCGATTCCTTGCTCTCCCTGGCGACCCTGAGGTCCTGTCTGTCCTACCGCTCCCTCGTCTCCCTGGGTTGTTGTGAGGATGGTTGCTAAGCTGGTTATCAGGGTGGTTGTAAGAGTGGTTGTGATGATAGTTGTGATGGTGGTTGTGATGGTGGTTGTGATGGTGGTCGTCAGGATGGTGTGTTGAAGGTATAGAAAAGGTATAACAGAACATGGCTTGATTGCTACGATGGAGGGAAAGTGTAGTGAAGGTTTGTAGAGGCGCGACACTCTTGCGTGTGGAAACACTCGACGTCGTTCAAATCATACAGGAACGCATACATGAGTATGTTCTCGCAATCAAAGGTGACTCACAGGTTCTCCTTCAACACCGGGCTTTCCTGGCTTGCCTCTATCGCCTCTTGCTCCCTGCAGTCAATTGGTGGCGCCAACGGTGAGGTACTTCATAGTTGTGAACATGAAAAAAAGCACTATAACAACCCTAACAACAACGAAACACAGAAACCACCAACTACAACAGCCCAGATACTATTCCTTCCCAACAACAAAAACAACAATACTACCACCACAACCTTAACAAAAAAAACTCCAGCAAAAATGACGACAACCACCACCACGCACAGTAGCTCCAGTGGGTCCAGAGAAGCCAGGTGAGCCAGGGCCTCCGGGACCGCCAACCTTTCCGCTTGGTCCTGGGATTCCTGGAGCTCCGTCTCTTCCAGCATCACCCTGGAACAAGCAGCCGTAGATTAACACCTCTCTTCATCCCTCCTTCCCCCCCCCCCTCTTTCTTCACCATCTTCCTTCCCATCCTTCCTCCATCCCTCCATTTATTTTCATCCCTTTCCCTCCATCTACCCCCATCCCTTCCAATCTCCTTTCTATTCTTTATCTTCCACCACTCACAGGGGTGCCAATTTGACCGACTGGGCCTGAGTTTCCAACGATGCCCTTGGGACCCTGACCTCCAGGATGGCCTTGTTTGCCTGCCTCTCCTTCGGGTCCCTGGTGTCAGTTGGGAGTGTTTTTGTTGTTGATTCAGTTGTTTTTTTGTGTTGTTTTGTGAAGTTGTAGTTTTTTTCGTGGTTTTTTGAGTTTATGTTTTGTCGGTATTATTATTGTTATTATTATTATTATTATTATTAATATTATTATTATTATTATTATTATTATTGTTATTGTTATTATTATTACCATTATTATTATTGGAGTTAATTGGTTTTTTATGCCGTCAATTCTTTAAAGAGTGAACTTTTGAAGCATGTTACCTGTGGTCCCCTTTTCCCGTCCTTTCCTGGCACTCCAGGGGCTCCGCGCAGACCCTGCGCATTTGATGGAGATTTTTAAGTTTTTAAATTGAAAACTTTAATTTAATTTATTTAATTATTGATTTGAATATCAAAGTTTACATTTAAACTTGAAGGTTTCATTTGATTAAACAATACTTTCTAAAATTATGTCGTGAGTTTGAAATCTAATGATAACGATGAGGATGTTGATAATGATAATGACAATGATAATGATAATGACAATGATAATGACAATGATAACGTTGGTTTGAAAGATTACTTCAGCGATGATTCAAAAACATTATTGTGGATTTTAGTGAAGTATAAGCTTAATAAGAGCGAGAAGACTTGCAACTCACAACGGGTCCAATATCTCCAGCACTTCCCGAAGGTCCTTGTTCTCCCTGTGCAAAAAGAGATGGGTGAATGGTATGCCAGGCGTGTGCAGGGTAGGTAATGTATGCGTAGTAAAACAAACAAGGTTCTGGAATTATCTATCAAACCACGCATAACCAGCGATGGTTATAGGTTATAGTTTTGCTACACACTCCTCAACTACAAGCCCTTCTTCCTTTTCTCTCTCTCTCTCTCTCTCTCTCTCTCTCTCTCTCTCTCTCTCTCTCTCTCTCTCTCTCTCTCTCTCTCTCTCTCTCTCTCTCTCTCTCTCTCTCTCTCTCTCTCTCTCTCTCTCTCTCTCTCTCTCTCTCTCTCTCTCTCTCTCTCTCTCTCTCTCTCTCTCTCTCTCTCTCTCTCTCTCTCTCTCTCTCTCTCTTTTTCTCTCTTTTTCTCTCTCTCTCTTTTTCTCTCTCTTTTTCTCTCTCTCTCTTCCCTTTTTCTACCTTTCCCTCTCACCTGAGGTCCTCTGGGACCAACATCTCCAGTGGGTCCAACGGGTCCTGGTTCTCCTACAACTCCTGGAGCTCCATCAACTCCTGGAAGTCCTCTGTCTCCTTGTGCTCCCTGTGGTTGCGTGTGTGTGTGTGTGTGCTCTCTGTGGTTGTGTGTGCGTGTGTATTCGTGTGTGGACGTACATTCAGTATAAGTGGTTCAAATTGTTTTTTTTTTCGCGGTAATAATGCTGGAAAGCTATGGTTGTGAAATGCTTTTCGTGGTAGTGATGATACAGCGGCCTAGTTCCTACTACAATAACCATATTCTTCTTTATATGTCCCCCACCCCTTTCAATGACTCACTGGTTCTCCACGAGATCCAGGTGAGCCTGCGGGACCGCCAGGTCCGGATGGTCCCTTGAATGGTGAGCAAATAAGTCTTTAGTTATGAAGCGCCTAATAAAGAAACTAAATCAGCTAAAACTAGAAGATGTTCTGGAATAAAACAACAAAAACACAACCATTAACACTAGCAACACTAACAACACTAACAACACTAACAACACTAACAACACTAACAACACTAACAACATTAATACCACCATTTACACTAACAACACTAACAACATTAATACCACCATTAACACTAACAACACTAACAACCTTAATACCACCATTAACACTAACAACACTAACAACAAAAACACAACCATTAACACTAACAACACTAGCAACATTAATACCACCATTAACACTAACAACACTAACAACACTAACAACATTAATACCACCATTAACACTAACAACACTAGCAACATTAATACCACCATTAACACTAACAACACTAGCAACATTAATAACACCACTGATAAAACTCAAGTAACAAAGAAAAACTAAAAACAAACTTCCATTTCAAGTAAACAGAATATATACTCGATATAACTAACAATCAAAACGCCACTTAAAATAAACTCAAAAGCCAACACAACCAAAATAATCGACTGAAAATTTCAAATAAAACACCCAGTGATTGATTCCAACTCACCCTCTTTCCGCTCTCTCCCACCAAGCCTTCTTCTCCCCTCTCCCCAGGGGCTCCGTTCTCTCCTGGGTGCCCCCTTTCTCCTTGAGCTCCCTGCTGTCCTGGAGCCCCCTGTTGCAGTGGTGGGTTGTTCGGTGCTTGCATGAGAGGTGGTACAGTGATAATGAGAGTTTGAAAAGATATTTATAATTGATGAGAATTCACACAGCTTAAAGCATCTACACTCACAAGCGCACATAAACACACATATAAACACAAATGCAAACAAACATCCACACCTGAAAACACATCCACAACCACTTATACACACACACACTCAACCACCCACCGGTTCTCCCTTTCCTCCAGCAGGTCCTGGCAGACCAGCCACTCCAGAGAAACCCACAGGTCCAGGGAAACCTGGCTGTCCCTGCTGGCCGAGCTCTCCCTGAGTGTGGTGTGATGTAGAGTGATTTGATGTAGTGTGGTGTGGTGTGGTGTGATGTGGTGGTGTAGTGATGTGGTTTGGTTTGTGGTGGTGTAATGTGTGGTGGTGTGATGTGTGGTGTGACGCGTAGTGAAATGACGTGAAAAAGGTGTTGTAAATCAAACATAATGTGTTATTAGACATGTGGTGTTCCAGTGTGGACTGTTACTGACTTTAAAAACAACGAATAAATAGTTACAGCTAATTATAGTTTAATTATAAACTACGATAGCCAACAGGTAGGTGGGTTTTTTTAATTATTTTTTGATGAGGTTATAGACAGATCTACTCACCCTGCCTCCCTTCTCTCCTGGGTTACCGTTCAATCCTGGTTCTCCCTGGTCAAATGAGCAATTTTATGTTAATAAGTTTTCCAATAATAATATTTACCATCCTTCTTATTATAATATTATTATAATAATATTAAAATTAACATTATTATTATTTTTATTATTGGTATTAGCGATTTTGTATCCACCTCTACCTCCCCCACTCACGGGTCTTCCAGTAGAGCCAGGCTCTCCTGCAATGCCAGGAACGCCTGCAGCTCCTTGAATTCCTTGGGCTCCCTTCTGACCAGCAGCTCCCAGCTCTCCCTGGGTGGTGTGATGTGGTGGTGGTGGTGTGATGTGGAGGTGTGAAGTGGTAGGATGTAGCGCGGTGGTGTGGTGCAGTATGGTTTGGTAGTGGTGTTTTTCGGTGGTAGTGATGTGTTGTGGTGGTAGTGGTGTGATAAGTTGATGGAGGGAGATGTTGATGGTGTAGTAAGGTAGTGATGTGGTGGTGGTGTGATGTAATACGGTATGATGTGGTGATGGTTTGATGTGATGTAGTGATGGTGTAGTGTGTTTTAGTGGCAGTTTGTTGTGATGGCATGCTGGTAGTCTTGTGTGGTGTGGTCCATTGTGATGACGGTGTGATGCGATGGTGACAGATTGGCGTGGAATGACGTATCATTACCCTTCTTCTCCTCCTCATAATCATCATCATCATCAGTTACTTTATGGATTTTTTTCGTTTTAACAAACGCCACCTTAGCACCAGCGGATCCGGGGAAACCAGGCACTCCTGGAGGTCCAAGGGGTCCTGGAGATCCTGCCGATCCTGGGTTGCCATCGGCTCCTCTTTGACCCTGTAGAGAGGGTGATGGTGGTGTGGAGATGCAGTTGTGTGGAAGCCCCTATAGTAATGTTAATGTAGTGGTGCTGGTGATAACAATGGTGACGGTGGTGATGTGATAGTAGTGGTGTGGTGATGATGGTGTGGTGAGAGCGGTAACTTCATCGTAAATGCTTGATGAGTGAGGAGAGTGTTTGATGGGTGGGAAGGGTGGTGAGAGGATGAAGGAGGATGCACAAGTGGTGAATGGGGCTCACAGCAGATCCTTGCTTGCCGTCGGGTCCTCTCTCTCCTTGAGATCCGCGAGGTCCCTGAGATGATGATGATGATGATGATGATGATGATGATGATGATGATGATGATGATGATGATTGATGATGATAAAGAAGACGATAAGGATAATGATGGTGAGAATAATGGTGATGATGATGATGATGATGATGATGATGATGATGATGATGATGATTGATGATGATAAAGAAGATGATAAGGATGATGATGGTGAGAATGATGATGATGATGATGATGATGATGATGATGATGATGATGATGATGATGATTGATGATGATAAGGATGATGATGGTGAAAATGATGATGATGATGATGATGATGATGATGATTGATGATGATAAGGATGATGATGGTGAGAATGATGATGATGATGGTGATTAGAAAGAAAGCCGAAAAAAGCGTGGGTGATTAAGTTGATTGAAACTAGTGAGCGAGTAAACGACCCCTCAGACCTGGGGTCCTGAGGTTCCAACGGGTCCTGGAGCACCATCAGTTCCCTGAGAAGTTAAGGATTCATCCATTTAACCATTCACCCATTCACAAATACATTCATCCAATCACTAATCCATTCATTCATACATTCATCTACTTACCAATCCATTCAGTGATACATTCATCTACTCACCAATCCATTCAGTGATACATTCATCCACTCACTAATCCATTCATTCATACATTCATCTACTCACCAATCCATTCAGTGATACATTCATCCACTCACTAATCCATTCATTCATACATTCATCTACTCACCAATCCATTCAGTGATACATTCATCCACTCACTAATCCATTCATTCATACATTCATCTACTCACCAATCCATTCAGTGATACATTCATCCACTCACCAATCCATTCATTCATTCATTCATTCCTCCACTTAACAATCTATTCGTTCATTAATTTCTTTATTCATTCATTCAGTTATCTACTGACTTGTTGACTTTCATTCATTCAATCACTCAATCAACCATCAAGTCAATCATTCACTCTTTTCACTCATTAACTTATTCATTAGCTCAATGGTTTATTCCCTCCTCACCCTTTCCCCTTGCTTGCCAGCTTCTCCCTTGCTTCCAGTCAGTCCTTGGAGACCCTGGACAAGAAAACTTTCATGAGCAATTGAGTTCCGCTCTATGCATTCTGGTTCTTCTTTTTTGAAACGATTTCCGTATTTTACCAAAATGTTTATTTTTATTTTTAAATACTAATTTCAATTGAATACCAATTAAATTAAATTAACTACCAATTAAATTAAATTAAATACCAATTTGAATTGAGTAACTCAATCATCCATGTGGCACTGGTGATAATATAACCCCTGTCATGTTTGCTCAAAGTAAAATTTAAATTTAATACAAAATAACCCTTCAAAACTATTATAAAAACCACCCTTACAATACAATACAATACAAACACGAATATTATTATAGTGGCATTAACCCCGTAGAGTTTCGAGACCACTCGTTTTGAAAGGGAATCACCCCACACCTCAGTAACACCCCTAAAATCCCCAATTCTCAAAACACCCAACCCCCAGCGCCCAATATATTTCCTCACGTACTTACCCTGTGTCCTCTGGGACCAGGCAGACCAGGACCACCAGCAGGACCTGGAGATCCCTGGTTTGGTGGTTGGAGTCTTTGCAGGCATATTTCGGTCGTTTGACCACAATTTTTTATATTTTATACTCCTAATTATTTTTAATTTTCTTTTTTATAGTAATTTTTTGAATTTTTTCCATAAAAATGGAACTTTTTTTCAAGTAATTCAACTTACACAACTCACTTGAGGCTGAATCCCTTATTTGATTGTGGTGCAGATGAGGCGCTGAATAACAAAAAAACAATAGAAACTCACAGGGTTTCCTGGTAGTCCTCTGGTTCCTTGTTCTCCATCCTGACCAGCTTCTCCATCTTTTCCAGGAGCTCCCAAGGCGCCTGGAGGTCCCCTAAGGCCCTGGTTTCCCTGGGTGGTGAGTCAAAACTCATTGAAATGATTTATTTCTTATTTAAATATTTACTAATTTTTTGGTTATGTTTCTTTTTGTATTTTTCACCTGTTTTTTTATTAATAATAATATTTTTTTGTTTTTATTTTTTTATTTCAGGTTTAGCCTTTCATTTCATTTCTAGTTCAAACAGAATTGAAAAACGATTGCATGAATGGGCTCCCCGTGCAGACTCACTGGCTGTCCAGGCTCTCCAGCCTCTCCTCTGGGTCCTTGGAATCCTGGAGTTCCCTAAAATTGAATACTTTTGTGTGAAAATGGTTACAATTTGAAAAATTTCAAAGGGTAATTTGATTTTAAGAATAACAAAAAAGTATCATTATTATTATTATTATTATTAGTAGTAGTAGTTGTAGTAGTAGTAGTAGTAGTAGTAGTAGTAGTAGTAGTAGTAGTAGTAGTAGTAGTAGTAGTAGTACTAGTAGTAATAGTAATGACAGTAGTAGAAGTAGTAGTAGTAGTAGTAGTAGTAGTAGTAGTAGTAGTAGTAGTAATAGTAGTAGTAGTAGTGGTAGTAATATGTTATTATTATTATAGGTTTATATATTAATTATCCATATATATATATATATAGATACATATATGCTTCTTGCATGAAAGAATGATTCCAGGCTGGAAAGAGTTTAATACCTGCGTTCCTGGGAGTCCTGGAGGTCCTCTGGGTCCTGGGATCACTTGTTGCTGAAAAATTATAAAGTTTGCTTTCGGGTTTGTGCATTGAAATTCAACCTTTCAAGTTTCCATTCATTGAGTCCTCACTCAACAAACTCAAACTGTATCTAGTGCAAGGTACGATGAATATTCTTTCCTCTCAAAATAGATTCTTTTGACTTACGTTGAATTGTTGGGGATAATGGCTCCCAAAGTTAGCTGGGCCCTTGTTCTGGTTCGATGGAGGTTCCAAGTTCCATGGTGTTGCATCGCCTTGCTAGTGACGATGAGATCGCAAGTGAAAGACTGACTTATTCACTTTTTTATGTTTTTCAAAGGTTCAAATATTGTTTATAATATCATAAAACTTATGATTGTCATGGTTGTGAATATGTAATATTAGTTAATTATTAAACTATGGAATTATTGGTAATTGAATAAATGCTAATGAATTGAATTGAATAGCCGTTTTGAATAATTGTTGGTGTTTTAATGGGTTGGCTTAATGCATTTACAACACGGAAACTTTGAACATACCTCCCCGGTTTGCTGCATAGAACAAACAAAATGTAAAAGTTGATTTCAGTCAAATGTTCACATTTTAAGAACAATATTATAAATCCAGTATACATTTTATCTTTTAAAAATTGAATGTTTCAGTTATTCTTCACATTAATTTTTCATTCTAAAAACATCGTCGTTTAACTTCTCAATTTTGTATTTATTGCATTAAAAATTTTCACTAGTTTTGTCAGATTTTAGTATATCCATTTTGTAAATCCAAATTCTTACCGTGTCACCTGAAATTTTCAAAAAGTTTGTTAAATGACTCTGTTTTGCATATAGATTGCCAATATATCTGTGATGTTCACTGAAACAAGCTTATATACCTAAATTAACACGTTAAGGGCAAATTCATAACAAATTCATAACAAAATAAAACAAGCTTATAACACAATGATAATTCCCCCAGATTCCTATTTTTTCTCAATCCCATACCGCCCTCAAACACCCTTAAGAGCTCTTGAGACCACCCACCCACCTCTCAGCTTATCAGCATGGACAATGGCGAAGGTGAGAAGGCCAATCAAAGCGAGACTGATCTTCATGGTGACGCCGCTGGTCGTTGTAATCCTTGAAGCCAACGACGACGACGACAACTTGCGTCAAATTGCAAATAGCGATAAATTCGACAAATAACAGGGACTTAGGCGGCTCGCTTTGACAGTCTCCCTTCCAGCCTTACTCTTTCCAAAGCTTCAGTCTCCGACTCAACGACTGCTACCAGCTAGCTATCATTTCGCATACTTTTGTAAAAGGTTGTATGGCTTTTTGTTGGTTGTTTTTTGTTATAATTATCTTAAGGGGGTCTGTTGTATGTTGTATAACTTTGAATCATGCGTTAAAGTTGTATATTCTGAAGTATTTCTATACCATTATATTGAATGTATAAAAATGTATTAAAAAACCTTTCCTACACAAGTTGTATGGCACTTAAGTAACAAAAAGTTGTTACACGCTGTTGCATAAGAAAGGTTTATAACGCGTGTTGGATGAGTTATAAAAATATATAAGAAATCAAGCAGCTAGGCGTTGTCTCGACTCTCTCCTTCCTCACCATCTCTCCTCCTTCCACTACTGTCTCAAATAATACAGTTGAAGGAGGATTTAAACTCGGGGAAAAATGATGTGCCAACTTTTCGAAAGATGCAAGGCTTCGGAAAAAATGAAAAACAGTTTTAAAAAAGATTTGTTTTTTAAAGTCTTTTATAAAAATGTTTTTTTAATCAAAACAATTATTTCGTGGGTTATAAATTCGTATAACACATATACACAAAGATGGAAAAAAATTAATTTCTAGAATATTTTGTTTATTCAGTATATTGTTTATGAACCATTTAAAAAGATACATCGTAATCTTTCGAAAGGTTATACACAACAAAACTAAACAGGCACGTGTCGAATGAAGGAAGAGAAGGGGGATGGAGTATGGAGAGAGAATGGAAGAAAAAGGGGTGAGAGGAAGAGAGGGTGGAAGGGAGAAGGGGGTAGAAAGAGGCATGGAAGGAAGAAAGGATAGAAGGAAAAGAGGGAGGTAGGAAGAAGGGTGGAAGGAGGAGAGGGGGTAGGATGCGGGATGGATGAAAGTAAAGGGAGTATAAAAAAGGGGGAAAGGAAGAGGGGGGGTAAGAAGGAGGGTGGAAGAAGGAGGGGATGGGAGGAAAAGAAAATGGTAGAAAGAAGGGTGGAAGAAAGATGAAGGAAGAGCGAAGTGAACTTTGAACACTGTTGTGGCCTCTAAAAAGCGTCAGATAACAACTAAAGAGTGTAACTTTCTGGTTTTGAGGAGGTTTCAAAGGCATTGAAAAAGTGTCGCAACCATCGCAAACAAGTCTTTCTAACTTCAAAACATTTTAATATTTTCAGATTTTAAAATATCTATGAATTATGAATCAACTTTTTATAACTTTTGAAATATTATTTCAAATTATCAAAAAAAAGTTTCTTATTAATAATTCATACTTTTTGAAAAATCTTTTTAGAATATAATCTACTCAAATCATTTTTATAGCGCTGATTCCACACTGTTCACAAGTTCATTAAAAATGTCTTTTCCGCCGAGGCGCTTCATTGTAGTTCAGTTCCAGTGCAGTAAGCCTTCCTTGCAGCACATCTCCACATGCATGTCAGAGCTTCATACGTTATAGAAGTTATCCCAAAACTCAACTGGTCGTTAATAACTCATACGACCTCCGAGGGTCACAAAAATAAATAATAATGATAATAATTATTATTTTTATTTTTTATTTTTTTTTATTTTTATAGTTGTTGTTATTATTATTATTATTATTATTATTATTATTATTATTATTATTATTATTATTATTATTATTATTATTATTACACAATTGAATTTAAAAATAATAATAAATAAAATAACTGATGATGGTACTGCTCAAGCTCGAGATTTCTTTTTTATTTATTTTTTAATGATAATAAATAGTAGAAATTTTTATTATTTTTTAATTTCATTTTTTCAGTTTTATTTTTTTAGTTTTCAAATTTTGTTCATTTCAAATTTTATTTTTTTTATTTTTTTTATTATTTCAGATTTTATTTTTATTATCTTTTTAATTATTTCAAATTTTCTTTTCATTGTCTTTTTAATTATTTCCAATTTTCTTTTTTATTATTTTTTTAATTATTTCAAATTATTTTAGATTTTTCCACAAAAAACATTTTTTCTAGCTCCGCCATCAACCAACTCCAGCAGTTTCAAGTCATTCTTGATCATATGAGTGTCGTTTAATTCCAATGATACTTCCTCACCACACCCCTCACACCCCCTTCCTAGCCACCTCTTGAGAACCTTCAAATTTTCAGACGTTGTGTTATCCATGGAAAGCCGAAAAAAAAATAGAAAAAAATATGATAAGAAATATATAAAAAATATATATATATAAATTAATATGGAAAAAAATATAAAAAATACAATGAAAAGCAGGTGCTAATTCACCCCGCGTAAGTCCTGCATTGGCCATTAACTCCACGCGCTAGCACTGAGTCGAGCTGCTTCGGTTTGAATTGCTATCCGATAATCCAATCGATAAGTTAATTGGTGTTATCTCGAGTAGTGGAGTTGTGAGGTTTGGTGGGTGGGTGGGTGGGTGGTGGAGTGTTGTGAGGTCTTATGGGTGGGTGTTGTGGGGTCTTATGGGTGGGTGGAGTTTGGTGGATGGGTTTTATAAGCTTTGGTGGGTGAGTGAAGGGGTGTTGTAAGGTTGGGTGTGTGGGTGTTGTGAGGTCTGGTGGGTGAGGTTTGAGTCGATGAAAGCTGTTAGTCCTACCATATTTATGTTCATTTAGTCTACTGCGTAGTTTATTGGCTGAGGCCAAAGACTCGTTTTTATCGTTCATTTTATTCATTTATGGCGTGATGAACAGAAATTACAGAATTTGAATCACTTATTCGAAACCATAAGGTGTCGGTGTTTAAATAGATTATATATAAATTAATTAAGTTTTTTTCCAATTGATTTTTTGAATTATCTTTTTCAAATTATTTTTTAAAATTATTTCTTTCAATTATTTGTTTTTAACTATTTTTTTTTCAATTGTTTTTATCAATAATTTTTTCAATTCATTTTTCAATTTTATTTCGTGTATCATAAAAATAGGTCCACCACGTGTAAAAATCAATACAAAATGCATACTTTAAAAAAGTAACTCGAAAATCATTTCCTTCGTAAGTTGGAAAACATTTGATGCTAATGATAACGAATAAAAATGTTCAGTTCATTTTGCAGGCGTTCGGGGTGGTCTCGAAAATCAAAAAAATTCAAATCACAAAATCGATTTTGCGTTCTTTCAAGTTAAAGTTTAAGGTAAAATAAATGACACGCTCTTGTTGTAAAGAGAGTCTTTTTCTTTTCAAACTTCAAAAAATTATAAACATTAGCCGCCATTAAACTTAAGTATGTATTAGTGAGTGAGTGTTATTTATGTATCAACCCATTTATGACGTGAAACTTACTCAAAAGTTTGGGTAATCGTGGTTGCTATGCACGTCCCACCAAACTATAAAGATTTATAAAGAGACGGACTGATTTTTTGAAAATATTTCATAATTATTAAATTTATAAAGTTTTTTCGGAAATAGTAATTGAGCGTTTTCAAACATTAAAACAGCGCTATACAATTTTTTTCAATTACTAGAATTAAATTGGATAGATAGAAGAAATTAAATGGTTCCAACATCGAAAGAGCCGATGTCAAAACCAATCTCAAACCCAACCAGTCGCAACTCCACACAGACGCCGGCCTACGGCCTGCCACCCAAAAACACCACTCAACAACTTTTTCACATAAGCAACTTTGAGTTATGGCCCGCAACACGCGATCTTCAAGGTTCTTTGCAAGCTCGCTAGATGGCGTAAGAGTCTGTATCACGAAAAGCGACTGGGAAATTGATTTATGGCTTCCTCGGATTGAAATATTATAGTTTTTGTAATAATTTTCTTTTGTTTTTTTTAATCCTTTTATTTATCCGTTTATTTATATTTTTTTCACATGTGCATTATCACCTTGTCGATCTTTTGCGAATTTTGTAAATTTTGTATGACAAGTGAAGAGGTGTACATTTTTATTACGATGTCTCTTGAAACCGTCGTCTACAATTGATAATGAAGCTTTAGCACCACCGCTGAAAGCGACATCGTCAATTACAAGCTATTTCTCAGAAGTGTCCGTGAAACAAGAATATAACATCAAAAGCTCGAAGAGATGAAAGCTTATTTAGAAGGCAACAATGAGCCGCTTGAGTCGTCGTTGTTCGAAAATGAAATAAAAGGTTCGTCAACGATTGTCATTGGTCAAGGAAACAAAAGATGTCAACGAACGAGTCAAAGAAATGTCAAAGAGGGAATAAAAATCAATTTACACGATTCCAAACTTCACATCAAAAATGACAAAAGAATGATAACACAAGCGTGTATCCAGGCCATGCATGAGTCAATCAAATGCCGATCAGCCTGCCTCCATTGATTAAACAAATTGGCGTTTGATTGAATTTTAAGAATGCATTTTTAAGCATAAGCAAAAGAAGAAATGCTAGATTCAGTTCGTTGATGGATTTAAACGCAATTGCCTTGTCACTTTGAACGTCTGCAATGACGATGATGGATTTGCTCAATCCATCATGTCTTCCTTGCTGAGGATTATTTGAAAATTTAATAGTACCGTTATATATTGCCACACAGATTCTCAACGCTCAGAGACCGATATCAAACTCAAGTACTGACCTCGATCTTTTGACGCGTACATTGATATACCCATGTTCAGAAACCGATTTTGCGATACCGATGCCTGATACATCGAATGAAGGTGAAGGTAGGTACACGGAAGAGCAGAGGAATACGGAAGTGTACTGGTCCCGTAAGAAAATTCTGTTTAAGGTTTCTATTAAATTCTGACGCTGGAAATGCTACAAAGCAGTAATGGCTAAGAAGAAAGCTTTTTATTGATTTGACAACCCACTTAATTCTTATTACATTTTTATCTTGTCGAAAGGGTCTCCCAACTATGGAAAATTTTTATTTAAAGAGAGAGGCACGACAAGAACACAATAGGGGGGCTGGGAAGAAGAAGATGAAGTAATCACCAGGGAGCCCGGGTTGCCATAACAACGAGAACCGTTTAGCCAGGGTGACGAAAAGCGGGGTAGAGAGTAGCAGAGCGTAGGAGAAAGTAGTATAGAGGAGTAGAAAGTAGTATAGAGAAGTAGAAAGCAGTATAGAGGAGTAGAAAGCAGTACAGAGAAGTAGAAAGTATTATAAAAAAGAAGAAAGTATTATAGAAAAGCAGAAAGTAGAAAAAGTATCAGATAGTGGTATAGAGTAATATTGAGTATTAACGAGGGAGAGAAAGTGATAGAAAGTATAAAAAGCATTAGAAATTAATAAAGAGTCATAGAGGTTAATAGAACCTAATAGTGATAGAGAGTAATAGAGAGTGATAGAGAGTAATATAGAGTATAAGAAAGTAATAGAAAGTAAAAGTAAGTATAAGAGAGTAATAGAGAGTAATAGAGAGTAATAGAGAGTAATAGAGAGTAATAGAGAGTATAAGAGAGTAATAGAGAGTGATAGAGAGTAATAGAGAGTATAAGAGAGTAATAGAGAGTATAAGAGAGTAATAGAGAGTAATAGAGAGTATAAGAGAGTATAAGAGAGTATAAGAGAGTAATAGAGAGTAATAGAGAGTATAAGAGAGTAATAGAGAGTAATAGAGAGTAATAGAGAGTAATAGAGAGTAATAGAGAGTAATAGAGAGTAATGGAGAGTAATAGAGAGTATAAGAGAGTAATAGAGAGTAATAGAGAGTAATAGAGAGTAATAGAGAGTAATAGAGAGTAATAGAGAGTAATAGAGAGTAATAGAGAGTAATAGAGAGTAATAGAGAGTAATAGAGAGTATAAGAGAGTAATATAAAGTAATAGCTAGTAATAGAGAGTGATGGAGAGAGATAGAAAGTAACATAAAGTATCAGAGAGAAAGTAGTGAAGGCGTAGAGTAAAGTAAAAAGACGAAAGGTAGAGGAGAGAAAGGAGTGGCAGAAGGATCCGATAGGATCGAGTGTGGCTCGGATGAATGATGCTGATGGATGGTGATAAATTATAGTGATAAGATCAACTGCGGTGGATATTATTCCAAAACATGCAACAAGGGTGGGTGAGTAGCTGATGGGAGCTACAAGGAGTGGAAGGAGTCTGGTGAGGAGGTGATTGAACTGATGGAGTTGAAGCTCTGTCGATGTGTTGAACACTGCTGCTGCTGCTGCTGCTGCTGCTGCTGCTGCTGCTGCTGCTGCTGCTGTTGCTTGACTGGCTGCTTGACGGTGGAGTGGTTATAAAGGCCTTGTGCCATGAGCTCCTTAGCCAACCGATTTTGAACTCCAGACGCTTTCTTCAGTTTTGCCCGTTTGTTCTGGAACCAAATCTTGATCTGTGACTCACGGAGGGAAAGGTTTCGAGCTATACACACCCTTCGTTCTTCCGTCAGATACTGGTTCATTTCAAACTCCCGCTTCAAAACTGCCAGCTGGTCCCGATTAAAAGCGGTTCTAGGCCTCTTGTCGTCTGTTTCGGATCGACTGTCGCTGCTGAAGGAGGGGCTGATAGCGACGCTGTGGCAGAGCGGCTTGTTTAGCGAGGTCTTCGGTCGGATCTTTCTGGTTCTAGGACCTGAAAAGAGAGGATTTATTCACTGTAGACATCATAAATTGAGTCAAAGACGCGTGTTTTTTTATGTATTTATATTTTTATCTTCAATTCAGCCGAATCTTGTACTTTTCGGTTAATAAATCAGTTTTTTTGCGTCATTCCATTGCCATACAGCGTCCTCTTGAGCCTCATTCTCTGCCGTCGCTGTCAATCACGTCTTGACCCTGCCCATCTAATCACGTGTTGTTGAATCGCTAGTATCGTTTATTTTTGTTGTTTTTTTCAAGGGGGTCTTATGCAATGTGCATTCTGTTATACCCACATGTAAGTCACATAGCCCAAGTGATCATTGTATTGGTAAAATTTTCTGTCATATTTTCACAAATACGTATTGTTATTCTTTTAAATTGTTATAGTAATAAAAATGAATAATATTTTTTGAACACTCATTCATTATCCTCCTTCTGCATTGCCTTCTATTGGAGTTTCTAAACGTAGTGGGGTGCGTTTGATTCATAACTCGAAGGTTGCCTTTGTCATGGCGCAACAACGGCCTGATGAATAGCGAAGCAAGCCAGTCAAATCGAGTCAACTAGCATAACAGATCTTTGTGTGATAGAGTCGAAAGGCCCTCTACGCACGTATGAAACAAAGGAATGCTTTAATGAAGGCCCATCCGAACACCCTGGTGATCTTAGAGTACCACAACCTTTCTAACTCCCCATAAATCAATCGGAGAATCCTGAAGGAGTGAATTTCATATTGCTTGATTGATCCTTGCTAATTGCTCGTGGGAGGAGGAGAGAACGCTTGCGTGTGGTTTGTGATTAAGAAAAC
>OX387253.1:7655710-7658210 GCA_947562095.1 Branchellion lobata
TCAATGTTTGTTGTGAGACTATTATCCTTGTAGTATTTTCTGTTATTTTGTTGGTGTTTGTTATTGTTATTGTTATTGTTATTATTTTTTTTTTCTGATATTTTTATGTTTTTGTATCGAAGAAGACAAGATTGGGGCCTTGGTTGTTTTTATTGTTTCTGTTCATGAATTGTTTCTCTGTATCTTTTCTGAATTAATACACTTTACTTTTAGATGCTAATTTTGTTGTTTATCAAATGTGGTTGTGATTGTTGTATTTCGTTTTTGTTGAAATGATAAGATTATGATTATTGTTGGTGTTCTGAACTAATCTGATCTAATCAAATCATTTTTATAGCGCTGATTCCACACTTTCCAAAAACTTTTGTTCATGTTATTGTTGTTGTGTTTATGGTATTGTTGTTGTTTATGTTTTGGTTGTTGTGCATGTTTTTGTTGTTGTTGTTGTTGAAATGATATGATTGTTATCTTCATTGCTAAGTATGTTATTGTTTTTGGAATGACAGAATTGTGCTTGTTGTTGTTGTCGTTGTTAATATTAGTGTTGTTTATGATATTGTTGTTGTTCATGTTGTGATTGTTGTTGTTGTTGTTTATGTTATGGTTTTTGTTTTTGTTGTTATTGTTGTTCATGTTATTCTTGTTGTTGTTCGTGTTATGGTTGTTTGAGAGATATGATTGGTGTGGTTGTTGCTGTTGTTTGTGTTGATGTTGATGTTGTTGAGTATGTTAAGGTTGATGTTGTTGAGTATTTTGATGTAAATGTAGTTATTTGCGTTGGTGTTGATGTTGCTGTTGCTATTCATGTTGATGTTATTGAGTATGTTGATGTTGTTATTCATGTTGATGTTGTTATTCATGTTGATGTTGTTATTTATGTTGATGTTATTGAGTATGTTGATGTTATTAAGTATGCTGCTGTAATTGAGTATGTTGTCGTTATTGAGTATGTTGATGTTGATTTTGTTATTTATGTTGATGTTGTTGAGTATGTTGATGTTGTTATTCATGTTGATAATGTTGAGTATGTTGATGTTGTTATTCATGTTGATGTTGTTGAGTATGTTGATGTTGTTATTCATGTTGATGTTGTTGAGTACGTTGATGTTGTTATTCATGTTGATGTTGTTGAGTATGTTGATGTTGTTATTCATGTTGATGTTGTTGAGTACGTTGATGTTGTTGAGTATGTTGATGTTGTTGAGTATGTTGATGTTGTTGAGTATGTTGATGTTGTTGATTATGTTGATGTTGTTATTTATGTTGATGTTGTTGAGTATGTTGATGTTGTTATTCATGTTGATGTTGTTGAGTACGTTGATGTTGTTATTCATGTTGATGTTGTTGAGTATGTTGATGTTGTTATTCATGTTGATGTTGTTGAGTACGTTGATGTTGTTGAGTATGTTGATGTTGTTGAGTATGTTGATGTTGTTGAGTATGTTGATGTTGTTGAGTATGTTGATGTTGTTGAGTATGTTGATGTTGTTGATTATGTTGATGTTGTTATTTGTGTTTTTGTTATTGAGTATGCTGATGTCGATGTTGTTGAAGTTTTGAAGTGGAATATGTTTATCTAACTCAACAGCACCATTCGTGACACCTCTGCACCGCCGGAAAAACAACAAAAAAGGCGACTCACTTCACACTTCCTCTCAACCACTGTCTGCATATCCAGCGTACGTCCACATCGTTTAAAAGTTAACTTAAATTTATAATTACCTTATTCACAAACTGAAACTGAAACTAGTACTTCCTAATTTTTTATTTTTACTTAATTAAAAACGTAAATGAATCGCTACATAATTATTTCCACTTGCTTAATTGATCTATCGAAGGATCACTCAGTACAATTAGCATGCATGCCCAATTAAGGCTAATTAACATAAGCTACACACTCCTTAGTACTTAAAAAAACCCCTCAATCTGTTGCTTTAGAAGCAAGTTTTAATTGATAAAAGCGATGGCTCTTGTGAAAGTTGAATCACGCTGTTCGGATGAGAGCATCAAAACGATATATATCTTCTTTGTTTAAGCATCGTTTGTACATCGGCGTATAATCACCGCTTATTAATTAGATATTTTATACTACTCAAGCTTCTATAGACTATTAATAGATTTCTATTCGAAAATTCAAATTCTCAACCAATAGGCTTCAGCCTGAAACATGATTGGCGGATAGAGACGGTTATTCTTGATTGTGATTGGATGGAAGGCGTGGCTTGAGCTGTGGCTAAGTTATTTTTTATTTTGAAAAATGCAACATTTTTGAGGTTTATGAGTTAGAGGCAGCATGAAAAAGTAATTTTTTTCAATTTTCAAATTATTTCTCACGTGACTTTTGATCATTTTACTTCCATCATGAACTCCGTGAAGACCTGCTCGAACATTTCTTTTAGTTCAAAATAAAGAAGTTTTTTTTGAATATTATCATTTATATATTTATTATCGTTATTATTTATCACTATTATTATTATTATTATTATTATTATTATTATTA
>OX387253.1:7660710-7690710 GCA_947562095.1 Branchellion lobata
CAAAAACAAACAAAAACAACTATAAACAGAAACATGAAAAAAAAAAGAAAAAAAAACAAAATAAAGTAACAAAAAAACAACAAGAAACAACAAGAAAAACTGTTGCAGCCTTCTTGGCGATGGAAGGCCTCAAAGGCTGTTTGTTGCCTGTTAATAAATAACACGGCGTTGTTTGATGTTACTTGTCTGTTACGCATGACCAAGCCTACAACAACTGTTGTTGTGTTGGTTGTTGAGATGATGGTTGTTGTGTTGGTTGTTGAGATGATGGTTGTTGTGTTGGTTGTTGTAATGGTGGTTGTTGTGTTGGTTGTCGTTGTGGTTGTTGTTGTTGTGTTGGTGGTTGAGATGGTGGTTGTTGTGTTGGTTGTTGAGATGATGGTTGTTGTGTTGGTTGTTAAGATGATGGTTGTTGTTTTGGTTGTTAAGATGATGGTTGTTGTGTTGGTTGTCGTTGTGGTTGTGGTTGGGTAGTGGTTGGGTAGTGGTTGTGGTTGGGTAGTGGTTGGGTTGTGGCTGGATTGCGGCTGGGTTGGGGTTAGGTTGTGGTTGGGTTGTGGTTGGGTTGTGGTTGGGTTGTGGTTAGGTTGTGGTTGGGTTGTGGCTGGATTGCGGCTGGATTGCGGCTGGGTTGTGGTTAGGTTGTGGTTGGGTTGTGGTTGGGTTGTGGTTGGGTTGTGGTTGGGTTGTGGTTGGGTTGTGGTTGGGTTGTGGTTGGGTTGTGGTTGGGTTGTGGTTGGGTTGTGGTTGGGTTGTGGTTGGGTTGTGGTTGGGTTGTGGTTGGGTTGTGGTTGGGTTGTGGTTGGGTTGTGGTTGGGTTGTGGTTGGGTTGTGGTTGGGTTGTGGTTAGAAAGAATGTTTTGTAATTATGTTTACAATGGTAGTTGTGACAATGATGATGTTTGTTATATTAATGACTTGTGATTAGAAAGAGCAAATCTGTACAGAATTATGAAAACAAAATAATCTTCCCCAACTTAAAAAGGTTTTAAAAACCTCATATAAAGATCCAGCAAAGTAAGCATTTATACGAAATATTTACAATTTATTTAGTGTTTGAATTCCGGTCAACTTCTCAAGTTGCCTCATCTTGCCTCATTGAAGCTATAATGAATTCTTGAGAATTCATAAAAGAGCTAAAATAGTGAAATAAATGAAATAAACATTAAAAAATAAAAATAAATTTATAATAAAAAAATAATTCATAAAATATACAAAAATTATGAAATAAATTGATTTAATATAGAATAATGAACTTCAAAAGAGAAGGAAGCTATAAAAGGGAGCCAAACCCCAATTTTATATGAATTCCTACAATACAACATTGCATAGAATTCATAAAAAAAACAATTAAAATAAATTGTATTTTATTTGAAATGTTTCATTAATTTGTAACACGTTATTCATTTTTAAATTGTAATTAATTTATAAATTGCGATTAATCTGTAAATAGCGATTAATTCATAAAGGCGAATCTTGGTCCCTAGGCAATTTATCACAAGCCTTCAGTTCGTATCATCTCTGAAGCATAATCCATTAACACCTACGTTTGTGAGGCACTTGCAGAAATGAAGAATGCTCAAGTTGGAATGTGAAAAGCTGTGAATTTTGAAACAAATCTGTGAATTGTTGAACGAACATGTGAATTGTTGAACGAATCTGTGAATTGTTGAACAAGTCTGTGAATTGTTGAACAAGTCTGTGAATTAGTGAAAAGTCTGTGAATTAGTGAAAAGTCTGTGAATTTTGAAACAAATCTGTGAATTGTTGAACAAGTCTGTGAATTAGTGAAAAGTCTGTGAATTAGTGAAAAGTCTGTGAATTTTGAAACAAATCTGTGAATTGTTGTACAAGTCTGTGAATTGTTGAACACGTCTGTGAATTGTTGAACACGTCTGTGAATTGTTGAACACGTCTGTGAATTGTTGAACACGTCTGTGAATTGTTGAACAAGTCTGTGAATTGTTGTACAATTCTGTGAATTGTTGTACAATTCTGTGAATTGTTGTACAATTCTGTGAATTGTTGAACCATTCTGTGAATTGTTGAACAAGTCTATGAAATGTTAACACTTTAATTATATTTTTTCCATTGATTCGGTTAAATTTTTGTCGATTTTCAAGGTATCAGATGATTGACCTTATTAATTATTTTTTAAGTGGATTTATAATATAAAAGTCATTCTTTGGAGGTTTTTTGGCTCAAATAGTCAGCAAGTTTGAGTTCTCATGAGTATGTTCAGGCGTGTGTCAGAGACTCTAATTGTCTTTTGTTATGTTGAATGAAGTCAAAGGGGGAGACACTTGAAGGGCTGACCATGAGAAGGAAATTTTGAGAGAATTGAATGATTGCACACCGTTGAAAGACCTTGTTGGAACACGTCGTATGAAACAAACGTAGATTGGAAAAGTACGAGATATGTTCAAAAACACACGCAAACACACGCAAACACACGCAAACACACGCACACACACACACACACACACACACACACACACACACACACACACACACACACACACACACACACACACACACACACACACACACACACACACACACACACACACACACACACACACACACACACACACACACAAACACACACACACAAACACACACACACACATCTGGGTTGTCCTTTTAAGAACTAATTAACGTTTTCTAACAATATGCACACGACCAGAGGCCAATTAACAAAACAATTCGGAAAAAAATCTTCAGAATTAATGAAACAGATTCATAAATTGGAAAGGTTTATGACGTAACTTCTTAATTTAGTAAAATACTTATAGTACTAATAAAATACTAATAGTACCAATAAAATACTTATAGTACTAATAAAGTACGTATAGTACCAATAAAATACGTATAGTACTAATAAAATACTTATAGTACCAATAAAATACTTATAGTACCAATAAAATACTCATAGTACCAATAAAATACTCATAGTACCAATAAAATACGCATAGTACCAATAAAATACTCATAGTACCAATAAAATACGTATAGTACTAATAAAATACTTATAGTACTAATAAACTAATAAACAACGTGAAGATAAGATAATGAAGCAATGGAAAGATTATAACTTAGTAAATTATAGATTATAATTAAAAAAGAAGAGAAAATAAAAAATAAAAATAAAAACTGATTCAAACCATGGCTTATTAGAGGTCATTTGCATAAGGGACAATGAGGCGAAAACGATGTCCTTCAGAGGTTTCTCTTTGATCAACGCCACCACCAGCCATCTCTCCTTTATCTTCATTATGCCCCCTTCTTTATCCTTCCTTTAAAGCCTTCCCACTCCACCCTCCCTCTCCCAAACAAATTCTTTCTTTTTTTTTTCAAATTCCCCTCCAACCCACCCTCCAACCACCTTTCAACCCACCCTCCAACCCACCTTCCAACCCACCTTCCAACCCACCCTCCAACCACCTTTCAACCCACCCTCCAACCCACCTTCCAACCCACCTTCCAACCCACCCTCCAACCACCTTTCAACCCACCCTCCAACCCACCTTCCAACCCACCTTCCAACCCACCCTCCAACCACCTTTCAACCCACCCTCCAACCCACCTTCCAACCCACCTTCCAACCCACCTTCCAACCCACCTTCCATCCCACCCTCCAACCCACCCGTCTTTTTCATATTGTTTCTAAACGACTGTCATTCTTTTTAGCGTGTTGTGATGATGAAGATTATGATGATGATGATGATGAAGATTTTGATGATGATGATGATGATGATGATGATGATGATGAAGATTATGATGATGATGATGATGAAGATTTTGATGATGATGATGATGAGGATGATGAGGTTGATGATAATGGTAATGATAATAATGATTAAGGTGAGAGAAAAAGTGGATAACTGAAAAGTATTTGAAAAAAAAGAAAGAAGAAGACTTGAAAACAAGTGCAGAAGATGAGAAGAGGAAGTCTTGATGGTGGTTAGGGGACGGTAGTATATGAAGTTGGTGTTAACAAAATTCGCAAGAGGAAGCTGATTACGAATGACAATAAGCATTAAATAATAGAGGCACTAGCTTCAAGAAGTTTCAAGGCAACGGAGAAGAAAAGGTGGTGAGAGAAGTAGGATGGGGAGGGGGGGAGGGAGTGTGAGCAAGGGGAATGGTGTGAGAAAGGGAGGGAGGGGGAGAGAGGGGGAGGGTGAGAGTGGGAGAGGGGGTGAGTGGGGGAGGAAGGGTGAGAAAGGGGGAGGTGGTGAGAGAGGGGGAGGTGGTGAGAGAGGGAAGAGGTGGTGAGAGAGGGAGGAGGATGTTTAATAAGAACGGATGTGTGCTTATTGCTTTGCTGATTGTCGCTTTGATTTTATTGGCGCTTTTGTTAATGACATGGTGGGGCTGAAGAATGGTGGACAATCGTTGAAACGAAATGAAAGACAATTTTTTTGTTTTATAACAAATATTGATTAAATTATCAAATATTTTTTTTAATTTGGAACAAAAGTGAATTTTTAAATCTTTTTGAACATTATTTATTTTTTAAATTATTTTTTCACTCAATTTTTTCTTGATCACATCCACTACCGCTTCCTTCCAAGCGTTCTCTGGACAACTGTTGCTACCACCAATGCTCCTTTGTATTAGCAAATGTTTGTAAGTCCGAAACAACCATAGGCCAAAAATTTTTCCACAGCATGTCCATTCAGCATTTCCTCTGCCAAGAAATCTCGTGATAAAATAAAAACTCAAATTCAAAAACAAAGCTCCTTTGTGCGCAGACACCAGTTTTCGAAGCATTCTTGTGAAGTGGTTTAAAACAATGAAGAATCTGACAAACTGCGATTATACCGGCCTCGCTTTTGTAACTTATTACCTCGAAAGGTATTAACGTGCGCACAAGCCTTCCTTCATGACCGGTTTTATTGATATATTTGTATTAGCGCACCAACATGCCGCAAGTGGCTGCCTAACTCACGAGCTTCTGACAAAATAAGGCCATTACCACATGGAGACTTCAAACAAAGATTCTCAACACGGACTTTCAGTAAAGTCGCTGAACATAGACACAAGCTCTCAACAGGTAGTTGTGAGACTTACTCGGTTGACTTGCTAGATGGATGGATGGATGCTTTGAAGGATTAGTGTTAGTTGTTCGAGAGGTTAAACGTGATTGGTTCAAGTTTTCTTGGTTCGATAAAGAGATAAAAGAAATTAGAACAATTTATAAGATTGTTGGATTATTGGCGTATAAGGTATAATTATTGAAGATAACCCTGAAATTATTGGCATACAGACAAAAAAATTATTTATAATAAGGAAAAAAAATTTGGTTCTCTTGAACATGAATCACCATCCACAACCCCCCTCACAAAACACACACACACACACACACACACACACACACACACACACACACACACACACACACACACACACACACACACACACACACACACACACACACACACACACACACACACACACACACACACACACACACACACACACACACACACACACACACACACACACACACACACACACACACACACACACACACACACACACACACACACACAAACACACACACACACACACACACACACACACCCCCACACGACCAAACTTGCGTTCCACACCCAAACTTACCCATAAACAAACAACCCACTACACACACACGCACACGCACACAACTCCCCACTCAACAGGATCGGTTCGGTCTCACAGTCATGTGGCGTGAGGTGGATGCGACTGAAGGAGGCAATAAATTACCTTTTATTGCTGATGCTCAAATAAATCGCTCTTTATGCTTCTTCATTCGACAAAGTGTCTTAATGACAATTCATAACACCATGCTTATTCCATTGTCTTTTTACCAGCCAAAAGTATTTTATCATTTGTTATTCAGAATAATCTTTGGTAATTCTTTGTTTTCAGTTTTTCCTTTTTTTATTTCATTGTTACCAAAAAATATGCACAGAGTTTCATAGAAAAAAAAAACTAAAGTTTTTTTAAACGAGAAGTGTAAATGAATGATAAAGATTAAAAAAAGTAATAAACAAATAGTAAAAATAAAAAATTCCAAGAATAAATAATTATAATTAATATGGAAGAATGATTAAAATATTAGCACGATTAATTTGTAAATCAAAGGCGATTCTGTCCAGTGAACGTTACGCTTAAACGCTCCGAGGAAGCACACAAACAACATTTTAATCTTCAATAATCAATTGAAGAATAATAAAATATTCTAATATAGAAAATTATAATATTAATTTATCAATTGCCCTGCAAAACAAATGTTATTAAGAACTTTATGTATGACATAAGCCTTATTATTAATGGGGTTAACGCCACTATAATAATATTCGTTTTTGTATTGTATTGTATTGTATTGTATTGTATTGTATTGTATTGTATTGTATTGTGTTGTATTGTATTGTATTGTATTGTATTGTATTGTATTGTATTGTATTGTATTGTATTGTATTGTATTGTATTGTATTGTATTGTATTGTATTGTATTGTATTGTATTGTATTGTATTGTATTGTATTGTATTGTATTGTATTGTATTGTATTGTATTGTATTGTATTGTATTGTATTGTATTGTATTGTATTGTATTGTATTGTATTGTATTGTATTATAATTTATTATACAAATATTAACCAAATTAAGGATGTTACTAAAGTTTATTTGATAATAATAGGCGGCAATCATAATAGGTAGAAAGCATAAAAGTTTGGACATCCTCTTCACTAATGCATATTGGTGCCTAGTTAGTTTCGTTACGCATTCACAACCTTTCAACGTCTAAACTGCTGCTTTAGCCTGCGTGTTTTAAATTTATATTAACCGAAAATGAAATAAGTAACTAAACATAATATTGTTACTCAAACGGCTTGGCGGCATTAACGCTACTACCTTATCCAACTAAAAAACTACTTTTAAAAAAAGTATGTTGAAAATCCTCAAAAAAATTTAATTGAAAAAGGAAAAACTGTTTAAAAAAGTAATAAAATCTGTAAAAAGAAAAAAAAACAAGTAATAGGATGAGTTTGGCCTGATTCTTTCGGAGTCGTAAAAATGTTAGGGCGCATAAAAAGCGTTTTAAACTCGCAAAAGAAAGGCAAAGAAACAAAATTTCGTAGAAGTATTCTTCACTTTTCATAAGCTGAGGATTTATTGAAGGTTTTTTTGTGCAAGTGTTTCCAGCTATGAGAATTTCCATTGTTAATTTATTCCTTTGTTGTAATTGTTGTTTATAGGCCTGTCTTTTGGAGACCCATTGCCCAGGACACACCCTAAAAAATAATTATAAATCTTCTTTAGAAACAACAATAATAATAGAATGATTTTAATTTAAAAAGCGAAGAAAAGTTTCAAAAAAACGAAAAAGAATGAAATGTTCGTGGAGAACTAATAAAAGAACTGAAATAATGTTTTCAAAAAGGAGCATTAAAGCAATAAATGAGGATTTAGTGGTCGAAGTGTGATGCATGGTCAATAAAGGCAATTTATAGGGCTGTAAAGGCATCGAACGTGAGAGGAGCTATCACGAAAGATCAAAGGTGGATAAGACTTGAGCGTTGATAATAAGACTGTATACACAAACAAGATTTTCTCCTCTAATGATGAATTAGTTCATTAGACTGGAAGTTTTTATTGAATTAAAATGTTGATTGAATTAAAATATTTTTGATTAACTTAAAATTTTTTTGATTAAATTAAAATTTTTTTGGTTAAATTAAAATTTTTAATCAAATTTGAATTTTCAATTAAATTAAAATTTTCAATTAAATTGAGTTAAAAAATTTAAAAGTAAATAAAAAATATTCATAAAAGTTTAAGTTAAATTGAATTGAGATTAAATAAAATACTTTTTAGCATTAAATTAATATCAAAAAAGCAAAATATAATTTTTTAATTTCGATAAATTTAAGAACGTTTAAAGACAAACCCGTTGCTACAATACAACTCAGCGTCAAGTATTGGTTGTCATGAGCGGCTAAGAAATTAAAACAAATACAAATTTATTCAATGGGATTATTTTTAACATACGAAAAAGTTGTCTATTAGAAAAATAAATTATTTTAATATATAAAATTATTTGAAAGGTAAAAATGACTGAGGATAAGAATGGGAAGAAGCAACGAAGGATAAGGAGATGGATGAATGAAAGTTAGGCGGTTTGTGGGTTATAAGCTAATTTAACCAAAGAATTTTCAAAATAAATTTGGCATTGCGATCAAAGGCACCTCCGGAGAAACGCATTTACTTGCTGCTGGGTTACTAAGGTTGAATGTATTCTCTGGGAAAGTGTAGTGATGTTTTGATTAAGGAGCAAAAGGTATTGAATCAGCGCTATAAAGATTGTGATGAGATGAGATTGGGCAGGTGTGAAAGGATGGAAGGATTATGTAATTGGTTGGTGATTAAATATTAGTTCAAAAATTGACTAAAAAAAGAAATTTCTTTCTTTCAAACTTTTTTTCAAATTTGAGTGTATAAAATATTTCATTTTAAACACTTGAAACAATAAAAGACATAAAAATAAGTTTTCAAAAGTAAATTCAATTTAATTACATACTTCAATGGCCGCATTGTGATTATCTCACCCGTGCAAGGTACTTCACTGTTTAATGCCCTGCTTGCTCGAGCCAATCAACTGGCGAATGATTCAGACCCCATTAAAGTTTCATTTTGTCACCTAGGCCACCTACAAACATCAGTACCATTATCCTCCTCCTCCTCTTCCTCCTCCTCCTCCTCCTCTTCCTTCTCCTCCTCCTCCTTCTCTTCCTCCTCCTTCTTTTTCTCTTTCTCCTTTTCATGTGAAAAGTGAAAAAGTTGGGTTAATGCCACTATAATAATATTCGTTTTTGTATATATTTTTTGTATTTTCTTCTTTTTCTTCTCTCTTCTTCCTCCGCTTCGTCTGCGTCTGTAGCATAATGGTTAGCAAGCCAATTTTGAAATCGTGAGTTTCAGGGTTCGATTCCGACTAAGCTCACTTTTGAGTTTTATAAAGCGGTAACTTAAGTAAAGAACAGACGCCATCCTAAAGTGGCTCAGTCACCTATTTGCGCTCAAATTTCTTGCTGTGGCGCTTTACAAACTGAATTTATTATTTATCATTATTATTATCATCACCACAAAACACCACGGTTAATCATAATAATGATATTAATATTACTTTTATTAATCTTATTATTACCATTATTTTTATTATTATCATATTAGCAAGCTCATCATCATCATCATCATCATCATCATCACCACCACCACACTCAACACTTCCTCTTCTTCATCACCATCCCTAGCATTGTTCTTTTTTTCCTTCTCATCGGAGCACACCATGAGACTCTCACTGCGGTTGCTCTTAAGCACTGAATTGTTTTCGCTTCAGGCGTGCCATTAATTGAAAATTCCCTTTTTAAGTGTTGTAACCCCACTCCCCTCACTTTAAATACATGCACGCATCCTCGTAACCTCACGCACACATTCTTGCAACCTCACGCACACATCTTCGCAGCCTCACGCACACATCCTTGCAGCCTCACGCACACATCCTTGCAGCCTCACCCACACATCCTTGCAGCCTCACGCGCGCATCCTTGCAGCTTCACGCATGCATCTTTGTAGCCCAACGCACACATCCTTATAACCTCACGCACGCATCCTTGTAACTTCACGCACACATCCTTCTAACCCTACCCCCACATCCCTGCAAACGTTCACAAAAAATACTAAAAAGACTATAACTACAAACAGCCACATGAGCAATAAAACACGACCAATATATAAGGTGAAAAACTAGAAAATAAAAATTTGTTAATAATAATAATAATAATAATAAAACCAGTAAAAATAAAAATAATTCAATAATCTTAATAACTTAATATTAGCTTCAATAACTGGACCATAAAGACTTATGGAACGGAGAATTCGAGGGATTTTGGTGCTGAGAGGAAACTTCAATGAATTATTTATTGGTGATGAAATGTAAAGGCGAAAACGCAGAAATTGAAATTAAACAACGATACAGCCCTCAACTTTCAACGCAGTTTTCGTGATTGGATTAGCTCAACTAACATAAAACCAGCAAGCCAAACAACTACGCAACCAACCAACCACCCAACCAACCGGCCAACCAACAGGCCACAACCAGCCACTCAACCAGCCAAAACCAACCAACCAGCCACCTAAACAACTAATCAACCAAAAAACCAACCAGCCAACCAACCAGCCAACCAACCACCTGAAACATACCCTTCCAACCAATCAGTTACCACACTAAGTTACAAGCCGAACACTAATCCTAACAGCAACCTCAACACTCCATTCACTCAATCACTCCAACAGTCCAACCCCTCACACCTAATGCCGCATTCAATCAATCTCCCTCTCCTTCGCCCTCCCTCTTCCTCTTCTTCTTCTTCTTCCAGTAGCGTCTGACACCATCATGTCCTTCCTTCGACACAACCAGCAGACGCTTGTCCGTGTTAGCCCACACTAGCACATCCTTCTCCTGCCATTTGAACATCTCAATTAATTATCTTTTATCAGTATCATTGTTGATATTTCGAACGTTGAGGCCTTCGAAAGGAAACTACCCTCACAAAAACTCTCCTCACGAACACACTTCCACACAAAGTACACCCGTGTAAAAAACCTTCTCACACATAAAGCCTCCCCCCCTCCCCTCACAGTGAACCCTACAAGCACCTTGGCGTAGTCATACACCTCCTGGAAGTCCTCGAGGCAGTTGAACTGCTTGTAGAGCACAGCCTCCGACCACTTTAAGCGCTTTCTTTCCATCTCCCACAAGCGGATCTGGTCCTCCACCACCTCCAGCAGCGGAGTTTTCTGTGGCGGTGTGGCGAGGATGCTTCGGTTGATTTTTGTTGATAATTTTATTTGTGCTGATGGGGTTGTTGATGAAAGCTTAGTGAAGTAAAAGTTGGTGGTGGTGGGTTAGCGGTGGTTAGCGGGGACGTTTGTGGTTGTCTTCATGGTGTTTTGGTGCTGGGTATTTTGGTGCGATTGGTGTTGGTGGTGAGTTCATGATCGTTGAAGCTGTTGAAAGTTGTGGATATGTTTCATGCAATTTTCAAGTTTCTTCAACATAATTAAGTCATAGTAGTAACGATGAAAAGAGAGAAGATTGAGTGAAAAAGCATGTGAGGCAAAGAGAAGGCGGAAGAAGAAGAGTAGTAGTAGTAGGAGGAGGAGAAGGAAGAGGATAAAGAGGAAGAGGAGGAGGAGGAGGAGGAGGAGGAGGAGAAGAAAGAAGAGAAAAAGGAATAGGGGAAGGAAGAGAAGGAAGAGAAAAAGATGGGAAAAAAGTGATGAGAAAGGTTGAAGAGGAGCAGGTTCACCAACGTATTTTTTGATGGTGTTGGGGTGGCTATGTGTCTTGAGGAACTTAATGATCTGTCGAGGTGGAAGGTAGAACGTGATAAACAATGGCATGAATAACAATAATAATAATAATAATAATAATAATAATAATAATAATAATAATATTTTACTGAAGAAGGTTAATAATAATAATAATAATAATAATAATAATAATAATAATAATAATAAATACATTGATAATGAAAAACTTAATAACAAATAAAAATGATATTATAATCATAACGAAGGATATTGATAATAACAAATAAAAATGATATTATAATCATAACGAAGGATATTGATAATGAAAAATGAAATTGAAAAAAATAAAACGAAAAATAAAAACAAAAATAGCGGTAGTACTTGTTCTGCGGTGATTCCGATGTTGAAGGCCTCAGAACAGCTCTCCCTGGTGATCACTCCACACACCATTGTGTCCATGCTGCCAAGAAATAATGATTGGGTGGGTAATGTTAGGAATACGGAAAAGGTAAATGATGACACATTGTGGCTTTCATGGATTTTATAACATAAAAGGAAAGAAATTGAATCAAAAATGAAGTAAAAAAACAAATGAGAAAAATACGGAAACAAAAAAAATAAAGAAAAATACGGAAACAAAAAATAAGAAAAATACGGAAACAAAAAAAAGAAAGAAAAAAAAAACGAAAAAAAAAACAAGAGAAATACCTTATGAATACAGAAGACAATATAAACTGTATTTCCTTGTCTCATACATCATCCCTCCCCCCACCCCATCCTCTTCTCATCCCTCCCTCCTTTCACCCCCTCCTTCTCCCCTCCCCCTTCTCCCTCACCTGACCGTCTTGTAACAGAAGAGCGAGACGAGACAAACTTGCAATGAGGAAGCTGGAAAGGTTTAGTAGCTTTTCTTTTTTTTTTCATTTTATATTATTATTTAAATTAGTATTATTATTTTTTATATTATTGTTATCATTATTGATATTATTACTTAAATTATTATTATCAGTATTAATATTATTACTTAAATTATTATTATCATTATTAATATCATTATTTAAATTACCATCATAATTATTGATATTATTAGATGAATTACTACTTAAATTATTATTATTATTATTATTATTATTATTATTATTATTATTATTATTATTATTATTATTATTATTATTATTATTATTATCATTATTACTATTATTATTCAAGCATAAAAAGGCAGTGTGAGTAACTGGTGTAGGCGGTGAATCGGTTGCCAGCCTCGACGATCATGTAGTGCTGGTTGCTGCTGGAGAGGTGGCCGGTGGAGGCGGAAGAGGTAAGGAGGTTGATGGACAACTTGGTGGGGTAGTAACTGTTGATCTTGCGCTGGTTGGGTGGATAAATGGGAGTTGGATGGATGGGGATTGGATGGTGGAGGTTGGATGGTGGAGGTTGGATGGTGGGAGTTGGATGGTGGGAGTTGGATGGTGGGAGTTGGATGGTGGGAGTTGGATGGTGGGAGTTGGATGGTGGGAGTTGGATGGTGGGAGTTGGATGGTGGGAGTTGGATGGTGGGAGTTGGATGGTGGGAGTTGGATGGATGGGGGTTGGATGAATGGGGATTGGATGGTGGAGGTTGGATGGTGGGAGTTGGATAGTGGGAGTTGGATGGTGGGAGTTGGATGGTAGGAAGGAGATGTTGATGGAAGAAAAAAAGTAGATAAGGATAGTTTGATTAAGATGGTGATTAATTTCAAAATGATCATGCGTGATTGGTTGTGGTGGTGGAAGTGATGGCTGAAATAAATGGAAGTAGTGAACGAGGTAGGAAGGATAGAGTAATAGATGAGATGGGATGAAAAAAAAAGAAAAAATGAAAGAAGTGCTAACAGTTCTTTGGAAGACGAGGCCAAACTCCCGGAGGTGTTGCAGGAAGGTAGACTGGTTGGCACTCGAGAGGGCTGAGTAGTTCTGCATTTGAATTCAATAATAATAATAATATAAATAATAATAATAATAATAATAATAAAAATAATAATAATAATAATAACAATAATAATAATAATAACAATAACGATATAATAACAGACTAACAGAACACCATGGCAGCCGTTACGTGGATTTTTCATCCAGGCATTGAAGGGACTCACCAGAGCGTGATTCACTCAATGAGTGTATTTTGACCATTCAGTTTTCGAAGCTTTAAACCACTTTTTAGGTAAAATTTTGGTTTTAATTATGTTTGAAGGAATTTAGTCAACATAGTTTTCGTTAAATTGCTTCACCAGATGTATTTTCAACCACCAAAACATCCAAACGTTGAAACAGCCCGACTCAAATATCGCCTTTTCCTCCATAACGACAATTTTTGGACTCAGAATCGTCAATTTAATGCAACAAAGAATGAATCAGAAGGCTTGGCTGCACCAACAAACTAGATCACTACCTACACCCTTCATCACAAGCTGTATGCTTCAACACCAATCTAGCAACAACGAGAAACTGACAATTTTACTTTCAATTCTCACTTTCCTTCAACATTCATTTCCCAGCACCAATGAGGAAACTAACATTTCTTGTTTTAATTCTCAACTCTTCAGGTTTGCTAACATTGTATTGTCTAGTACTTGTGACTATTGCTTTAGTGACTTCTCAACTCTTCAGGTTTGCTAACATTGTATTGTCTAGTACTTGTGACTATTGCTTTAGTGACTTGATTGGAGTGCCTCAGTTGCTTGCCTTGGTGCTAACTGACATTTCATTTTTATTCCAGAATGATTAAGATGATGACGATGACGACCATCATTATTCTCATCTTTCTCATCTTTCTCATCATCATCATCATCATCATCATCATCACCATCATCATCATCATCATCATCATCATCATCATCATCATCATCATCATCATCATCATCATCATCATCACCATCACCATCATCAACATCACACCGATGGAACAACCTTTCCGATGGAGGCAATGTTGAGGGTGCACAGGAACTTGAGGCAGTCCACCAGGTCGAGGCCCCTGCTCTGTCGGATGAGAGGGAGTGACAGAGGGGTTGTTTTCTTGAATAAAAAAAAAACTTGTTTTAAAATTTTTTAAATAAAAATCATACTTTTTTTACTTGAATATTATTATACTCGAATATTATTATAATTAAATATAATTATACTTAAATATCATTATAATTAAATATAATTATAATTAAATATAATTATAATTAAATATAATTATAATTAAATATAATTATACTTAAAAATAATTATAATTAAATATAATTATAATTAAATATAATTATACTTGAATATAATTATACTTAGAGATGATCACACTTGAAGATTATCATATATGTGTATGGTCTATTCAACCAAGGAAAGTATTTAATTTCGATATGATAGCGTTGAAAAGTGGATTGAGGTACTAACAGGAGCCATCTCGAGGTACTTGATGACAAAGTACCACACTTGGGTGGGTGTGTCTAACAACAGAAACTGGAAACCAAGGGAGGTTATGAAGGGGTCCTTGTTCCCTCCTGTTGTGTCGCTGTGGGTGGTTGGGTGGGTGGGTGAGTGATGGGTCGTTGTATGGGTGATGGGTGGCTGTATGAGTGATGGGAAGTTGTATGGGTGATGGGTGGTTGTATGGGTGATAGATGGATGGGTGGGTGATGGTTGAGTGGGTGGTGGATGGTCAGGTGGAGAAGAATGGTTGGCTGATGAGTGAGGGATGGGTGAGTTGAGAACTCTACTGATCAAATATCAATTGTTGTTAACAGCCACTGAGCACATAGCCTGCTACAATACGACTATCTACTAACAATCCTAACCAACCTGCCACCACCAAGCACCACCTTCCAACAATCAACCAACAACCTTTAAAAACTTCCCAACAACCATCTAATAACCACCAACAACTATCCAACAACCACCAACAGTCACCAACAACCTTCAACAACCCCCAAAAATCACCAAAAACCACCAACTTGTGAATAAGTTTGGCATAGAGAAGGACATTGACGATGTCCTTACTCACCTTGGGAGCATTGTCCTTCGAGCCTACCATGTAATGCAACACACTCTGCCAAAGTCACCAGGTTGAAGTTAATTATTGGATTCAGTTTTAATAAACATTTAAATAAACAATTATATGAACAATTTTAATGAATTTTTTGTTAATTTAATATTTAATATTAATGATACGAAAACTATTTATTATTATGAAAAAGTATTCGTTATTTATTGGGTAATAATTTATTTTCCATAATTTTATAATAATTATTGACCTATTTTAGTGTTTAGTTTGACTCAAGTTGCGCATAAGACCTGCCCACCTCCCATCTTTCTCTGGCATAGGAGTCCAGAAAAGTTTCATCTTTTGTGTACTTATCAGCCTCTTTCTCTGCCAGTCCTGTCCAGGCTGAGCCTCTTTGGAAAGTTAATGATGGTGATGAACAATGAGATTATGAATTCAAAAGATGAGATTAAACTGAAGATGGAAAAAATTGATATTGAAATGACATGGATGAAGAATAATGGTTTATAATTTATTAGTTATTTATATAAAAAAATTATTGGATCAAAACCAACCCTCCTGCAATTATTGTTCTGATGTTCTGCTTAAAAGTTTCATTGAGGGTGTATGCTGAGGTGCCTGTGGAAAATGATAATTAAGGTGATGCAGAAGCTTGAGATGCTGAAAAAGTATGAGTATGAAAATAAATATTTGAGATTATGGATATTTTATTAAAAATTAAACCTGTCTGAGAAGTTACTTCCAAAATATGCAGAGCAGTCAGATCGCTAATAATTTGTGGTCTCAATCTGTAAGATATTGAAAACAATAGCTATAATGAATATTGAATGTTAGACGTTGGTGTATACTTGAAAAACGGAAATGTATCAATTACTGGTTGTGGTCATTTTTGATCCAAGAGTTGAGAAAGTCTTCACTAATTTGACCGTCAAGAAAGATAAGTCTTGAAATGTACACTTGGCAGTAGTGTGACAACTCGCTTTTGAAAAATAAACATCGAGAAATTGAAAATAATTAATTAGAAATTTAGGAAAAGTGATGTTGATGAAATAAAACGTGTGAAGATTTATTTGTGGATGACTACATGAACCCTACCGATATACGGTCATGCATGCTGGAGGGTGGCTGTAGAGTTTGGTGACTGAAGTGGACGGAAGGGACTTTAAGTAAGAGACGAAGTTGGGACACTGGAGAAGATCGTGCTCAATGCCCGTAGCCATACTATTGCTTACACATGCCGGTTTTTCCACTTTATAATTATATCATAAATATTTAAAAAAAAGTTATTGAATCAAAAAATTAATGTGTTAAACTTTTAGTAGAATTTTTCATGAGCAATTTGACCAGTCAGCAAAATAAAATAATGTAAATTTTGAATTTGCTTTTACTCAAAAGCCACTTTGTTCTTAATTCGATAAAAATGGCAGTGAGGGGCGCGGGTTGGCCCAAATACACAAAACATCCACCGGAACAGATTCAACACATTGCTCAAATGCCTCAACGAAACAACCAATTTGCACATCAACTAACTCTCGAGCGAACGATAAGCTTGTACGTTTTTTTACAACAATAATGTATCATGCAGATAACTGATAATAAAAAAACTGAAGTATGATTAATTTTAAATCGATTACATCATCCAAATTTTTATCAAAAATCAACGAACATTATGCACCACCCACCCAAAATTTAGATACCCACTAACGAACTACACGTTTGGCACAAAAGATCCCTTATATGAGAAAGATCAGTCGGTAGCGGCAAGGTTTGAGAGGATGAAGGGAGAATTCAAGCGGCTGGGAATGAGGAGCAGTGTGGAGGGAGTGTTGATAGTGCATGAGCATGGCCTTCCACATGTGCTGCTGCTTCAACTGGGAACCTCCTTTTTCAAGCTGTTGGTTTTTTCTTCATTTTTGTTGTTTTTTTCAATTTATTTTTTTATTCTCATTTATTTTGTATATTCCTCTTCAATAAATTGTATATACTCTGGGGAATTAACTTTCATAACAGAATACAATGGCTGGAATGCTTGATTAAATGATCACATCTCACACTTGTAATACAGTCCTGGGGGGGAGTTGAAAACAGGAGAAGACCAGTCTGAAGGCTTAAAGAGGCTCTTGACAGAGGTAACCTCAGAAATTATCTATATTATTTAAAGAAAATTTAATATTTAAATATAATTAAAATATAAATAATTTCATTTAAGTATAAAATTAGGATAAATTATTTTCAAAATGAAATCTGTATTCCAGATGTTGGGCAGGCAAGATCAATTGCCAGTAGATTGGGTGATTGAGGACACAGTAGCTAACTGGTGGCGACCAAACTTTGAAGCACCTCAGGTGGAGTTTGTGGTTGGAGTATTGCTAATAGAGGGTATAGAACATAAAATACAGAATTTAAAATAAAGATTGAAGTATTTAATAGGAATTTTATGCAAATTATGAACTTAATTATTTTAAATCTCAATAGTATTTCATTAAAGGTCTTGTTTAGTGTCTTGACTTTCTGGACACCCCCTTTGGAACTCACACATCCCATTCACCCCCCTTTTGGAACTCACACATCTCATTCACCATCACAGTACCCCTACATCCCTGCCCACATCACTAAGCCAAAGGAGCACAAAAGACTTTATCTGGTTCAACTTCCCGAAAAAGGTACATTTCCACCTTCCCTTTTTCTATTGCTTGTTCATGGTTCTTTTTTTTTCATTTTATATTTATTATACAATCTAATCTAATCAAAACATTTGTATAGCGCTGATTCTACATTGTTCAAAAGCGCTCTGCTACGAATATACATTTTTCACTATAAAATCAACACAAAGCTGGAAACTTTCAATTAATAAAAAAAAAGTTGCCATCAAGCAATAGCAATAATAACTAATAATAATAATAATAATAACTTAATAATAACTTAATAATAACTAGTTTTTCTTGTGTGATTAATTTCCATTTTTTAAACTTTTATTTTTCAAACTAACCCATTTCGCAAAAAAATTCTAAGATTATTCTCAAACCACCCACTCCAAAAACTGAGAAATAGTAACCCCAACCCCTCAAAGCTCTTTTTGCTGTGCCTCGCAACTACAAGCTGGTGGCAGCTCCCCTCTTTGAGTTGTACGACAACGCAGCTGGCTACGGGCCCATCATCTCCTGCCTTCCTCAGAACCTCAGCAGGTTCTCCTGAGTCCTTGTCTAATCTCACCTCATATCAGCTAATCTCATCTCATATCCGCTAATCCTATCTCATATCAGTTAATCTAATCTCATATTAGTTAATCTCCTCTCATATCAGTTAATCTAAACCAACCTTATCTCAGCTAAGCCGATTTGGGTTTGATTTGATAAAGACTGAAAAAAAACCAAATAGCCTAATTAATATTAACTTAATTTGAAATAAAAGCTTTAATTGATAACGATTAAATTACTTTTAAATAAAATTTTTTATTAAATGCGAAATAAATTCAAAACTTAAACATGTACCTGCTACTTCTTTTTGCACCTTCCCACAGATTCAACTTCATATACAACTGATGCTTGGACGGCTTTGCGGGAGATGAAAGGAATTTGGTATTATAGTTTGATAAATCATTATAATAGTAATGAGTCTAAAGGCCAATTGAGTCATATCTCAAACAAAATCCAATACTTTTCTGTGGAGTAAATTTTGTAAGACTGTTTCTCGCTTAAATGTCTTTTTTTTGTGGTTCACTTTGTTTTTTGATGAGTCTATTTCCACTCAATCCATAAGTAATCAATCCATTTCGAACAATATTGATTTGATGTAAGTTGTTATACCACGTGACATAGCATCAGACCACGCCACGCCACACTACATCACACCACACCACACTAAACCACACCATACCACATCACGCTTCATTAAACCACGCTACATCACACCATACTACGCCACGCTACATCACAACATACCACACTACGCTACACTACATCACATCATATCACATCACGCCACACTACATCACATCAGACCACATCATGCCTCATTACATTACACCACGCTACATTACATCACACCACGCCACGCCACACATCAGACCACGCCACACCACACATCACACCACACCACATCACACCACACCACACATCACACCACACATCAGACCACGCCACTCCATAAAAATTATTCCCTATGTATAAATGAACCATCAAAAAATCTCTCCATCACGTCTTTTTGTTTTTCCTGGTCAGAAGTGTACGAAATTATGACGACGTCGTGAAGGCCGCTCAGCTTTGCACTCGGCATTTGTAAATATGATCGTAGTTGTATTCCCAATCATGGTATTATTGTTGTTGCTATTATTATTATTATTATTATTATTATTATTATTATTATTATTATTATTATTATTATTATTATTATTATTATTATTATTATTATTATTATTATTATTATTATTATTATTATTATTATTATTATTATTATTATTATTATTATTATTATTATTATTATTATTATTATTATTATTATTATTATTATTATTATTATTATTATTATTATTATCATCATCATCATCATCATACAAAAAAACACAAAAGCGAATATTATTACAGTGGCATTAACCCCGTAGAGTTTCGAGGCCATCATCATTATTATTGCTAGTAGTAATATTATTATTATAGTAGTGATAGTATACTTGTTACTCTGGTCATTCAAAAAGCTTCCAAAGGCCAATTGCCTTCAATGCATTCGTCTCGAAGCGCTTAACAAAAATGTTCGGAAGTATCGAGGGAATCTGCCTTCGACCACTCGTTGCCATCAGCGCCTCTAATCTAATCTAATCAAATCATGTACATACCTCTGATTCCACACTGTTCAAGAGCGCTCTGCCCCTAGTCACTTGTCACCTTCCCAGCTTCTCGACTTGCTTGCCCTTGGGAGGCTACGTATGTGTGTGGTTACTAATTACTCCTAGCGGTGTAACATACGTCTTGTCGGTTTGAATTGTCGTTGCACCAATTATTGATTTGACTCACAAGCTGAAGCATGTTGCAAGGCGCTTATATTCAACAAAACCACCCTCACTAGAGTTATGATTGTAAAAACCGCTGAACTATTGAAAAAGTTTTTCACGCAGTGTAAATTATTCAATCTAAAATGCGTTTTTTAAATTATTTTTAAATATTTGTTTATAATAATAATTATTGTTATCGTTATCATCACAATTATCATCGTTATCATTACTAATGTTGCCAGGTTGAAGAGTATCAGAGAGCTGATGCGTCAGAAGGAATATTAAAACCACGGTAGTCTTGAAATTTATTGGATGTGAATGCAACACTGGTATAAAGAATGGTACGATGGAGAATGAGGGAGTGCAAGGGACCAGCTCAATCAAGCCAACTCACAACTAACTTACTCGTTCAAAATCATTGACAGCGACGCTATTCAAGCTTTTCATTTGAACGCCAAATGAGCGCTACACAAATGATTGATAATAATGAAAAAAAAACAATGATGATAACAATAATAATAATAAAGAATAAGAATAATAAATAAAATAATAATATAAACAATAATAATAATGATTAGCCTCGAAACTCTACGGGGTTAATGCCTCTATAATAAAATTCTTATTTTTATTGTTATAAAAAATAAAAAAACTTAATGTCAATAAAAGTTGAGTTATAAATTCGACAATTTTAGTGATTAAATTGGCTGCAGCTCCGGTGGATGACATTATTGAAGGAGGTATGATGTAATGGCGTTTGGAGTCAATGGGTTAGCTTACGTAGCTAGAATATCAAGGTTTCGATGTTGAGAGTGATAGAGCAAATAATGATGTAATAAAAAATTGACCTATATCAAAATTGAACATAATTAGTGGAAAAAGATGTGAAAAAAAAACTAGATAAAAAATGTTGAAAAATGTTGAAAACAAAAAATATTTAATTTGAAATCTCAAAAGGCAAACTCAAAGTCGAGAAGCCGATGATGGAAACAAAAGTTAGAGAAGTTGTTAAACGCTGAGGTCGAAATGGAAGAACCACTTGAAATTCCATCACCTCGAAAAACTTAACATACGCAACCATTTAAGGTGATTTATTGAAATATAATGACGAAGTCAATAAAAATTCGTTTTCCATTACTTTAAAAAAAAATTAACCGCTATATAATGAAAAGATCACATTTAATTTAGTTTAATCTAAGCTTACTTAATTTTAAAAGCGCTTTTCAGAAATTTCTCGAGCGCTTCCAAAGGTTTAATAGAATTTATTGGCCTTGAAAATCAAGCTTTGAGAAAACAGCTTAGAATTTAGTCAAACAAGATAAATTTATACCTTTGTGTGCTTTAGGTATTTTTATATTCTCAACAATATATACCGAAATAATGTATAAAAAACAAACAATCGAAAACATACATTCAACTTTAATTATATATTTAAGAATTATTGATTATTTCAATTTATTTTGATAATCTGTTTATATTTCCTGAACATAAGTATAACAGGCGTTCGTGATAGCGACTAGGTGCGGGGTTATCGGTGAAACCTTACCAATGGCTGCGAGCTGGCAGAAAATAATTATAAGTTAAAAATAAATAATTTACGAACGTAATGATGAATTTGAAAGGTACAGTTAGAGGTATTAATTAATAATTTTTTAATGAAGCTTGTTTAAAAAACAAACAATTGCAGAAAATGACGATTGGGGTGGTTTCTATAACTTGACTAGAAAAGAGTTGCGACTTGAAGGAGTGTAGAGCGAGAGTTGAACAAGAGTCAGTGAGTATCGAGGGAAAGTTCCAAGGAGAAGAACAACGTCTGTGTGTCCAGAGATCGGATTGATTGAAGAATTAAAGCGCCTTGAACGTAGTGCTAAAAGGCGCCTTACAAATGTCTTGATTAGATCAGATTAGATTAAAGAATTTGGTGAGTAATGAATAGAAAGCCGATGAATTAGATAGGTGAGAAACTTCCGGAAGGAGATCATTGAGTGCCTTGTGAGGAACTCTTGCAAATTTGAGATCAAGAGCGACATGCAATGTGGTAGCATGATGAGTAACATTATAAATTTCATCATTCATATGAAACCGAATGATATTTATATTAATATTATTGAAATTAATAGTATTTCGAAAGGTTGAAAATATTTGTGAGAACTGATTGTAGTTAATACTCATAAGAATGCAGTGATGAGTGAGGAGGTGGGTGGAGTCAAAAAACTATTTTAGGCTTAAACCTCCACACCAGTTTTACGGGCAAAAATATTTCAAAGTACGAATTTCAAAATGAAAACCCTCCAAAAACAATAGCACTTCAAAACTTCATATACGACCAAAACTTCAGCGATTTCTTCCATCATAAAACGTTATTGAGTGGTATTTCTTCAATTTAACGAAGAAATTTCTAGATGAAAATGTTCAAATGCTTAAAGGTAAACTTCAAAAATAGATTTCAAAAGCTACCTCATCAATGACTCGAGTAATACCACAGCACACAGAGGTTAAATGCCTTCATCAAATACATTGTCTTGCGAATAAATGGTTCCTTTGAAGGTGTTGATGCCTAAAATAGTCATTTTGGAAAAATAAATAACGATATAGATAAGTGCCTCTTAGAGAAACGACACGTGTAATGATAAGAGAATGGCTGCTTAAGAATATTCAGTTGGAAATCTTATGTTTCAAAATAATTGATTCACTTAAGTTTGGAGATCATACATTTCGGTTGTTGCAAATGATAGAGAAGAAAAAAATTTTAAATTTAGTAATATTTTTAAAATAAACTATATAAGGTTTTTTGGTTATATGCATCCTGCAGAGTCCTTTATATGTAATATAGCACAAAATAATATAGTAAAAGGTAGAATAATATATTGAAAAGTTGATCGTCTGCCATAAAGGCTGAAAAATTCGTAGGTTGTTATCAAAAATATCAAAAAACTTGATAAAAACTGTGAAGAAAAAAAATTGTCGCCACAATTGAAAATATTGCAGTGACGGTGCATTCACCAACGTTGCGAGCTTACCACAGTGTCAGAAGGTTATTTGCGGGGGTGCTTGCAGGAGGGAGTTGAGGGGCGGAGCGAAGAGATGGAGTGGAAGATGAAGTTGGAAACTAATAATTGAAATGATGATTGATCAATTAAAAAAAATTAAATTTAATTTAAAGTGAATCAAATAAAAATGGGTTAATTGAAGGATGAGGGAAGAGAAAAGCCAGTGTGGAGAAGTAAGGAAGGGGGGAGGGGTTGGAAGAAAGAGAAAGGTTGTGCAGTCAGGAATAATATGAATAGAAATAAAATAAAAATAATAAAAATAATAGAAAATAAAAATAATAAAAATAATAGAAAATAAAAATAATATTAATAAGAGTAATAATAAATGTAAAATTGAAAGGCAGAAGCATTGGTAGTGATGCGGGCGATGAACGACCAATGGTGCGGTTGTTTGCCAAGTGATGGGCGAGGAGGGAGGAAAGAATTTTGATGCAATCAGCGTGCGAATATTGTAATGAAATAATTAATCAGATTTAATGAAATAATTAATCCGATTTAATTAAATAATTACTCGGATTTAATTAAATAATTAATCGGATTTAAATTGAAATATAAATTAAGATTTAAATTGAAATAATGATTAAGAGTTAATGATAAGCTGTCATTGAAGATAGTCACATATCAAATTAGGTTAATAATAATTAATCAGTTAATAAACGCATGTTAAGAACACTTGAGGTTGAAAAATTGTTGATATCTAGCACTACACTCGGAAAAGCAATTGAGGTCGAAGTTAATTGCCTATTAGAACCTATTAAGAATGGTAATTAGGAGTAATGGGTTGAATTATGAAATAATGATCTTTTGAGATCAGATTGAATGGATGAAGAATATAATTAAAAATGTAATTAATGAATCATGAAAGTTAATTGGGAATAGGATGATGAGTGAAGCTTGAGGAGTTGTGAAAGAATTAAAAAGAATTGAATTCATGAGAGTTGAAGTTTAAGAATGACTGACTGAATGTAAAAGTGAATGAATGAAGAATTTGAGATCATAGAAAAATCAATTTTGTCATTGAAAAAAAGTAAAATATGAAAAAATCTTTCAAAAAAAAAACAACAAAAACAATTGAAAAGGAAAATATTAATATTTTTGAATCGACGCCATATCAAAGTGACCAACAAAGAATAAATAAACAAAATAAAAATAAATAGAAATAAGATAAATGAAAACAAAGAAAAAACAAAAAACAAAAAATTCATGAACGAATACGAGAGAAAGAAGAAATGAGGTTAAAAACTGAAATAATTATACAAGTAAATGATGAAGAGGGAGGAGAAAAAGAGGAGGATGGGCGGATGGGTGTTTCTGTGGCTGTTATTGAACGTCTCTGGAGGCTGGAGTGGTGTGGTGGTGAAATGGATGGAGGTGGTGTGGTGGTGAAATGGGTGGAGGTGGTGTGGTGGTGAAATGGGTGGAGGTGGTGATGAGGGTGATGTCGTATGGTGGAATGGGATGGTGTGGTGACGAAGTGGTGGTGGTGGAAGCGGTAGATTGATGAATGGAGGTGGTAATGTATTCTCACTCAGCAAACTTGAAAGTAAGAACGCAACCAACCCCCCAACCACCCATCAAACATCACCCAACCACTTAACCAGCCACCATCCACCACCCGACCACCCAACCAGCCACCATCCACCACCCACCACCATCCACATCCAAACCTCAAACCACCATCAATACATTCCCACCCAACCAACGTCCCCTTTCAGACTACCCACCCTCCAAACAACCACTTAAACCATCCATCCCGATCTCCCCAGCAACCACTAGCACCTCTCGGTAGAAGGAAGGGCAAGAGTAGTTGGAGATGCCATAGAGGGTGGCTGAACGACCTTCATCCTCCCCCTCGTCTTCCTCTGGCGAGTGCAGCAGGGTCAATTGGCGCAGTGGACACGAGCACAGCGCTGTGACCCTCACCAGCAACAAGTTGCTATCTCCATGCATGTGGCTGCTGTAGGTCCTGGTGGTGGTGGTGGTGGTGATGGTGGTGGTGGCGGTGGTATTGGATGGGTGAATGGTGAAGTGGTTGATTGTGTGAGAAGTTTGTCTGTGGTGGGAGTGGTTGTTGGATGGCTTGTTATTCAATGGTGGTGGTTTGTTGGTGGAGGTGGTGGTTTGTTGGTGGAGGTGGTTGTTTGTGGTATTAGACGCATTGAGGCCAGTATATACCAACACTGCTCACGTTCTCATGGCATGACTCAACATCATTCTGACTTTCACCTAACATTCATCCTCACCCAAACATCCATCCTTCACTCAAATCCCCCTCAAACTTGGTGCAGTTTTGACACGTGATCTGGTGCTTTTGGGGAACACGTGACTGGGAGGTGAGTTGGTATTTGAAGAAATTCTTGATGCAATACTCGTCTGGCAAAACCTCTTCGTATGTGTAAAGTTCCACTGTGGATGTGTGGATGAGATTGTTTGTGGATGTGTGGGTGGGATTGTTTGTGGATGTGTGGATGGATTGTTTGTGGATGTGTGGATGGATTGTTTGTGGATGTGTGGATGGATTGTTTGTGGATGTGTGGATGGATTGTTTGTGGATGTGTGGATGGATTGTTTGTGGATGTGTGAATAGATTGTTTGTGGATGTGTGAATAGATTGTTTGTGGATGTGTGAATAGATTGTTTGTGAATGTGTGAATAGATTGTTTGTGGATGTGTGAATAGATTGTTTGTGGATGTGTGGATGGCATTGGTTGTGGATGTGTGGATGGCATTGGTTGTGGATGTGTGGATGGCATTGGTTGTGGATGTGTGGATGGCATTGGTTGTGGATGTGGGGATGGCATTGGTTGTGGATGTGTGGATGGATTGTTTGTGGATGTGTGGATGGCATTGGTTGTGGATGTGTGGATGGCATTGGTTGTGGATGTGTGGATGGCATTGGTTGTGGATGTGTGGATGGCATTGGTTGTGGATGTGTGGATGGCATTGGTTGTAAAAGGTTACAGCCAAAAGCACGTGGGACATCATCATTCAAGCGTGTTCGCAGAGTATGTGTTCTTGAATTTTATATGCAGTGGTTGTTTGAGGGAAAAAATTAAAAAATGCCAACACAACCTGTTGCCATTACCAGCTCCTGTGTCAAACTGAAGAAAAAAAGGAATTATAAGAATGAAATTGATAAAAAATAAAGAAGAAATTAACAACAACAGCAACAACAACAACAACAACAAAGACAACAACAACAACAACAACAGCAGCAACTACAACAACAACAACAAAGACAACAAAAACAACAACAACAACAACAAAGACAACAACAAAGACAACAAAAACAACAAGAAAGACAACAAGAATAATAGGAATGATAAAAGTAATAGGCATTTCTGGAAGCTCGTTTTGGTGTTGTTTGTAACATCGTCGAAATAAGCCAACAATAACAGAGTAGCATGTTTCAAAACTAAAAGTTAAAATCTAAAATTTCAAATTATTGAGAAAAATAGTGCAAAAAAGAAGAAAATTAAGCGACAAAACGACCATACACTCTTGCGCCATACCAGGTGTTTATGAAATTATGGTGATGATGATAATAATAATAATGATAAAAAAAAACAAATAAATGAATAAATAATAATAGAAGAAAAAAAATAATGATGATGATAAAAGATAATAATAATAATAATAATAATAATAATAAATAATATTAATAATAATAAAAACGAACCTCAGAATGGTTTGGAGAAGACACAGTAGACTAATGTGAGAAGGTGGAAAGATTAACGAAAAACATTCATGTTTAATTGAATCTTTAAAGTACAAAATTCGCATAGATGACATCATGACACCCTTCAAACACCCCTCACAACCCCTTAAACAGCCTTCAAAACCCCTCAAACACCCCTCACAACCCCTCAAACACCCCTCACAACCCCTCAAACACCCCTCACAACCCCTCAAACATCCCTCAAACACCCCTCAAAAACCCCTCACAACCCCTCACACATTCCTCAAACACCCCTAACAACCTCGTTGTCACTTGCAGCATCACAGTCAACAAGAACTTCAGGCTAAAGAAGAAATTTGACAACTGGAACGAGTGGAATAAAAATAAAAATAAAAAATAAAATATAATAATAACAATAATAATAATAATAATAATAATAATAATAATAATAATAAAAAGAATAATTCAAAAAAATCATGATGATGATGATGATGATGATGATGATGAACATCATCATCATCATCATCATCATCATCATCATCATCATCATCATCATCATCATCATCATCATCATCATCATCATCATCATCATCATCATCATCATCATCATCATCATCATCATCATCATCATCATCCTACAGCAGAGGCGGAGTCAGTAGCTTCTAGTCCAGCACAAGAGGCATAGAAACCAGTTGAGTTGTGCCTGTGCATGAGATAATAAATGATGCAATAATAATAATAATAATAATAATATTATTATTAAAAATAATGAAAATAATAATAGTGATATTAATAATAACAATAATAAATTCAATTTTTAAACGCCAGGCAATCAAGAGAGGCGCAACTGGTGACTAAACCACTTTAGCACGGTGTCTGTTCTTCACTAAAGTTACCGTTTTTTACAACTCAAACCTGAGCTTAGCCGGGCATCGAACCCTGAGCCTCACGTTTTTAAAGCGAGCTTGCTAACCATTATGCTACAGGCGCAATGAAGAGGAATGAAGGTTGCAAGTGAAATCAGTTCACGAAAAAATCCCAGCGTATTATTTGTAGAAAAAAAGAAGAAAATATTATATGACTATAAATATAATATGAGAAAAATTGGAAAACACAATGGAAAAAAACGAGAAAAACATCAAAAAAATGGGAGAAAAAAAAAACAAATTTTTATTAAAAAAACAAAATTATAATTAAAAAAAAACACAAAATTATAATAAAAAAAAAACAAAATTATCGAAAAAAAAGCAATAAAAATAGCAATAAAAATAGCAACAGAAAACAGAAGAAAAAGAGAGGGAAGTTACATGGAGAAGACGCCCTTCAACACAAGATCTTCCATCACATCCTCCTGTATGTCCTTCTCTCCCAGGAACCTGCCCCACTGAAGAAGAGAAGGAGGAGGAGGAGGAGGAGGAGGAGGAGGAGGAGGAGGAGGAGGAGGAGGAGGAGGAGGAAGAGGAGGAGGAGGAGGAGGAGGAGGAGGAGGAGGAGGAGGAGGAGGAGGAAGAGGAGGAGGAAGAAGAGGAGAAAGAGAAGGAAGAAGAGGAGAAATAAGAGGAAGAGAAAGAATAGAAAAAGATGATGAAAGACAACTAAAAATATATAATTAAAAATTCAATGCAAAACCACGAAACTAAAAAGAATGTTCTTTCACTCACCAGAGCATGCACCTTCACAGCTTTGCCACCACCGCCACCATCATCACCACCACCACCATCTACGCCACCACCATTGTTATCGGTACTACCATTGTCATAGTCTCCATCTTCATCGGCTTTGCCGCTGCTGATGATGATGGCAGCCTCATCAAGCAAGTACCAAGCCATTGTATTCTCAAGGGGCGATGCTTGGAGTAGTGCTGGTGCATTTGGTGCTGATGATGGTGAAGAAGAAGAGGAAGATGATGATGATGATGATGATGATGATGTTGAAGATGAAGTAAATGAAGATGGTGATGATGATGATGATGATGATGATGATGATGATGATGATGATGATGATGGTGATGATGATGACGATGATGATGATGTGGGTGATGATGATGATGACGAAGATAACAATGATTTTGTTGAAGAAGGCTTGGACATTGTAAGTGAAGCGGATGAAATTGACGTGCTTGAGTTCTTATCATCACCAGAAGATGTGAGTGGTTCACTTGTGCCAGTTGTTGCTGCTGATGAGGGAGATGATGATGATGATGATGATGATGATGATGATGATGATGATGATGATGATGATGATGATGAAGAGGGAGATGATGAGGATGACGATGATGACGGTGATGATGATGATGATGATGATGATGATGATGATGATGATGATGGTGATGATGGTGAAGATGATTTGGTTTCGGTTGAAGAATATTTAGGTTCCTCTCGTTTGACTAGTTTTGATGAAGAAGAAGAAGAAAGAGAAGATGGTGATGAAGCGGAAGAAGATGACTGTTCATCGTTGATGAGGGTTTTCATGAGGCTGTCGTACATAACCACTCCCACCACTGTGCATGTGTTGGTGGAAATATTATCAAAACACCACACCACACCACACGAAACCACACCACACCACACCACATAAAACCACACCACACCACACGAAACCACACCACACCACACGAAACCACACCACACCACACCACATAAAACCACACCACTCCACATAAAACCACACCACACCGAACTAAATCATCACTCTAACCACATAAACTACACCACTTAACTCAACTCTAAATTCTATACTACTCTACTCAACGCACCATACCACATGATTTCCATCCACATCACTATAAACACCGATGGCAAACATACAAAAAAACACCACTACATACAACAACCAAAACACTATATACAAGCATACTACACTACATAAAACAACAACCACACCATACTACATACAACCACAGCACAC